>OZ017739.1:356358700-356958700 GCA_963969285.1 Odontomyia ornata | reverse complement strand
TACTTTGGCACCTGAATACACAAATTCGCTCACATTTTCGATACTGTAAACTAAAGGCCAAAAAGTGGTCCAAAACGTGAAATCAGGCTCTGACCAAAATAATTTCTCAATAAGTCTTTTATTTCAGCGCCATCTAGTTGAAAACAATGTTCACCGATACTACAAGGTTTAATTTCAGGTAGCAAAAAATTTGTTATCATGTTGTAATACCAGTCGCCATTGACGGTTACGTTCTGACCAGTCTCATTTTTAAAGAAATATGGACCGATGATTCCACCGGCTCATGAACCACACCAAACTGTGCATTTCTGTGGCTGTAGTGGTAGCTGCTGAAGCTCTTCAGGTTGTTCATCAGCCCAATTACGGTAATTCTGTTTATTGACGTATCCATCGAGCCAAGAATGCGCCTCATCACTGAACAAAATTTTGCGAAAAAACAGCGAATTTTTTTGGGGTATTGTAAAATCATTTTACAATACCCTATTAGAATCGCGTCCTGTCTGTCCGTCCGTCCGTACGTGTGTCACACCACTTTTTCTTGCAAACTACATAAGCTAGAAACATAAGATTTTGTAGGTAGGTGCGAAGTGATGCCCTCTTCAAAGTTTCACCACGAAAAGAAATTTATAAGGTCTTTAAGGGGGGGTCTCCCCATATAGGGGAGTTGCCCCGAAAAAAATGTTTTCATCGCATGTAGCCAATATGGGTATCAAATGAAAGGTCTTAACCAACCATGTACAGGGGAAGGGGAAATGTGCGAAAATTTTGTGATGCCCCCCCTGAACCGAAAAATCTGTAAAAAATCACAGAGATGTGCCTTTAAGAGTACACGGGCAACAAATACCTCAGAAGTCAAAATTTGATCAACTTGATTAATAATAGTACATTTTATAAATTTTACATTTTTGCCTATAAAATCAAGGTGGGACCTTTAAATTTCCCAAAACCTACAATTTATGTTTCAGAAAAGCAATTGTATGTGTTCCGAAAATTTCACAATAAGTGAACAATAAACAGCTAAGTTACAGCCGATTGAATATTTAACGATTACAACAACATTAACACGTGATCCTAGGGAGATACACGTTTGAAACGGACCTAGACACTACAAATATGTAGGAATTTTGATGAAAATTTTAAAAATGGTTTGTAATATTGATGTGCTGAAACAAAATGGCGGCGAGTTCAAAATCATAATAACCATAATAATTTTTCGAACTCAATTTATGGAATCTGTATATTAGTCAAGTTTTGATATGCAGAATATACTGTTTGATTTACTATTGTTTTACAATACCCTTCTGGCAGGAGCATTCTTCTGCTACTTCAACTTGTTTTGAGCTGATTCAGAGCCCATTCACCAAAAATACGACGCAGACCTATATCGCTCGGCTTAAATTTTAGCACGAGTTGAACTTTTTATGCCTTAAAACCAACATCTTTACGTAAAATACGCCAAGTCGTTGCGTAGGACAAACCAAGCTATTGAGAACGACGCTGAATCGATTCATCACGGTCTTCAGCCACACTCAGCTACAGCCACTATATTCTCTTCACTACGTGCTAGATGTGGTCGGATTGGTCGAGTTTTATCCAATAACGTAGGCTGGGTTTCAAATTTGGGGATGGTATTGGCTATAGTAGTTTCAGAAGGTCGACGATGCACATCACAAGTTGCTCTAAGAGCACGAAAACCATTTCTCACAGAATGCTGATTTTCGTAATACAGCTGGGCAATTTCGATACGTTGCTGCGATGTAAGTCTTTCCATGATGATTTGTCAAATAATAGTGAATCGCGTGATCTGTCAAAAAAGCCTATTGAAAATCAAACCTCATGATGAATCATCCTTAATTACCACATGAATAGTATGTAAGCTACGAGTTTTCTAGCGTAAGAGCAGGAAGGAGAGGAGAATATCGATCGATCAGCTATCACGGGGCTTGGGAAGAGAAAACGGTGTATATGTGTCTTCTCTCGGCACCTACAAACAGTATCGATGAAATGATGACTCGGTATCAGTTGGGCGCACTGCACTATTCTGCTTTTCCCTCCGGACACACAATACGCACATAAATATAAAGCATTCATGACACGTTGGGCAATCTCTAATAGGCGGTGATGTGTTCACTGTAATGTTATCATTTTTCGCTTAGTCATGTAGGCAATACTTAACTATCCTCCAAAGTATCAGGAGGAAAAAAATTTATTATCTCAATCATCCCTCTCCCTTAATCGTACAAATTATGGCTGGCTATGCCACCCATCCACTTTAGGGTTGTTTTTTTTTTAACTATGCCTAGCTTCTGGCAATTGTAGATGCTTGCTACCGTTTTTGAGTGGGATTCCAACAAATCATGTATTGCATCTTAAGAAAAAAAAATCGTTTGCCGACTTTGTAGCGCCAGTATATCTCAAAATGTCTTAAGACGCAACCCATTGAGGCTTAGGAGCTTCAAAGCCTGGCAATATATTCCATACTGATTATAATGAAATCGGTAGAAACGAAATTCTTTGTGCAGCAGCATGTGTAAGGACGAAGTTCCCATTAAAAGTCAAAGTCGCTTTATTCAATACTAATCGATATAAATTTTCAAAGAATATAAAGCAAATTCCAAACAATAAACATACAAAAACTTAATGGCCCAAATGGCTCTCTAAATTTATACGTTATCATTAACACATTTCCTTAAAACAAACTATAGCAAATTCAATTAATTAAGATTATTACATATTTTTAGAATTCAATTGGAAAAAGGAGAAAAAACCAACCAACACTATCCTAAAATTATTTATAATTTAAACACAACAGTGAACTGTGATCCTACGCCTAATATGTTTTAACTTAATTCTAATAAGTTACCATTAAAATGGATCAACCAAATTCCACTTCAATTGTTTGAAATTTGTAGCAAAAAATGACTAGCGTAATCCTTATCACATCGAAATAATAAGAAAAGACTAACACCCTTCATCCTTCTTTTCTGACAGTTTGATAAAAAAATAATAATAAACTTACTCGTAGACTAGAATATTACAGAAACTTCAATTGAAAGATTGATCTAAATATTTTCCTTCAATTTTAGACGTGCTACAAAGAAAGCGAAGTACTTCAACAAGGACGAGTACCCAGGCGTTATTCTAGGGCACAAAGACTGCGTTGGCGAACACAAAAAGGTCCCTCGCTACATGGGATGGTTGTGGAGTGCGTCTATCAATGGAAGCAATCGCGGTTGGCGTCCAGGCGCAGTCCGCCGTGAGACTCACAAAATTATGAAATACTTCCTAAGAGAGAGAGATCGTCAAGACAACATGGTTATTGAGCAAACTTATGAACACCAAACTGAGGATATCTGCATGCCCTCAATAGCAGACATAAAGATGCCAACAATAAGAGTGACCAAGAAGCAGGGTCAGTACAAAGTGACAGTTCATCCAATGCGTGATCCTTCCCAACCGTTAGATCCACGAGATACACGATCACTCCCAATCGAATTCACAATTGAAAAGGATCCAATTGAAATCATGAAACGTCAAGTCAAATCGCTCTTGAAGGAAATGGGCTTTCGAACATGCACGTGTGGGAAGCCGATTTATGAGTGTGATTGCCGTGGTGACTTAGAACGTGACCAACTTGAAGATGCTCTTGAAGATATTTGTGAGAAGCTGTGTGTGACAGATATGAAGGATAAGATTTGCTTGTCGGACACTACTAAAAGTGAAAGTGAAATTGACATGGAGTTTTCACCACCTGCTGCGAAATTAAAGCGTCCGTTACCTAAGAAGCCCTCAATCGTATATGTACAAACTCAATGTGACCCAGAGGATATAAAAATCAGCACAGCAAGGCAAGATGTTTGGAAAATTAGGCCAAAAGATGTTTTGCTTAAGCCTGGGCATGGTTGTGGAGGAATAAGCAAGCCACCACCTTGTTGGCCACCAGCTGATATGCAGAGCCCTAAAAAGTGAATATTTTTGAGATTTATATTATTTATTTAAATATTTCATTACGACATGAGAGTTTGTTTATATTTATTTATTTTCTATGTATGCCCCGAACATTATACTGAATTAAAGCAACGTTGAATTTGATTTGCGCATTTTTTTTTTCTGGTTTTTTGAAATCAGTGTGTGGCATATATGAAATTTTAAAATATAAACAAATTATACTGCTACTTCTCCATTTTTAAATTTGTCATTTTACTATTTAATTTATAGGATTAATGGACAAGAAAATAAGTCGAAAAAGACACAAGGATCTGAGAAGCCAAAGAAAGGCAAAAACGATGGCAAACAGTCCAAAATGGAGCTGGAAAACCCTACTGGTAAAACAGATCAGCCATCCAAGATACATCAATCAAAGAAAACTGATGGTCCTGAACGTGGTAAATCTACAGACTCTCAAAAGCCTCCAAAATCGAAGAAACCAAGTGATATTGGTGTAGACAAATCTACCAAACCAGATAGATCGGGTGATATGAGCAAAAGCGACAAACCACCTGCTGTCATCAAATCACCCGATTTAAGTAAAATAATATCCAAGCCCATTCCACCTGCACAAGACACATCAAAAACTGCTGAAAGTGATAAAAAGGCTGGTGGGCCAGCAACAAAGCCAGATGGAGGCTCAGTATCTAAACCCCAGGGACCACAAACTACGCCACAAAATAGTAGACCCAAACCTCAAGCAACTCAACCAAAGCCATCAAAACCAAAGAAGCCTGCACCTACACAAGAGCCCAGACCATCAATCAAACCAAAGCCTTCCCATAAACCTAGACCCTCTGTCAAGCCTTCGGCTACCCCTACTCCAAGTCAAACTGGAAGAAGATCCGTAAAGCCCCATCGTACATCTCAATCAACTGATCCGAATCAACTAGAAGCAGGGGACTCACTAGGTGTTCAAAGAGCTAGTACTGTAACTGGTGGAAAATCTCGAAGTCCATCCAAATCAGCGGCTCCGATCATGGAAAAGCGATTTTCTATTAGCCAAATTCCAACGATTAAAACAATAACGATCAAACCTAGAAAGAATCAACCATGCAGGGAGACTTCGCTGATGGGTGTCAAATTTAAACCTCTCGAGTGTGACAAAGCCGCAGTTTTATCATGTCCACTTCCACCGTGTGAGCCTGCACCTTGTCTCGTTCCTTGTTATAAACCGCATTGTGATAATTGTTGGAGATAAATTGTATTTTATAAGTTTTATTAGAAATTATTTGTGAATATTCCTGATAATTCTGAAAAGTTGATGAAAGTTTAAAGTGTGGCTTATCAGTTGCAAATGTCATGAGTTATTCGGGATTATTGGAAATGTATAATGGTGATAAAATGATTGAAATAAATAATTTTTTTATGTTATACTTGAAATGACTGTTTTTTCAAAAAGAAAGTTGACGTAAGACATTTCTTTACTGGTCGTGTGAAATTCAAATGCGCTTTATTTCGTCAATTGATATAAAGTTTACAAAAAACATAAAGCATGTTTAAAAACATCAAAATAATCAAGAGCTGTATGGCCGACTTGGCGCTCAAAGTTTAAACACTATAGCAATCAACAAATAAGTCAAAACAAGTCGAAGTAGCAGCAAAAGTGCTCCTGCCAGAAGAGTCCTGCACATATCAACTTCACTTAAATATGGAATCTTTCTACAGACAGGAAAAATATTTGTTTACCGTGTATTTAAAATTGCCCCTATCTTATTTGCCTCACTGTTTGAGCAGTCGCAATTACAGATCAATATAAAAGGCAATTCCTAAGATTTTTCGCGGTTTTTGGACTACAACCATTCCTCGTTGGCTTTGTTGAAATTAGACCTGTAAAATGTCCGGAGCTTAATCCGTTCATACTTCAGGAGTGAGATCAGCAATCAATGGGTGGGAAAACTGAGGGGTGTTAGCCCACAGGACTATAGCATATTCCGTAAGAAGTCCCGAGTGAAGAATCTTCATACCACAAAAGTAATCGCTCAATCAGCTTGCTGCCTAACATCAGCAAGGTGTTTGGAGTGATACTCAACAGAACATTAAACGCCCACATTGAGAAATATGAGTTGATGCCGAATTGCCAATTTGGTTTTCGCGCCAGGCATTCGACCACACATGCAATTACGAAAGTAACCTCAGACATCTGTTGGAAACTAGATGATAGACAATGTGTTGGAGCATGTCTCATTGATATGGAGAAAGCCTCCGATACGGTGTGGTAAGATGGAATACTTTTTAAACTCCTTCAGGACAAGTTCCCCAGACACCTTGTCACCATGATGTGTAATATGTTATACGGGAAATCGTTTGTTGCAACTGATGGAAATCTAACAACAATGCGCGAGTTCAAGGTCTTGAATGGTCTACAGCAGGGAACAGTTACTTCACCTCTGCTCATCTCAATCTTCATTCGCAAGCTATTGAACGGCTTTGATTTTAACGTCTCGCCAACGCGATCATTGGTAGCGTTTGCTGATGATCTGATCATCTATACGGCAGACCGAAAAGCTACAATAGTTCGGAACAATCTCCAAAAAATGTTCAGCTGTACACTGACAATTCCCGAATGAAAATCAATGCACAGAAGTGTGAAACAATCTTGTTTCGGACAACGCTGCAAGATCTGAAACGTAGTTGTAAAGATTTCCACATCATGGCTTGCGAGGGTAGTTCAGAACGAATTCCACATAAATCCTGTTCATCTCGATCAGTATCTGTACTATACTGAACATGTCAAAATCATGCTCAGTGAGGCACTGAAAGTAGTCATGGCCCTACGAAGACGCTTTCATTCCAAATACATTGATCAAAAGGTCAAAGTTATCTGTTACAAGATCATGGTTAGAGCAGTTTTGATATATGGATGTCACATCTGGTGCAACCAGAGTGCTAGTACTATGGAAAAATTAAAAGTTTTCGAAAGGAAATGTCTTTGTGCATGTACTGGTTTGCTCAGAAAGCCTGAGACGGATTGGAAACATTATATATCGAATAGAAAAATTTATCAAACTGCTCAAGTGACAAGAGTCGATATCTTCATATTGAAACTCCTTCGGAATCATATTGCAAGATCTGTGACTGTAAGTGAAAAACCTTGGGTTTCGCAGCCGTTCCACCCTAAAGACGGGTATATTGCGACTTGCCTCGTTACTGGCTTCGTTCCTCCAGAAGCATTCGTGTATTTGGACATGAATCGATATGTTTTTGATTCTGGCGGGGTCCCAGTCATATATCACATATATCGACGGGCCACCGATAAGAAGATAAAATATCCTCCGAGTTTGAGTTCACGAGACCAACAATTCCAATGGAGATATTCATTTGCTAGATTCGTTGAACCTGATCGAATTGAGACGGCGCAATCCAGGTATTGGCGGCTGAATGACAATGTCTAAATTATTTGTGTTTATTTCCAGTTTTTGTGTTTTTTTCGGTATTTTGTTTTGGAGCTGAGACGGTGCAGTCTGGGTGTTTTTTTCGGTATTTAGTTTTGGAGCTGAGATGGTGCAGTCTGGGTATTGATGGCTGAATGACAATGTCTAAATTATTCGTGTTTATTTTCAGTTTTTGTGTTTTTCGTTATTTAATATTTAAGTTTCAGCGCATTATTGCTACATTTAGTGTTGTTGTTTATTTGTGTTAAAAATTAGGTTAAAAATTAGGTATAGGTTAGGTCTATGTTATGTTTATTATATTAGGTTAGAGATATGATTAAACGCTTAGGTTAGGAACATTGTTATAGAATTTTTTAGTACAAGATAAATTTTTCGATTGAATTTTATTAGAAAAGAAAAAAGTTCACTGCTATGTTTTTCTCCTTTTTCCAATTGATTTTCAAAATATGTAATGATCTTAATTAATTGAATTTGCTAGAGCTTTTTTTGAAGAAATATGTTTAAATACAACGTATAAATTTAGAGAGCCATTTTGGCCATTAAGTTTTTGTATGTTTATTGTTTGGAATTTGCTTTATATTCTTTGAAAATTTATACCGATTTGTATTGAATAAAGCGCTTTTGACTTTGACTTTGACTTTAGGGTATATTGTCGAAGGCATCAACCAACGGAATCAGTAAATCGGCAAAAGGAAGCAAACCGAAGACTAACTCGGGACTGCTGTATGGAGGAGCCCGACGGCTTTTCTCCGTTAGGGGCCTTGGGGAGAATAAAAGTGTGAAATTGGCGGCAAGTGTCAACAAGCGAAGACACACAAGTACCCAGGATAAGCAAGAAGTGAGTCGATTTCAAGCTGAAATTAAAAAAAAAGACTCAAAACGTACAAAGATATGTTCGAGACATCGAAAAAAGTTCAAGATACTGAACCGGTACGACAAACAAATACTGAAGCTAAGAATAAGAAAGCTGTTAAACAAGTCATCCCAGAAGAAGTGTTAAGTGCTGGAGGCACTAACAACAGCCGGAAATACTATGCAGCGCTGGACGGACTCCAACAAGAAATGTAGGTTGATGAAAATAATGAAAGTAATGTTAGTCAAGAAAATGATAATTTTATAATTTATTTAAAAAATAAAAATAAGGAGAAGAAACCAGTCCGTAGTTCTGCTGGTCCTCCTCAAAAAGTAGCCAAGAATACAGACAAAGTTCCGCCAATTAATGTCTTCGGTCAAAGCGGAAAGGACATGGTTCGGCTGTTGGCAGCCGAGAACAAATTCACAAATTTCGAAGTTAAACGAATCAATTCCGAAAAGTTAACTATCAAAACTAAATCACTGGTTGATTTCAAATCAGCAAAAAATGCTTTAAATTCTGGGGAGGTTCCACACTTCACGTATACCCTGAAAAACAAGAAGAACCAGACCTTCTTGTTGAAGGGGTTGGACTGTGGAGAAGATACCGTCGATCTTCTTTAGGTACTCAAGGAAGCAGCACCAGAAATAGAGTTTATCTCCGTCAAAACATTTGCGACAAGAAGGTCGACGGTAGAAAAAAAAATTTCCCCCTTTATTTAGTGCAGATATCAAATAAGAGCAGTCCAAGTGCACTTCAACAAATCAGATATTTAAATTTCCGAGTGGTGAGTTGGGAACGTCTCCAGAAAGGAGAAGTCAACCAGTGCAATCCCTGTCAACGATTTGGGCATTCGACTGCCAACTGCGCATTCATTACCGATGCATCAAATGCAAAGACGTGCATGCTCCCGGCGAGTGCAAATTGGCTCAGCCGGAGCCAAAAGAGAAATTACACTGTGTTAATTGCGGTGTTTTTGGTCACCCGGCATCATATCGAGGATGCTCCCGATATCAAGATGCGAGATTAAAATCTGTCCCAAAGCAAACACAACTACATCACAGTGTCTTAGCCCCGAACTTCGTCAAGCCCTGAGTATCATTTGCACAAGCCGCGAGAGGACCAGCAGAAAATGCGGTTAATAGTGTAAGTGGCAATGATGAGCTGCTTCTCAAAATTTTACAGGAATTAAATTCTCTATCGGAGAGAATCGATAAACAAGATACGAAAATTTATCTTGTTTTTCATCGTTTAGGGGTTTCAAATGCCTCAAAATAATTTGCCATCCAGTCACATTCCCATGGATAGGATTCGTCTCAACTCGATCAACGTCAACTCCATTGTTACTATACATCGGCGTGATTATCTCCTTGAATTCATTGTTAAGCAAAAGCCTGACATCATGCTTCTCACCGAAACCCACCTCAATTTATGGCACTCCATGACATTCAAGGATTTTGAATTCGTAAGAAACGATAGGGTAATAGGTGATAGGGGAAGTGGCACCGGGATATTGGTTCGAAGACTCTTTTGTTTCCAAAATTTTGAAAAAGTCGAATTCAAAAGCTTTGAATCTCTTGAAGTGTCCGTTATCAAAATCTCACTGCCAGGTGGGGATAACCTCTTCGTTATCTCTGCCTATTCAACTGGTACTTGAATTGAAAAGGCTGCGTAGTTATTATATTCTTGCTGGTGACCTAAACGCCAAGCATACATCGTGGCTGAACGCCACTAATAATCCAAGAGTTGTATCCCTAGGACAAATTCATACCCTAGGACAAATTCATATTTGGACCTCTGCATTGCTGACGCAGGACTTGAATTCAGCTTCAATAGTCCTCAACGGAAACTGCAGGTGCTTCCTTACGATAGCGACAATAAAGCAATCGTAATGGAAATCAATCATCAAAGGGATGATTTCTTCCTCATTCCAGTTCAACATGAAAATCATCGGTTGAATTTAAAAACAAACAGACTGGGGAAAGTTTCAAAAGAAGTTTAATCGGGAGTACTAGAAGCAATGTCCCCCTTCTGATGGTGGCAATACTTGCTCAATGGTTCCTAATGACAGGAATCTAACTAACGATGAAATAGATCTCTATTTGTCGAAGTTAGAGAAGCTGACGTTGGAAACGATTGAGAAAGTCGTTCCCAAAATTAAATATCGTAACAATGTGGAAAAATATGAAACACCCACCATCGCAAGGTTGAAAAGATTGAAAAGCCTTCTTCTCACATGCGTCAACAATATTTATCGACGATTTTTGAACTACAACCATGCCTCGTTGGCTTTGTTGAAATTACACCTGAAGAATGTCCGGAACTTAATCCGGTCATACTTCAGGAGTGAAGTCAGCAATCAATGGGCGAAAAAATTGAGGGGTATTTGCCAACAGGACCCAGATGGCACCTTCACGAAAGTGAATAGCATAATCCGCAAAAAGTCTCGAGTGAAGGTATCGAATCTTGAAGTCACTAGTGATGAGATAAATCTTCTCAATAGGGCTGGTATCGAAATTGATAGTACGATTCCGAATAGAAATGGAAACAAGATTATATGTGAAGGATTGGATAAACTTGCCCTGATTGGAACACATTTTGAATTGGTTCATCTACCAAACCCTGAGAGAAGGAATGAAATTTTTTCAGAGGTGATTGAAGCAAAAGTTTCCGACTTCAAATCAAGCCTTAATGGTATTCCAAATGTAGTTCTCCGACATTTGCCTGAGGTTGCTATTGGAAATTATTGCATATTGTTCAACAACATGTTGAGCAATTCATATTCCCAAATGATTGGAAAAAGGCTCAGGTATTTCTGATCCTGAAGAAAGGAAAAGAATCTTCGTGCCCGAAAAGCTATCGCCCAATCAGCTTGCTGCTTAACATCAACAAGGTGTTTGGAGTGATACTCAACAGAGCATTAAATGCCCACATTGAGGAATATGAGTTGATGACGAATTGCCAATTTGGTTTTCGTGCCAGGCATTCAACCACACATGCAATAACGAAAGTATCCTCAGACAATGTGTTGGAGCATGTCTCATTGATATGGAGAAAGCCTTCGATACGGTATGGTTAGCTGGACTAGTTTTTAAACTCCTTCAGGGCAACTTCCCCAGACACCTTGTCGCCATGATGTGTAATATGTTATACGGGATATCGTTTGTTATAACTGATGGAAATCTGACAACAATGCGCGAGTTCAAGGTCTTGAATGGTCTACAGCAGGGAACAGTTACTTCACCTCTGATCATCTCAATCTTCATTCGCAAGCTATTGAACGGCTTTGATTTTAACGTCTCGCCAACGCGATCATTGGTAGCGTTTGCTGATGATCTGATCATCTATACGGCAGACCGAAAAGCTACAATAGTTCAGAACAATCTCAAAAAAATGTTCAATAATGTGCAGCTGTACACTGGCAATTTCCGAATAAAAATCAATGCGCAGAAGTGTGAAACAATCTTGTTTCGGACAACGCTGCAAGACCTGAAACGCAATTGGAAAGATTTCCACATCATGGCTGGCGAGGGTAGTTCAGAACGAATTCTACATAAATCCTCTGTTCGATACCTCGGTGTTTATCCCGATCAGTATCTGTACTATACTGAACATGTGAAAATAATGCTCAGTAAGGCACTAAAAGTAGTCATGGCCCTACGAAGACGCTTTCATTCCAAATACATTGATCAAAAGGTCAAAATTCTCTGTTACAAGACCCTGGTTAGACCAGTTTTGACATATGGATGTCAGATCTGATACAACCAGAGTGCTAGTACTATGGAAAAATTAAGAGTTTTCGAAAGGAAATGTCTTCGTGCATGTACTGGTTTGTACAGAAAGCCTGAGACGGATTGGGAACAGTATATATCGAATAGAAAAATTTATCAAACTGCTGAAGTGACGAGAGTCGATATCTTCATATTGAAAGCTCTTCGGAATCATATCGCAAGATCTGTGACTGTGAGTGAAAACCCTTGGATTTCACAGCCGTTCCACCCTACAAACGGGTATATAGCGACTTGCCTTGCTACTGGCTTCATTCCTCTAGAACAATTCGTGTGTTTGGACATGAATCGATACGTTTTTGATTCTGACGGCGTCCCAATCATATATCACATATATCGACGGGCCACCGATAAGAAGATAAAATATCCTCTGAGTTTGAGTTCACGAGACCAACAATTCCAATGGAGATACTCATTTGCTAGATTCGTTGAACCTGATCGAATTGAGACGGCACAATCCAGGTATTGGCGGCTGAATGACAATGTCTAAATTATTTGTGCTTATTTCCAGTTTTTGTGTTTTTTCCGTATTTAGTTTTGGAGTTTCAGCTCATTCTTGCTACATTTAGTGTTGTTGTTTATTTTGTGTTAAAAATTAGTTATAGGCTAGGTATATGTTATGTTTATTATATTAGGTTAGGGGTAAGGTTAAACGCTTAGGTTAAGAACATTGTTATAGAATTTTTTAGTATAAGGTAAAGTTTTTGATAGCATTTTATTAGAATTAAGTTAAAATATATTAGGTGTAGGAACAAAGTTCACAGTTGTGTTAAGATTATAAATAATTTTAGGATAGTGTTGGTTGTTTTTTTTCTCCTTTTTTCCAATTGAATGAAATAATTTGTAATAATCTTCATTGATTTGAATTTGCTATGGTTTTTTTCTTTAAAATGTGATTAATGATAACGTGTAAATTTAGAGAGCCATTTGGGCCATTAAGTTTTTTTTATTGTTATTGTTTGGAATTTGCTTTATATTCTTTTAAAATTTATAACAATTAGTATTAAATAAAGTGCTTTTGACTTTGACTTTATGTCAAAACTGGTCTAATCAGGTCCTTGTAGCAGATAATTTTGACCTTTTGATCAATGTTTTTGGAATGAAAGAGTCTTCGTTGGGCCATGACTACTTTTAGTGCCTTACTGAGCATAATTTTCACATGTTCAGTATAGTACAGATACTGATCGAGATGAACACTGAGGTATCGAACACAGGATTTATGTGGAATTCGTTCTGAACTACCCTCGCCAGCCATGATATAGAAATCCTCCCAATTACGTTTCAGGTCTTGACTGACCCCCTACAGCGCATTGGTTTTCATTCGCCAATAGTCTGCGTAGAGCTGTACATCATTGAACATTTTTTGGAGATTTCTCTAAGCTATTGTAGCTTTTCGGTCTGCCGTATAGATGATCAGATCATCAGCAAACGCTACCAATGATTGCGTAGGCGAGACGTTAAAATCAAAGCAGTTCAATAGCTTGCGAATGAAGATTGAGAAGAGCAGAGGCGCAGTAACTGCTCCCTACTGTAGACCATTCAAGACCTTGAACTCGCGCATTGTTGTTGCATAACCAGTATACCCTATGTATACTAGTGTGAACTGGGAGCTCGATTTGATGTGTATCCTATATACATCATCAAGGCTCCCAGGGAGAGAACTTGCTGTACCTGCTACTCTATCCATCGAAACTAAATCAACAAAGGCAAACGTTTATTTTATTAATTAGTTTTATTTTATTGTTCATGTTTTTTCAAAATTACATTCCACATTTTAAATTATTGAAAACTCATCTATATTAGTAATGAGTGAAGTGCTTTCCACTTGACTTGTCACGCTTTACAGGTGAGCGCTAGTCTGCAGAGGGAATCAACATAGCGTGCTAACGGTTCGGGGTGGCCACACGGTGTGGAACGCCATAAAGCCGATTGGCGTTCGCGGCGCAAGCCAACACCTCACCCTTCACCACTTCGTCGTTCACTTTTACTATACTTCGGTTTAAAATTTTAATCGCGAATACTTAAACGTTACAAATAATTGGGTAGCAACGCCCTCCCTTACTGGATTCGAATACAGACTGCCTGGCATGCTTTGCCCAAGAACTTTAAATACTGTTCTTTCGTGAGCTTTCAACCTAAATTCTCTTCGCAGGTGCTGAGTAGCCGAACACGTGCGCTCTCATTCGACGAAAGTTTTTCCTCCCGCTTCGTCTCGCTTGCTCGGCTGGTGAATTTGCGAAATTGGGTAAATTGAGCGAAAGGGTGCTTTTCGCTTAAGCTTCTGGCTTCGAAAAAATCCTACTAGCTTAAGCTTTTGGCTTTCTCACGATCTCTTGAGGTGTAATAGCGAAACTGGGGACATTGAGCGAAAGAGTTTTTACGCCGGAACTTTCGGTTTTCCATTCCACTTACCTCTCTCCGAAGAACACCTAAAGCTTATCGTTCACGATGTGAATATCTTTTTTGTTTACTTTACCGCTCGCTTATTTACTTGTGTATGTGCGTTTCTGACTAATTTTCATTGGCAAAGTGCAAGTAAATAGGAAGTGTTTGCTCGCTCGCAACTACTTCAGTGATAAAGCGGAAGTATATCCGAGTATGCTGTATGTGTTCGCTCGCAACATTGTTGTCAGATTTCCATCAGTTACAACAAACGATTTCCCGTATAACATATTGCACATCATGCCGACAAGGTATTTGGGGAACCTGTCCTGAAGGACTTTAATAACTAGTGCATCTAACCACACTGTATCGAAGGCTTTCTCCATATCACTGAGACACGGTCTAACACATTCTCTAGGTTACTTTTGTTATCGCATGTATGGTCAAATGCCTGGCACGAAAACCAAATTGGCACTTCGGTATCAACTCATATTTCTCAATGTGGGCGTTTAATGCTTTGTGGAGTATCACTTCAAACACCTTGCTGATGCTAGGCAGCAAGCTGATTGGGCATGAAAATTCTTTTCCTCTCTTTAAGATCGGAAATACCGATCACTCATTTTGGAAATATGAATTGATCTACATGTTGTTGAACAATATGCAATAATTTCTAATAGCAACTTCAGGCAAATGTCGGAGAACTACATTTGGGACACCGTCTATACCACATTATTTCTTGTTGTTTGTCCTGCCAAATATGAAACACAAGTCTTCATAGCTGACAAAATAATCAATAAGATTCAAGTTCAGTATGACGTCAGATGTTAATGCTTCATTAAAATGAAGAATTGATTCACCGTTCATGCTTGATTTGAAGTCGGAAACTTTGCTTTCACGACCTCTGAAAATATTTCATTCCCTTTCTCAGGGTTTGGTAGATAAACCAAATCAAAATGTCTTATTTTGGTGAATATTGGCTTTGGATGTCGATTGAGGGCGCTCATCTTGCTTGGTCCATGGTCGTTTTTGGACTACGTTATCGCAAACAATCCGTTTTTCATCACCCGTTTTGATTCTTTTTAGAAATGGGTCATTTTGGTTACGGTTCAGTAAAGAGTCGCATATGTTAATGTGTTTGGTGAGGTGGATTTTCTTTAATTCGTAAGGAACCCAAACATCAGTTTGTTCACATAACCAAGCTGTTATACTCGTAAGTGCAGACATGTCAAACTTTTTTGCTATCGCTCATATTATCATACGCCGGTTACATTCGATTAGCGCTTTTATTTTGTCGTCATCATTAGTGGTTGGACGACCAGTATGTGGTGCATCTTGCACTTATAAAATTTCTAGAACGAAAGCGAGCAATCCAAGGCTGACACTGGCCTTCAGTAAGGCAGTGAAGTGAAATAGGTATAGAAATGTCCGTGCAGGACTCCATCGATGGTCTGCTGCCTCGACGAAAGAGGATGGTAAGATCCGCCAAGATTGGCCTTGTCTGGGGACTTCTTGAATGCGCTGGCAGGCTAGCGTTGCGGTGTCGTGGGGCGGGTTCTTTCCCCCAGCACAAGGACCCACTACAAAAGAATTTCGCATTCACGAATTTTTGGGTCACAGAAAAAAGTCGACCGAAGTCGAAGAAAAGGAGGTAACCAGCTAAGGGTTGAAATTGCTTGTTCAGAGAACAAGTTGGGACGAGCAAAAACGGACGGACTGGCGAAGACTTCCTCGTTACCTGACGATTTTCATGGCCCACAAATAAGAGTGGGGCATCCAGATCAAGGTGGTGCTCCCTCGCACCCTCCCAACCGAATCAAGATTCAAACGTAGACGTGGCCATATATTTCACTTTGAGTGGAAAACTCATGCAAACATAATTCGCTTTCCCATCAAAAGAGAAATATAGACGTGACCGATTTATGTTATAGAATTATGTGATCGAATCACATAGCCCTACACCATAAAAGGGCCCGCGAGCGGAAGGCCACTCTACCCGGCAAGAGCCCCCAGACACAATAAAACGGTGGAGCCATAGATGTATGAGAGAATGGATACGAAATGCATCGAGAGAATTGAAGCACTTTATGATGTAGAGTGAAGTTGGCGCGTTATTAGCTGTCGATTCGAATTTCATATAAATTTGACGTGACGTCTCCCACTAATTTTCGCATATTGAACTAAATCAATTTTCCGTGCGGGTTTTCTAACTTGAACGATATAAAAGATTGAACATGGCTTACCCTACGAAGGATACGTCCCTGAGATGCTTCCTATAGCTGTTTTTATAGTCCCACACACGTCACTACATTTTTCATTTTTCGACACAAAAACACTCGCGATCCGTAACAAACTTTTCAGTTTGATTAATTATCACATTTGCAACGCTTTTACACTAGATTCAATACGGTTTATCTTAAAAAAATTGTTTTGTGTACAATTTCAAATTCAACTTGATTAGACGTTTCCCATCAATGTTGAATTTTCACGAATCATATGTTTTTAATCATATGGTTGATATTTCGTTGACAATTCGGGGGTTAAGGTATAAGAAGAGTGGGATTTTCGTGAGAGCAATTAGAGAGTGACTTGAATGTGTGGATTCTCTAGCGGCGTGAAAGGCAGGGGGATTTCAATTCGCATGCGAGAGGAAGGCATGTATGTAGTAAAAGTAATTCACTCACGTATGGATGAAAATAAGCTCATTTCGCGTCCATTACTTTATATGTCTTTGGGTGGAGCGCACCCGATGGCTACCTCATATCATCCGGAAAGCCTTTCATCGTTGCTGGTCCAATACCCGGTCAGATTTGACGGAATAAAGAGACCGCCGGTTCAGTTTAACAATCCATTGTTGTATTTTCTTTTTGTTTAATTTTTTTATATGTGAATCAATCATACATGATTTTTCTATGGCAATCAGCACAACGATCTGTAATTCTTAACTGAAAATTAATTAACAATAGGAAAGGAAAATCAATATTAAAACAAAGGTAAAAAAATATAGAAAATGACCCAAAAATACACATAAATATATACAATGAAACTTAAAATGAAACAAACGGGTACTCACCATCATCCACGCCGGGCGTCCGCTGGTGATGTGATGATGCATTTAATAAAAGGGTGAGAAAATTCCTAATTACAAGTTACACTGTATATAAATTAAATTCTTTATACAGTATGACATGGGGAAAAGCTACTTTGGATCAATTATGTAAACATATGGTTTTCTAAAGTCCACCAGAAACCAAATCTACGAAAAACGATTCGTTTCCTAAGAGATAATAGCAATTAGCTGTTGTGCGTGATATCCGTATCCAGATACGGATTGTTGCAGATACGTAACGCCGTTACTATCGCGGTCAATTTTTCCAAGACATAGTCATTGTAGTAATAATGCGGAGCTACAACCAATTAGCTACCATGTAAATAAAACAACGTTCACCATGCTGACAATATAACTCGTCACCTTATTTGGGATTAAAAGCGATTCTTGATATGCTAATAAGTTCAATCAGGATACAATCCACTTCAAATCCATAACTATGATAGTACTCTAAATTTACTCCAAAAATTCTTTGAGTGCTCACACTGAACACTTTCCAACTTGAATTGAATTTTAAAAAGATTGTCACAAATAATTCACATTTGATTAGTTTCATCAAAATCAACACAGAATTAATAATTCTTTTATATCAAGTATGTTTTATTAACGTCATGTGCATCAGCATAGAGTGATCATCACTAATCCACAATGCAAAACAAATTTTACGTTTGAGTATGTTTTATGAGCATTCCATACATGTACCTAAAGGTATATCCTGACAAATTTAGGTTTCCTTTACGAAACTTTTAGTTTATTTTTATTTTTCTTCTAGTTTAGCGACAGAACGACAAAAGACGTTTTATTGTTGATACTCGTATTTCCTCCCGTTCCAAGATACCTCGGAAGAACTAACTCAACTACTCTTCGGTTTGAATCTCAATTCCGTCAATAAGACGCGTATTCTCAATCCTGCACCAATAATCTTCCGGTTTTGTTTATATTGCCTTTGCATGAATACATAGGTGTGGCACAGTTTGCCGTCAATAGCATGCGCGGGTGCATCGATCACTATCGTATCATATCGCTTTGGGATTCTCTCAAGTTACATCAGCTATGTGCGTGAGCAAGCTCACCAATAGGCAAAAGAATGAAACAGTGGCAAATCGCCGAACCAACACACTTTGAAAACCTTTCTGACGCTAGTCCACATACTCGTACACTTGTTTAGGATTAGCTAGCATTCTTATGAAATTGTTAATATTTTCGTGTAATTGATTCTAGTGCAAATAATAGTATTCAATGCGTTCCTCTTTCGGTTGTGAGTCAAAGTATAATCTATTTTTTCCGGTACCTTCTAACTGGAATTTCAAATTTTCCGACAATGTGTAACCAAAACCAAAAAGTTATTGACACTGCGCTCACTTTCCTACCAATCACTTTGGGATTCTTTCATCATTCATTCCCTTGTGGTAGAACTCAACGCATAGGCGAACACCTTTCATATTCTTCACTTCATTATGCGCACGGAATTCGTTCGCGACGAGAAAGTTTTCACTCCCAAGATTCAACCGAACCGTCCTCCATGGCGATTTGAAGCTTACTCCCCCTTTTCACTTGGATCCGTCCAAAACTTGTCTTTCTTTTCATCCCGTGCATACGATGAATTGCCTCAGCGGATTCCAACAGCTCTGTTCCCTTCTCTTCCGTGATATAATACACCGTTGAGGAGTATTACTAAGCGTTCATCAAACCCGGAATTTTACATGCAGATTTGAAATTTTTAAAACAAAATTTAATTAAAGTAGAGAAAACTAAAATGAAGTAAAAAATTTGCAACATAGGAAAGAAATTTAAAAGAGGTAAAGAAATTTTAACTAGAGCAAAGAAATGAAAATTTTAAATAGCTATAAAAGTTAAATCTCAAGACGAATAAAATTAAAGGGAGACATTTAAATTTTAATATAAAGGAAAATTGATAAAAAAATAACATTTGATAAGATTAATAAAACGAAAAAGTATTCCACAAAATATGTGTGCAAATAAAATCAATTACATATTTTTTTCAAATCTGCCCCAAATCCCGAGCATAATACAATGACTAACAAGTAGGGTCAGTTCATACAAATTTCCGAATAACGGGACTTACCGGCGCGTGAGATAATATGTGGGACAACGTGCCCAGACAGGGAAGAACAGTCATCAGCTGACTGATAAATACTTCGCATTGAAAGAAAAGAGAAGTCCGATTAACAACTGAACGACTTCTTCGTTCAATTAAACGAATGTTGTCAAAAGACAAATGTCATATTTTTCTCTATTGCAGCGCAAGTAAAGTATGTCTATCAAATTCATTTAGCATGAAGTAAGTGTGAGAATGACTAAGGATGGGAACAGACTACGACAAGATAGGCGCGCGACTATCATAATTTAAATGGAAGCCCACACCAGACGACTTCGCGCCTTCTCTCGCCAGAATGTGTTGTCGCAAGGTTCCTCGATTTTTTTTTTTTAAATTGGTTATTTAAACATAATAATTTTCAGGTCACACATTCTTGTAGTTCTCGCGGATAATTCCTGACAAGGGCATAACTTCTAAGAGGTATATAAGTTCTGCGCATGCCTAAGGATCCGTGGCAAATCTTGTCCCAGTGTGTTTTTATTTGCGACTTTAAATCGCCCGTTGCCATAGTTGTATACAAATTTGGTCAAACCTTAAAATATATTACAACAACTATTATATAGGGGAAGTACGGACAAAATGACATACTGTTTTGTTTTTCATTCATATATATTTAATTAATTCATTTATAAAAAGTCTTAGAAATTAATAATCATCCTTGATTTATTACTTTTCAGCTTCTTAATTAATTATAATCAAATAGGAAGTATAGAAAAAAATATTGAGGTTTCTGTCACCCTCTCACAAAATTCATTTTGCCCATACTATATGGACATTATGGCATACCTAATTACTTATATGCAAAGCTCACAAATAAAGTTTTTAGTCCTCTTAGGGACATCAGCACATGACGCATGAGCCCAATGAGAACACGTAAGGCATCGCAACCAACATTCTCCGGGCTTCGAACGTGAAAAAATATCATTACAATAAATACAGGGACAGTTTTCGTCATCATTATCATTGTCAATTAGGAAATCTTCGGCATCTGAGCTGTCATTTGTGTAGTTAACCTTTTTGACTTGTCTGTTATTTTTTTCTCGTCATCTTATGCGAATATTTTTGGTTCCTGTATTTTCAGTGTCATCATCGAATAATGTCTTCTTGACGTGCTTTTTCTTTTTTGCTGAGATACTTTTAGGTGCATTTTTTGTTCTTAATTCTTCCATGTTAGGGATGGAAGTTAAAAGCAAGTGTGACTTTTGAGTTTTCGGCTTTCTTTTGCCTTGTCCCCGAATGAAAAGTCCTTGTGGTGCTGGTGAAAGAGTGTCAACAGGAAATGGTAATGAATCCGTAGACGTACCTGGTCTCAAATTCCTATCTGCGGTTGTTTCAGTGACATCTCTTCCAAAAGTAAGGTTATTATCCACGAGTTTGTTACGATTTTCTTGGATCAGTAATAAGCTAGTTGAATCAGCAGTTGCCACATCTTTTTCAGCAGAGCCAAGTGTCACATCATTACCAGAAGTGGAACAGATTACATCTTCTTCAAAAGATTGGCCTGCATTTATAAGACTATTCCTTTCATTATCATTTGTTGTTGCTGAAGCAGCTGACTTTGTTGCCAAATTATCTCCAGTATTCAATGAAACACTAGTTGAATCAGTGGCTGTAAAATATTCTTTTGATGAACGGGGCCTGATATCATGAGCGTTTGGCACAGTATTTCCAGCATTTATGTTGCTTAACGGAATATTTGTTGTTTCTGCAGGCTCAAACATGTAGTCTGGAAAATATCTGGATTGACCAGCCAAAGACCCGTACTTCTGAAGCCATTACATGCATTTGAAACTGTAGCCATCTTTCCATAGGCTAAGTTAAATAAATATCCCATTTGTAAATGAGTCACTACACGACCTGGGTGATTTTTTAACCATTTAGAAACTTCTTGGTGGAAAAAGGTTTTTAAAGGTCCGTAGATACTCACGTCCAGTGGCTGCATACGGTGAGTGCAGTGAGGAGGCAGACACAGCATATGAATGCCATTCTCTTTGGCAAAAGTCAATGGTTCAATGCCTTTGTGACTTGTATGTCCATCATAAATGAGTAGAACTGGATCCCATTTACTAGATTTGGCATGTACTTGAAAATGTTTTAACCATTTCAAAAAAAAAGTCAGTAGTTATCCATATGCATGTCCATCACATATGAGTAGAACTGGATCCCCTTTACTAGATGTACTTGGAAATGTTTTAACCATTTCAAAAATACGTCAGTAGTTATCCATCCTGATTCTTGTGCTTGTCCGAGTGTGCCAGTAGGTGCTTCATCAACAAGTTCATTTTTCATATTCTTGCGAGGAAATATCATGCATGGAGGAATGTATGAGCCAGTGGCACTTGTGCAACACACAGCAGTGACATTTGATCCTCTTTTGCCGCTGGTGAGATACCCAATTTGCTTTCTACCTTTAGTGGCTAAAATTTTTTGAGGTTTCTGAATGGTGGATAAGCCCGTTTCGTCAACGTTATATATGCGATGTGGGCTCAAGTTGTGAGTGCTCAAATTTCTTGACATAACTGGAAAAACTTGGTTACTTGTAGTTTATTGAATGTTTGTGCTCTAGCTGCAGAAGTAGGCTCAGGTGTACGTAATGAATTGTCTTTATTCCTGCTTAGAAAGCTATCTAGCCATTCTTGTCCAGCAAGCTTCTTTTCTATGTTAAAGTTGTGAGAAAACCCATTCTTCTCTGCCAATTCAAAGGCCAACTCTTGGACTGATCTTCGAGTTAATCCGAATAGTCGAGTTTCCAAAAATTTTAAATGATGAACTAGCTGCCTCTCAATTTCTGGAGGAAACGTCAGTTTAAATCTGCCTAAGCCTTTAGCGATAGGCGCTAAAGTTTTATTGGTGTTTAGTGCATGTCTCCTCATTGTACCCTGAGGGACACCAAAAGTCTTCAAAGCTAACAACCATCCCATTCTATTTTCCTTGACTGCTTTAATAGCTTTCTGCATAGACTCTTGACTCCAAGTTTAGCGATCACTTTTTCTTTTATAGTTGCGTGGCATTATATCTGAATAAGAATACAATAAGATTAAGCTGTAACTACTTAAAAAATACGGATGGACAAAATGACATACATATATCATTTTGCCCGGAGTGATGATATGTCGTTTGGTACGAAAATATATCGAAACAATAATTAGTTCATGATTTCTACGAAAAGTAAAAACTCATTATAAAAACAACTTGTATTGCAACGCAATGTACCATTATATCGATGTCAATAAACATAAGCGAAATAAACAAAGTAAAACTCACCATAACAAGCGAAAAATCACTGTCAATAAAAAACTTTTATGCACTGTCAACACGTTCTGTCTTGTTACACCGGCACGACTAAGCTAATGGCGCTCTTAACTTCACATGATTGCAGATGCTACCAACTTTACGTGTTGCAATGTCAACAGGAGCGCCATAGCCCGCCAATTTTTAAAAAAGCCCAGTGTGTCATTTTGTCCGTATATGTCATTTTGCCCGTATTTCCCCTAAGAGGTGTTATATTGATATTAAAAGAAAAATGCCATTTTTTAATATAAATAATCGGATGTTTATTTCATTATAAAGAGCAATGTATGCCGTTAGTGGAAAATAACATCAGGCAAATGACCACCACGACCACGCTTACAGGACCATATCCTCTTCGCAAAGTGACTGCCCTATGTCCACGATAGCCTCACGAATTCCATCTTTGAGGTCTTGAATCGACGCTGGGCTGGTGGTGTAGCCCTCCTCTTGCACGTGGCCCCAAAGGAGGAATTCGCAAGGTATTAAATCACAAGATCTATTCAAAATAACTCCTCTTATTGGAAAACCCTGTGGTAAGTTATTGTGTTATGCCCCAAAAACACATCTTGTGTAGGTCTTCCGAACATATCCAATTCGTGATTCAGTAGATAATCGCGCGAAAAGTTATTGCGTAAATTATAGCAAAAAGGTTTATTTCATTTTTAACTTACGTGTTATGGTCCGATGGAAGCCGGGAGCAATTTTCTATATTCATTTGAATTGCAATGAATTACAATGCAATCTTTATTTTCCATTGCTCTTAAATGAACTGATTTCAAAATCATATTCCCGCCAAAAAAATCAGCTGTGTTATCGATCTGGCAATAACATCTTTCGTTAAGCAACAAATTTTGCTAATCTGGTAGCACGAAAATGGCTAAATTTCAACGCACACAATCATGATTTCCCACTTCACGTACAAGCCCATACAAACGCAAGCGCGGGCAAACTTATTACACAAATTCACATATGGGCCGCAACTATATCTAACTCTCTTTCGCTAAAGGGCGAAAGCCATTTATTTTCAGTCCTTTCTTTTCTTCATTTTACTTTGCCCCATCAATTTTTGTTGTTGTAATTATTGACATCTAAGAGTGACCATACTTGGTAGTTATTGTACTATGGTTCTGAGCAGGAGATAGGACGATTTTCGTGCAATTTGATTGTGTGACTGCTCGATTAATGCAGCAGTCTTCCCCACAAACTTCACACAATTTCTTTCGAGCTTGAACCGCATTTTTGCCATTTCGGAAGCAAAACAATAAAATATGCCAATCATGCATTGATTGTCCATTTCCAAGCGTCCTTTTAACCAACTTGTTGTTTACTAATGACGCTCAGTTTTTGACTGAAAATAGTCGAAAATCTAATCTTTAAAACAGTACATAATAATATAAGCCACGATATCACTACTACATGAAATATGCAGTTCACGTCATCTATGAGAAAAAAATATTGTTACATGTACAAGTAATTCTGCGGGCTACTGTCGCAATTGTTTTCACAACAATGAAGAACACGAATTCACTCGAAACCACGAGAACCCAACAAGCATGATCAACATCTGCAAGTGACGTCACTCCATTCATTAATTTGCTCGAATCTACCAGGTACCTCTCGGTAGAACATTCGCCAATAAACGAGAAATGGGTGAATAGGTAGAGACCCTATATAAAGGCGAGCTGAATGAATGGGGGGATCATCATTCATTCGACCGCGATAAGAACTGCGATTGTGTGTGGGAAGCGATATTATTCGAGTAGTAGAAAAGTGATTTTCGTAATAGTGAAGTGATTTAGAAGACAATTGCGATAAGAAATTTATGGACAAGTGTTAGATTTTTCATAGTGAAAATTAAAATTAGTGGAAAGTGTTAACTGATTATTGTGCATTTTATTTTAATTAAATAAACTCTTAAATTAAAAGACATTGCGTTTTCACTTTCCCGGAACATTAAAATTATTGGCCGCGAACCAATAACACGCGACAATGGTGTCAAGAAGTGAGAAAGAAAAATTTTGGAAGTGAAAACGTTTAAACAGTTTTAAAGTGCACAATTGTGAAAATTAACGTGGAAAAATAGCCGAAACAATAAAAATGCCAGGAAATTTACATCTCAAAATTAATCAATTGAGCATATCGGAGCTCAAAGGGGAGTTGGAACAACGAAATCTGGCTACACAAGGTACAAAGGCCATACTGATTGCACGCTTGCGTGACGCGATCGAGTCGGAAGGCGGGAATCTGGATTCGGGTGAGTTCTCAGATGCGGAAAAAGGCGCAGAAGGTGGAGAAGTAGAAACACCAAAATCAAAGGAGCCAGAAAATGCGCTAATGCAAATGTTAATGCTGATGTCATCGAGCCTGACTACGAAGCTTAATGAACAATCAACGAAGCTAAATGAACAATCAGCGCAGCTAAATGAACAGACATCCAGTTTAGCTGCGAAGTTAAATGAACAATCAGCGCAGCTAAATGAACAGACATACAGTTTAGCTGCGAAGCTAAATGAACAATCAGCGAAGCTAAACCAACAAGCGATCGAAATCAAGGCAGATTTTCAAAAACAGTCCACCGAAATAAAAGCGGAGCTCGGCAGCCTGAACAAACAAATTAAAGGCGTCGAGGAAAAGGTTTACCAGGTCGAGGAAAAGGTCAGCCAGGTCGAAGAGAGAATGAACCATGAGACGAAATAAGTGAAAAAAGAAGTGGAAGCAGCGAAGGCAGTAGTAACTACTTCACCAGCCCCGCTTATAACCGCAGCGCAAAGCTCATCTAGGAATGTGCAAGCACCAATATTCGACGGGCAAATGGTCTGGACTATTTACAAAATCCAGTTTGAAGCAGCCGCTAGGATAAATCACTGGAATGAGCAGGAACGAGCAACTGCGTTAATTCTTGCTCTAAGAGGCCCAGCTGCCGAGCTTTTGCAGACTATCCCCGTTGAGCTGCATTCAAACCCGGCTGCTATAATGAATGCGCTGGACATGCGTTATGGAGACGATCATCTGAAGCAGATTTACCGGGCACAGCTACGGCATCGGATGCAGAAGTCTGGCGAAACCTTGCAGCAGCTAGCACAAGACATTGAGCGACTGGCACTCTTGGCTTACCCAGCGTACGACCCAGAACATCGAGATGACGTAGCAGCAGAAGCATTCATCAGCGCCTTAAAGGACAAGGAATTGCAACAAGCCGTGCGGTTAGCTCAAAAGCAAACAGTCAAGGATGCATTGGCTTATAGTTTAAATTTTGAGGCAGCCAAAAATGTGACCCGTACCACTGCCCGGGTTCGCGAGGTAGTGGCAAAAAATTGCAGGTGTGAGCGCGTGGGAATTGAGCGAGAGCTGCAGGTGAATGGTGCGCCTAGATGCTGGAATTGCGGGGAAAAAGGGCACCTGCAAAGAGACTGCAAGAAGGGAAGAAGACGGAGCTATTGTCCAGGGTGGTGGAGATCCAGACCGTGTCAGGAGCCTAGAATGGAGGCCCATCAAACTGCAAGGGCCAACTTCGTGGGGCGAACGTTGGCTAGGAGTATCGACATCCCCAGCACCGTGCCAAGGCAACATCGTGGAGAAGCAGACAGATGCCTTCCTGGTCAAGTTGATGAAGAACAATGCACCCTAACAAACGACACTGGTGCAACCCGATCGACGATCCGACCAGATCTAGTGAGGCCCCAACTGCTTCACAAGGGCAGAGTTCATGGAATTGCTGACGCCCTATCTCGTCATCCATGTCCAGCTAACTGCAAACATTGCCAACGGATTGAGGAAAAGGAGCCGCCCGTTGATCTGCGAGTGATAACGGCCGAATTCGATGAAGGTTGGTCATCGGAGGAGATTCGAAATGCCCAGTTAGCCGATGAAGACATCGGACCATTGCTCGTATGGAAGGAGACGACTGGGCGACCTGAGTGGAAAGACGTTTCAATGAATGGCGCAACCCTGAAAAGCTATTGGGCACAATGGAACTCCCTTCAGGTGGAGGGTGGCGTACTCAAGCGGAAATGGGAAATGGCGGATGGTAGCTCCTATAGGATGCAAACTATACTTCCCAAAAGCCGAATCCACGATGTGGTTAAGGAAATGCATGAAGGATCCTCGGGAGGCCACCTTGGTGTTAACAAGACCTTAGCGAAATTGCGGGAACGGTTCTACTGGCTCCACGCTCGAGAAGACGTAGAGGACTGGTGTCGCAGATGCACAATTTGCGCTTCCGTCAAAGGCCCAAAGCGACGACTGAGAGGACAAATGCAAACCTATAACGTAGGCGTGCCATTCGAAAGGATTGCTGTTGACATCGCAGGACCCTTTCCTGAATCCGATTGGGGAAATCGATATACGCTGGTTGTAGCCGATTATTTCAGCAAGTGGCCCGAGGTCTACCCCATTCCCAACCAGGAAGCAACTACCGTAGCTGAACAGCTAGTGTTAAATTGGGTCAGTAGGTACGGCGTACCTTGCGAATTACATTCAGATCAAGGCCGAAAATTTGAGTTTTTGGCGAAATGTGTGAACTACTGGGAATACGGAAAACGAGGACAACACCGCTGCATCCCCAATCCGATGGAATGGTCGAACGGTTCAACGGCACGCTCAATAAACATCTGGCTAAGATGGTTGACGAGAACCAAAGGGACTGGGACCGACATATCCCACTATTTTTGATGGCATACAGAGCTGCCGAACATGCATCGACGGGCCAAGCCCCAGCCAAAGTCATTTTTGGAAAGACTATTCGTTTGCCAGCCGATATAGAGTTCGGAACACCCCCTGAGAAACCCCAAACGGTCTCGGAGTACGCAGGTGATCTAAGACAACGGTTGAACCAGATACATCGGACAGTGCGAAAACACCTCGAGTCGGCTACTGACCGCATGAGGACCAGGTATGATCTAAAGGCTAATTCTACTGGCTTCCAGCAAGATGACTTGGTGTGGCTTTATAACCCGCAACGGCGAAAGGGTAGGTCTCCAAAGTTGCAACATAATTGGGAGGGACCATACCGAGTTACAAAGCGGATCAAAGACGTCGTATACCGAATACAGGAACATCGTAAGCCGAGAGCCAAAATGAAAATCGTGCATCTGGACCGTCTTGCCCCATATTGCACCCAGGGAGAATTGACTACAAATAGCGACACATCTTTTCGGGGCGAAAAGAACTGAGGTGGGGGCAGTGTTACATGTACAAGTAATTCTGCGAGCTACTGTCGCAATTGTTTTCACAACAATGAAGAACATGAACATGATCAACATCTGCAAGTGACGTCACTCCATTCATTAATTTGCTCGAATCTACCAGGTGCCTCTCGGTAGAACATTCGCCAATAAACGAGAAATGGGTGAATAGGTAGAGACCCTATATAAAGGCGAGCTGAATGAATGGGGGGATCATCATTCATTCGACCGCGATAAGAACTGCGATTGTGTGTGGGAAGCGATATTATTCGAGTAGTAGAAAAGTGATTTTCGTAATAGTGAAGAGATTTAGAAGACAATTGCGATAAGAAATTTATGGACAAGTGTTAGATTTTTCATAGTGAAAATTAAAATTAGTGGAAAGTGTTAACTGATTATTGTGCATTTTATTTTAATTAAATAAACTCTTAAATTAAAAGACATTGCGTTTTCACTTTCCCGGAACATTAAAATTATTGGCCGCGAACCAATAACACGCGACAATATCATGAATTGTCGAACAACCCAATATTTGGATTCATCCTGTTGAAGATGAAGATGGATTAGATAAGATGATGTTTAAACATTTCTGACGGAAAATAAAAAGCATGTTAGTAGTCAATCAAAAAATAAGTGACCCCGCACAAATTTAACTTCTCATCACTCATAATCGATCAAAAAAATAATAAATAAAAAAAATATTAAGCAATTTTTAGTCAATTATATTCTACAGATAACTGGCATCTTGGATTTCGGGATCAAGAAAAAAAACTTTCATAATTTTCTCTATCAATACTTTCAAATGGGTTTCAGCTAGCAAGAAAAAATTGCTGACCTCTATTGGCACTGAAATGGTTTCCGTGTGTTACTGCCTGGCAATCGCATACGAAATACAATACAATGCCGGTTTTTCAGCGAGATGCAAAAACTTTGAATATGGCGAAGAATCGCGACAATAAGATGCCTCGAAATAATTTGCAATCTGCACATTTAGCATTCGAACGCGGACTCGAAACAAGATTGGTCGAGGTTAACTGAAGAGATACGGCTACGGTGTGACGAGTGACTGTGCATAATTGTCCTTAAAGGTTTCCTTACCAATAAGTGAAAACAAAGTGAATTCTAATTCCTTTAAAATGTTAGTTACTCCCGGATTTTACATTTTGAATATAACGATCTTAATTCTGATTAGTGATTGTCTAGGATCTCCTCTACGAAGGTCCTGTGGATCGCAATTAAGTAAACGATTATCATATATATGTGAACGACATGGAGGATACAACATTTTCTTAAATGGTGCTTATGGTTTTGATTAAATTTAAAAGCCAAACTTAATTGAATGAAATCTTTAGCTGACGACTTTCGGAGACAACGACGATCAATAGTTCAGGAGTGTTGCAGGAATACTTGCACGGATAAGGATTTGGTGCAATATTGTCGATATGATTCCACCAAAGAAATGTCCAGGTAAGCTGCTACACAAAGAACTAAAATACTCGTAGGATGAAAGCACCTTCATATTGACTTCTGCAGTGATCCCTTTCTTCTTCTTTATTAGCTTTGACTAGAGATCTACAATTTAATTATTGTTGCTCAGTTTTATTGCCAATAACTTAAGATTGATTTTTTAACGATTTGTAAACAGCGAAGAAACTGCGGACATGGAGATACCGGAACCCGTTTATGACCAACGTAAAGGAATATTTCGACCCACCAAAGAATACAGTGTTCGAATGGTAAAAGCCTACAAAGAAGAAATAGCGCCCACGGACTTTCCACCAATTAAAGTTGGCACAGTGTCACCCGAGTATACAAAAGGTGCAGTTTCAATGATTTTATCTAATTGAAAGCCCATCGCGAATCGGCGTAGATCTATGCGCACTGATTTGACGCGTATTGTGATAAATGAATGTGAAATAAAATTAATCAAATTGTGATATTAATATGATGAAACCATCAAATTATTTCTATTGGTGTAAAAATATTGTGTATTTCGATTTTTTTATATTGAAAATTCTTTCAAAATATTTTACTTGTTAAATTATGTTTTTGGATATTTGTGATTGATACTCCTCAAGTAAAGAGTGATAGATTATAAAATTAATAAAACAATAATTTCGAAGGCGATGTGAAAGTTTATAAAAATTAACTTTACGCTCTCAGGCAACAGTATTATTCCTAACAGCCAATAAATTGATGAAGGAAATTCAAATTTCCATTCTTTGTTTGATTTATAGTATCTCGCAATAATTCCAGGATTCGCAGTAAAAATAAATTCGGCAATTGTTGTCTTGTCTTTTGACGAGTTTGCCCTTCAAAATTGAATTCTTCCCCAAAATGAATGATAATGAAGACATTACTGCCTAATAAAGTAAGTGTGGAATAAATAAAAAATAAAATCATCAAATCTATGTTTTCATTTTAAATTATGTGTTAATATTTTTCGACCTTTTAATAATCCTCAGAGTAGGGGATGGGCAAAAATTATAAATAATATTATTGTTGAAAAATTCATCCATATCACTTTATATACAATTCTTAGCTTAATTCATTTTCATTCAACAAGTTTCGAAGACCTCACTCAAATACGCGAACAAGCACAAATAATTAACGTTTACATTTCTTTTTGATATTTATGGATGATTAAAACTAAACAGCATGAAATTCCGGCGAAATTTTTGAATGGCAAGCTACCTTGAATACAATGTGTACTTATCACTTTGAAAATGAAATGTCTATTATGTCATGTTCTATGATAAGGATTTTTTCGCATAAAATTAGCACAAGTTTGACCTGGTTTATGCAAAATTGTCCAGAGTTAAGTTTTTGCACATACTTTCGTCGATAGAAAAAAATTTCAAAAGTGCCGAATAAACGAATCGTCGAATGTGTTCCGTGATAGCTCTTAAGAAGTAAATAACCCTACATTAAATTGATATATTTTACCTTATTAGCTTAAAAAATCTAGTATACTGCGGACATTAAAGTTATGTAATTTATTGAAATTGAATGTTAAAACCGTACGATCTTTTCTGTGCATTTTAATTAACTTTTATAGTGGTGAAAAGTAAAGAAAGTGTTGTAATGAAATAAGAGCAAGCTCAGCAAAGCCTAGACAAACAAGTAGTATGCAAATGTAGTATACTACATAACGTAATACCTCAATGCGATTAAATCGTTCGAAAGAAATTTCAATGATTCAAATGAAGTATGAGCAATTTGTTAAATATTAATACGATTGGATGTCTAGCATTCGCTGAGCACACGGACTTTGCAACTATTGTAGCGAATAGACATCTTTTGGTTTAACGTTAAATTTATTCATCTTTTGCATTTAATAATTTAACATTTCTGTTCAATTATTGCTTGGTTTTTGTTCTAGTTTTTCAAAGATTTTTGAAAACGGCAAAGGGGCTTACAAGAAAGAACTAACATCTTGAAAAGAAGAGAGAAAAACGTTCAAGATAAAAGAAGGAACTCAAAAAACAAAAGCAACAAGGGAAGAGGTATAAATATTTTTCAATATTCCATCTGATGTTGGGAAGATTAAAACAATACCACAAAGTTCAAATTCAAAAGCTCCTTTGTAAGGAGTTTGTGGATAATGAACTAAAGTCATTTAAAGTGGGTATACCTAAGAGTAGTATAAACAGAACTGACGAAAATAAAGAAATGACAATGGAAGTTACCGATGGTACTCAGGCATTTTCTTCCCTCAGTGATTCTATAGATCAGGACTTGATCAATTTTAAATTAGCTAGGCTCCGCCGTAGACGATTCCAAGCCCATTTGAGAAAGGATGAGGGAACCCCTTTGTTTCCCCAACCCACAGCTTCCATGATTCCTCACCCTGAACCCATCAATTAAATGGTAGTAAATTCTCTCGGGGTCGCACATTGGGTTTACTGGTTCCCCAATAATTGGGCATTAAATACCGAGAAATACAAACAACTGTAAACACATCTACAGCTCTTCTAGTAAATCCTACTGACACTTCCTTTGTGCAGACGTAAGAGGGTGAAAGCGAATCCTCCACACCTGATAACGGAATTGAATTAATAACTATGCCGCCGGAATGGAGGTGGGGCGACGGGCTAATTCGCCGTCCCTGGAAAACCCTACAATGTTTCGAAACCTGCAGAAGGACCTTGGAATGGATTGGACACACGGCGACGATCTCACAAATTAAAAAAAAGGACTATAGCATTGGATCCTGGAATGTCAGACCACTCAATTACCCTGGCGTTGTTAAGGACCTTTTGCAATAGGCCAGTCATATAAATTGAAAATACTGGCAATCCAGGACTGGAAATGATATTCGAGACATGAGATCGCAAATTTTCAAGACTGGGAAGCCCATTGGAAAACGAGAAATTGGAGAGGCCTTTATTGCGGATAGGGAGCTCAAATCGCACGTTATTAATTTTAAGGCAGTCAATGAACGGTTGGTTGCGATACGTATAAAAACAAAATACTTCAAAATCTGGCTGATAAATTTTCATGAAAAAATCTACGTCTAGCACTCGTTGCGTGTCTTTTTAATCGCTCCTGCCATTAATTTTAAAAATGAATTAATTTTTCACAAAAGTCAGTTTCAAAAAATCGAATTAATTTTTTACGAGCCAGTCAGAAGCAGATTTTGATTTTATTGGGAAAGCATTTATTGTCGAAGGCATCGACCCGTGGAATCAATAAATCGACAAAAGGAAACAAACCCAAGACTAACTCGGAACTGCTGTATGGAGGAGCCCGACGGCTTCCCTCCGTTGGGGGGCCCCGGGGAGAATAAAAATACGAAAATGGCGCCAAGCGTCAATAAGCGAAGAAACACGAGTACCCAAGACTCCGCAGATGGTGGGCGTAAGACTCAAGTAGTCGAAGATAAGCAAGAAGTGAGTCGACTGCAAACTAAAATACAGGAATTGGAACTACGACTGAAAACATTCGAAAATGTTTACAAGAGAGTGAAGAAAGTTCAAGGTGCAGACCCAATACGACAGATAAACACGGAAACTAAGCAGAAGAGAAGCTGTCAAACAAGCCATCCTAGAAGAAGTACTATGTGCTGGAGGCACTAACGACAGTCAGAACTACTATGCAGCGTTGGACGGACTCCAACAAGAAATGGACGTTGACGAATGTACAGAAGGTGATGTTAGTCAAGGTAATGATAATTTTATAATTTATTTAAAAAACAAAAACAAGAAGAAGAAACCAGTCCGCTGGTCGTCCTCAAATAGTTGCCAAGAATACAGAGAAAGTTCCTCCAATTAATGTCTTCGGTCAAAGCGGAAAGGATATGGTTCGGCTATTGGCAGCCGAAAACAAATTAACAAATTTCGAGATTAAACGAATCAATCCCGAAAAGTTAACTATCAGAACAAAATCACTAGTTGATTTCAAATCAGCTAAAAATGCTGCAAATTCTGGGGAGGTTCCGCACTTCACATATACCCCGAAAAGCGAGAAGAACCAGACCTTCTTGTTGAAGGGCTTGGACCGCGGAGAAGATACCGTCGATCTTCTTCAGGTGCTCAAGGAAGCAGCACCAGAAAAAGAGTCTTCACCTTCATATTGAGAAAAAATCCCTTCTGAAAAAGTTGATATTTCACCCATTAATTTTATTTAATGTGGTATGCATAAAAGTTTGATTTCAAGGATATGCTTAGTATGATAATAAGATCAATTAAATTCGCATATTTGAATATACTATGCTCTTATAGATGGAAATCGTCAAGATGAATTCCTAGATAAAAAATCGCAATCCCGTTTTCTAGGCCTAGGTGGAATATGAAATAAAATTGCTTGCCTGCACAAGTGAAATATATCCAAAAATATTTCTAGCCGTAAGTACAATGCAACCCAAACCACCCCTCCCTATCTTGAACCATAGAAATTTTCAAGCGACCTTAAATGTTTGCAGATAGTTTCTGAGGAAAAACGACTATTCATACAAATATTGTGGGCATTGCATTTAGACAAAATATAGTCCATCGAAATCATAGCTCAGAAAATGTAACATTTCTCCTTTGGTCTTGGGCATCATTACGGAAAAATGACGGCATCTTCCGACTTATTTTTCGTCCGCGCCAAAAAGGTAGCAATAAGCAATAAAAAGTAATTAAACATTTCTAAGAAAATTCAAAATACCTAGCCAGTATCAGATATCTTCCTTATATGCTGCGAGAATAATTAGATACATGCTAGATATATCCTAGCAATGTGAACTGAGCATTGGCTAGTTTTTGACTTGAACACGTCTACCTGTTATTGAGAGATTTCAGCGGTGGAGGCTTAGCAACTAAAAGTCCCTAAATCTTTTGCAAATAAATGAGAAGGTTCTGTTAGAGTGACGGTATTCAAATTCTGCCCGTTGAACAAAGTGTTAGCCAACGGATACAGTGATTAGACGTGAAATTTTTTATACATAGAGTGAATAGTCAGTGTTCAACGCTAAACTGGGACGGTTGGAGGTGAGTTATTGTACTAAGTGCATAGTTGTAAGCAAATTTTGTATTATGTGTGACAAATGTGTTGTGGTCGTTTGGTGTCTTCGTGTTCTACTCGTATTTATTCAAAATTCGTTTTGCTCATTCACAATAAATTTGCAGATACCTTTTGCCTGCAATATATACCACTTTACACACGAAAATTCCGTTCTGACTGGTTCAAATCTCAACGAAGGATATGAAAATGAATTGCTCCAAATCGCAATTCAATGTGGATCACAACCTCGCTTGCAAAAATTCATTTTTTAAGTCGATAACATGCTCCGGGAAGATTTCGCACTCAACAATTTTGATACTCCGATACTCCGATGGTTCTACAGGGTAGGCAAAAAGTCCCTTTCCTATTTATATATGTAATAACTTTTAAATAAAGCGATTAAAATAAAAAACAAATATCGCCTAATTAGGATTAACTTATGTATTTTTTTACATTAGGTGTGGAAAATTATATCCGATAAGTGTGCGCCATTAGAATTCACGCAAGCTTGGGCTCTTTTCACGAAATTTTTCATAGCGTTTTGGAGTGTGACGGGTGTGATCTGCGCAATTTCCGCTCGAATGTTCTCTTTCAACTCCGGTAAAGTCTGTGGTTTGTTGACGTAGACCTTCTCTTTGAGGTAGCCCCATAGAAAAAAAGTCTGGAGCTGTCAGATCAGGCGATCGCGGTGGCCATTTTATGTTACCATTTTTCGAGATAACACGATTTGGAAAGTGATGTTGCAACAAGTTCATTGTCTCACGAGCGGTGTGTGCTGTTGCACCATCCTGTTGAAACCATATATTCTCATTGTTGTTATGTGCTCGCACAAGTGGAAAAAGGAAGTCCTGAAGCATACTTCTGTAACGAGCTCCATTGATCGTAAGACTGGCACCTTGATCATTTTCAAAGAAATATGGTCCATAAATTTTCCGTGAAGTCACGCCACACCAAACAGTTACACGAAGTGGGTGTAACGAAAGCTGTTGGACATTTTGGGGATGATGTGTGCCCCAGAATCTAGTGTTTTGCCTGTTCACAAATCCGCTTATGTGAAAGTACGCCTCGTCAGTCATCATTAAATTTTCCTAAAATCGTTCCTCATTCTCGACAAGATTTAGGATATCCCTGCAGGATTCCAAACGCAGTACCAGGTCCCCAGGATGGAGATGCTGGACCAATTGTGTTTTGTAGGGGTATAGGTGTAAGTCCGTTTTTAAAATCGTGCGCAACGTGCCTCGCTTTATAGCCAACTGTTCTGAACTGCAATGCAACTGCACTGCTACTAAAATTTGCAGCGTTCATAGGAATCAAATTTAGTTCTGATACATTTTTGTAGAAGATCTCAATAACGTCTACTTTGATTTTAGGTTTCATAAAAATCCATTCTGATATTCTGACCTGACCCGGAAGTTTTTTTATTGTTCAACCCTTTTCGACCTTTGAGCGACCGTCATTTTATTTCAGATTGTTCAAATTTGGATTTATTATTGTGAACTATATCACACACTTGGATGAACCTTTTAACCAATTTGGGTGCAAATCGGAGCTGGACTTTGGTCAGTACAGAAATCACGGATTTACATCAAAAATAGCGACCATTTTGCTTTCGCTTAGCCATTTGGAATGATTAACATAACTAGCCGAAATATTTAATTTCTGAAAATTTTGTGAACACAGCAAAGTTGCGACCATCAGGCACAAATTTCGTTATATCCTTTATCCCCACACATACACACAAGCACATATATATATATATATATATATATATATATATATATATATATATATATATATATATATATATATATATGCATATATATATATATATATATGCATATATATACATATCTACAGGGTTATCCATTTTACGCTTGTGACAGTAAAGCTAACGAAAACACATAAAGTATTCGGATGGAAACAACATTTTTTATTGATTATAAAGATTGAACCTTGCCATTATACGTGAAATACAACATCATACCGTCCTGTTGGAACCAGATGTTCTCCAGATCAGAATCTTCAATTTCTCTCCAAAAATAATCGGTTAACATCCGTCCACAGCGGTCAGAATTAACTGTAATGGCTCTTTTTTGATCGTTTTCAAAAAAATACGGGCCAATAACATCACCAGACCATAATGCACACGAAACGGTCACTTCTTCCGGATGCAAAGGCCTTTCTGCGATCACCTGAGGATTTTGAGAGCCCCATACGCGGAAATTCTGTTTATTTACGTAACAACTGAGCGAAAAATGAGCCTCATCACTAAATTTTGTTCGAAAAATTGTTATCTATGGCTTGTTGTTCAATTACCCAATTCGCATACATTCTGCGTTGTGTTCTTGAGTGAGTTGGATTTTGTACGGATGGAGATGAAAATTCAAATGCAAAATCTGCCACAATGAGCCGTAAGACAAGCCCAAATTTTGAGCACGTCGAGGAATCGACAAATTCGGGTCTTCTTCCACACTTTGCGCAACGACAGCGATATTTTCAGCAGAACGATTGTTGCGATGATGCACGGGCCTTGCAATATCAATAACCAATCCAGTCTCTTCAAATTTTCTCACTGTGTTTCAAATTGTTTGCTGTGTAGGTCGATTATATCGACCGTAATCGGCTCGTAAGGCCCTAAATGTTGATACAGCAGAAACCCCATTTTTATCATAAAATGTAATAATTTTAACGCGTTCTTCGACTGTTAAACGATCTATATTTCTAAATGGCAAACCTTCAACTAAAAAATACATGCTTTGGATAACATTTAATTCTGACAGATGTCAAATGGCAGGGTTATGCTTTCCTACCACGAAATGGATAACCCTATATATATATATATATATATATATATATATATATATATATATATATATACATATATCTATATATATATATGTATATATATATCTGTATATATATTCATATATATATAGATATATATATATATATATATATATATATATATATATATATATATATACATATATATATATATATATATATATATATATATATATATATATATACATAAATGTATAATGTATAATGTTCCGGGAAAGTGAAAGCGCAGTGTCTTTTAAATTAACGTAAAAGAGTTATTTACTCAAATACACAATCATCTATTCCTCTATTTTACAAATCGCATTTGAATCTAATTTTCACTGTCTATCAATTTATATTTCAACTGTCTGTATCACGAAAATCACTTCACTATCAATCAATATCGCCTTTAATTCGCGCTCCACACTGTCGCAGTTTCCTATTCCTCTCCCATTCATTCAGCTCGGCTTTATATAGGGTCTCTAGTCATTCAATCCATTTCTCGTATATTGGCGAATATTCTGGCGAGAACTACCTGGAATATTCGAGCAATTCTGAATACCCGCAGTGACGTCATTTTCAGATATTGATCACTACTTGGTCGATTTTTGTGCCTTCATGTACATTCGTTTATTGATCGTGATGTTATTAAAACTTGCGACAACAATTGCGACAGTAGCTCGCAGAATTGTTTAGATATGTAATACTGCCCCCACCTCAGTTCTTTTCACTCCGAAAAGATGTGTCGCCAGTTGTAGTTAAATCTCCGTGGATGTAATATAGACCAGGATGATCCAAGTGCATGATTTTCATTCTGGCTCTCGGCTTACGGTGTTCCTGTATACAATATACGACGTCATTGATTCGCTTTGTAACTCGGTATGGTCCCTTCCAAATATGGTACAACTTCGGAGACCTACCCTTCCACCGTTGTGGGTTGTAAAGCCATATGTCATCTTGCTGGAAGCCAGTAGATTTTGCCTTTAGATCATCATACCTGGTCTTCATGCGGTCAGCAGCCGATTCGAGGTGTTTTCCTACTCAACAGCTCAACCATTGCCTTAGCTCACGTGCGTACTCCGAGATTGTTTGAGGGTTTCTTAGGGGGTGTTCCGAACTTTATACAAGCCGGCAGACAAATAGGCTTTCCAAAAATGACTTAGGCTGGGGCTTGGCCCGTCTATGAATGCTTGCCAGCTCTATACGCCATCAAGAATAATGGGATGTGTCGGTCCCAGTCCCTTTGGTTCTCGATAACCATCTTGGCTAAGTGTTTATTGAGTGTGCCATTGAAACGTTCGACCATTCCATCGGATTGGGATGCAGTGGTGTTCTGTTCGTTTTCTGCATTCCTAGCAGCTTGCACATTTCGCCAAAAACTAGTGACTCAAAGTTTCAGCCTTGATCCGAATGAAGATCACAAGGTACGCCGTACCTACTGACCAAATTTAACACTAGCTGTTCGGCTACAGTAGTTGCTTCCTGGTTGGGGATGGGGTAGACCTCGGGCCACTTGCTAAAATAATCGGCCACAACTAGCGTGTATCGACTCCCCATTCAGATTCAGGAATGGGCCCTGCTACATCAACAGCAATCCTTTCAAATGGTATCCCCACGTTATAGGTTTGCATTTGTCCTTTCACTCGTCGCTTTGGTTCTTTGATGGGAGCGCAAATTGTGCATCTGCGACAGCAGTCCTCTACGTCTTCTCGAGCGTGGAGCCAGTAAACCTTGTCCCGCAACTCCGCTAAGGTCTTGTTATCACCAAGGTGGCCTCCCGAAGATCCTTCGTGCATTTCCTTAACTATCTCGTGGACTCGGCTTTTGGGAAGTTAGTTTGCATCCTATAGGAGCTGACATCCACCGCTTCCCATTTCCACTTGAGCACGCTACCCTCCACCTGAAGGGAGTTCCATTGTGCCCAATAGCTTCTCAGGGTGGCGGCATGCATCGAAACGTCCTTCCACTCAGGTTGCCCGGTTGTCTTCTTCCATACGCGTAATTATCCAATGTCTTCATTGGACAGCTGGGCACTTCGAATCTCCTCCAATGATCAACCTTCACCGAATTCGGCCATTACCACTCGCAGATCAACGAATGGCTCCTTTTTCTCAATCCGTCGGCAATGCTTACAGTTAGCTGGACATGGACGACGAGATAGGGCGTCAGTATTTCCATGAACTCTGCCCTTCCGATGAACAATTTTGTAGTCATATGACTGCAATCTTTCGATTCACCTTGCAATTTGTCCCTCGGGGGTTTTGAAGTTAAGTAGCCAACTCAGCGATGCATGGTCTGTTCGAAAAACAAATTTCTGGCCATATAGGTACTTTCAGAACTGCTTGGTGGCCTCTATTATAGCAAATAACTCCTTCTTGGTCCCGCAGTAGTTTCCCTCACTTTTTGAGAGAACTCAACTGTAATACGAAAGAACTCTTTCTTCGCTATCAATCTGCTGGGAGAGTTCAGCTCTAATCCCACCGTTGCTCACATAAGTGTCAACTACAAAGATTTTTCTAGTTTCTGCATATGGCAGCATGCGTGATTCACACAGCTTCTCCTTCAAAATCTCAAAGGCTGTCTGGCATTGTTCATTCCAGAAATACGGACGATGTTTCTCGGCTAGAGAAAGACGACTAGCTGTTTTGGCAAAGTCTTTGACGAATCTTCGATAGTAGGTCGCCCGACCCAAAAAAAGCGTCGTAGTTGTTGCTTGTTGTTTGGTGTTGACTAGATTTTCACGGCTTTCATTTTCTCAGGGTCTGTTCTGCCCTTTTTTGCTGATGCAACGTGTCCCAGGTATTTTACTTCAGCTGCAAAAAGGGTACTCTTGTTAGGAATAAATTTCAGATTCAACAGTCGCAATCGGGACAACACCTCTTCTAAGCTCGGCACATGTACTTGGAACGTTCTCCCAATAATAATGTTGTAATCTAGGTACAACAAGCAGGTCTTCCAGGTTAGGCCTCATAGCACGTATTTCATCAAGCGTTCGAAGATGGCTGGAGCACTGCACAGCCCAAATGGCATCACCACAAACTGCCAACGGCCCCAACTGAAAATGCGATCTTCTCTCCGTCCTTCTCGCGATTTCTACCTGCCAGTAGCCACTCTTGAGATCGAGCGTAGAAAAACATTTTGCGTCGGCTAAAGTGTCCATGATGTCGTCGATGCGTGGAAGCGGGTAACTATCATTCATAGTGACTTCGTTAAGCTGCCTATAGTCAACACAAAAGCGAGCGCTTCCATCCTTTTTCTTTACTAGAGCTACTACCACGGCCCATGGGCTGACAGAAGGCTCGATAACACCTTATTTTCTCATGTCCAAAATCAGTGCGCTCACTTCTCTTTGTTTGGGTAGAGGAACACGTCTCGGTGCTTGTCGAATCGGCTTGGGTCCCTATGTATCTATGACGTGAGTTACCACACTCGTTCGGCCTTGGTCATCCGGGCTTGTTGAGAAGATGTCAATGTACTTGGTGACCAGATCAGAGGCTTGTTTGAATAGCTTTACTGGCAATTTGGTTGACTTCAATATGCAGACGTGAGTTCCTGGGCTTTGCCTGTGTCTTGCCTCCTTTTCCAATGATGGTCGTGAGTAGCTTCCAAAGAGGTGATGATGGAAACAGGCTGGCAACTGCCGATGACTTCTCCCGCTTTGATGCTTGTAGTTGAGTCTGCGGTGTCAAGGACTCTGACCGGCACATATCCGTTCCTTATAGATCTTACAAGGCTTCGTCCTACAATCAAACTGCACATTGCCAACGTCTCCAGAATCACCATCAAGCTTGGCCCCTATAATGCTCTCGGAAGATTTCAGTACATCAGTGTCGGCACATACTACCACATTCATCAATACTTTGACATTCCACCATTTCAATCCCCGCTTGCCCAAACAAAATGTGATTCCATGTGGTCGCAGAAAATCCATACCGAGAATGCAGTCATCCATAATGTTCGCGATCAGAAAATTATGTCGGAACGCAAGGTCTCCCAACCGTATCTAGAGGTTGAAGGGCAGTTTCTCCCATAGCTGTCCGTAGTGAGAAAATCCTGCCCGTGTGAAGTAAATGTTGATGATCGATCGGGTTGCGCTAGTGTCGATTGTTATGATGCAATGTTCTCTGTCAACTTGACCCGGAAGGCATACGTCTGCTCTCCACGATGTAGTCTTGACACGGTGATGGTGGTGCTGGGGACGTCGATGTTCCGGGTCCGTAAGCTGGGTAAGCCAAAAGTGCCAGTCGCTCAATGTCTGCGGCTAGCTGCTGTAGGGTTTCGCCAGACTTCTGCATCCACTGCCGTAGCTGTGACCGATAAATGTGCTTCAGATGACCGCCTCCATAACGCATTCCAAGCGCATTCATTATAGCAGCCGAGTTTGAGTGCAACTCCATGGGGATAGTCTGCAAAAGCTCGGCAGCTGGGGCTCTTAGAGCGAGCAAGAATTAATGCAGTTGCTCCTTCCTGCTCATTCCACTGATATGGCCTAGCAACGGCTTCAAACTGGGTTTTGTAAATACTCCAGACCGTTTGCCCGTCGAATATTCGTGCTCTCACGTTTCTGGATGTACTTTGCGCTGCGGTTACAAGCGGCGCTGGTGAGGTGGTTACTACTACCTTCGCTGTTTCTAGTTCCTCTTTCATTTTTTCCATCTCACGGTTGATTCTCTCCTCGACCTGGCTGACCTCCTCGACGCATTTAATTTGGTTGTTTAAACTACCGAGCTCCGCTTTTATTACGGTTGACTGTTTTTGCAAGTCTACCTGGTTTTCGACTGCCTGTTGGTCTAGCTTTATTGATTGCTTCTGTGGGATGTCTGCCTTAATACCCATCGCCTTCGTTTTTAATTAATCTATGGCAAAGATGTTCGTGAAAGCTACATGTCCTACTCGTATAGTTAAATAAAATCTCGACTATGCATTTTCATGCTCATCTTTAAAGCTATGATCAGTTATAGAAGGAGAAATATGGTTTTTTTATGGTCACGATTCCCGTAGGTGGCATGGAAATCACTAATCTTAGTTTTCTGGGCATATAATACAAGTATATAATATTACCTAGAAAGTAACGAATTAATTTTCAAATGGCGATTAACTCTATAATTTCTAATCACTCAATCTTTATTATTTGTTCGCAAATCCTATGTGTGACGTTTACGCCTCATAATGTAAGAAGAATCTTTTAATAAGATCATCAGTAGGCAAAGAATGAATGCGGAAGAGAAAACCATCCTCGAATTTGCCCCAATGAAATTGCTCTAAATCATATTGAATTGTATTAATGCTGCATTTAGAATTGATTTATTAGTCATTCCCTCTAGAAGTTATTGACTAGGATGTAGCGTTTATGGGAAAATTAAGGATACCTACCATTTTTATCATCCATCACAAAGAACTCGGTATCTCCATCAAATCCTTGAAGAGTGCAAAATAATCGGCATTTTCCGTACTACAGATAATTAAAATTTAATTTTTCGACATTAATATACCATATTGAACTGTGAATATCCATGGAGTCCTTGAAAGGATTATAATTTTTTGCCGAAACATTTTAGTCCAGTATGTTGTCCTATATTTGACACCCCTAAAATCAAAATCTTTATATGCTTCGATGAGTTATGCTGAAAAATCGGGGTGAAAGTCGCATTTTTTTTAGTTTAAACGGTAAAAGTCCTTAACCGTTATTCGATTTTCTTGTCCTTAGAATGGCCCCTAAAATAATGTATCGCAAGACATATCATTTGTCTGTCCATCCCTGTTCAATACTTATGCGTGAACATACATAAGAAAACAACAACAAATAAAACTACGTCATAAACTGATAACCTTCATTCCTTTGGATGTCGGTTAAAAAATGCGAAAGTTCCTGCATGCTGCAATTGTTATAAAAGGGGATCCTATGAATACTGCCCAAGACTCTTGGGTAGCGACATTTTTGTCATCTAACGGCAAAAAAAAATAATACTGCAATGTTTGCATTCTTCAAAATTATAACGCATGCATCCAAACAAAAATTTTGAAGAAATGTGGAAAGTGTTGATTCGATTTTCATTTTTGGATATAGAAACGATAATTTTTTCGCCACACAAGTATAAGAAATTGACTCAATTGAGTTGCACATCCTCAAAGTCATATGTATGCTAACCAGTTAGTTTATTCAAACTACAATGCCACCCAAATCATCCCTCCCTATCTTTAGCCATAGAGATCTTAAAAGAGACGTTAAAATTCTGCAGATAGTTAGATAGCAACTATTTACACAAATATTCCGTGCATTGCATTTATTCGAAATATACTCGGTCGAAATCATACGTCGGAAAATGTAACATTTCTCTTCTGAACTTGTGTTGGGTATCATTGAGGAAAAAAGGTAGAAATAAAAAAATAATTAAACATTTCTAAGAAAATTCCAAATACCCAGTCAGTACATGATGTCTTTCTTTTGCGCTGGGAGAATAATTCGATTATACCATTGCTAGATACATCATCGCTATGTAAACTGGACATTGGCTAGTTTTTGGCTTGGACACCTTTAACTGTTATTAGACATTTCAGCGGCGGAGGCTTAGCAACTAGAATTCCCTAAATCTATTCCAAATATATGATAGCATTCTGTTAGAGTAACGGTATTCCAATTCTGCACATTGATAAATGTCGAATCAGAGAAAATATCAGTAGTCCCTTGCAAGCATCCTCTATTGAAGGATCGGATCGCGTGTTTGAATAAAAAATACAAAAACTACGAAACACTGGTTTAATAATTGGGTTATTTAAATCGAAATGTTAAGTTTTCTCCATATTAAACCCGGGGGTATTGTTACAAATGAATTTATATAGTGTCATAGTTTAAATATAGTCTGACGTTGCGGAAAAATTGTTTAAAAGTGTATCTTTATTGGGTCATAATTTCAGTTTTCTGTCCGATCCTTTACCAGTACTCTGTAGAGCATCCTTCGGTAATTTGTGAAATGCGCGATATTTGCTGATCAAAAACATTTTTTCCCGCATCATTTGTTTCGTAAGGAATTTTCCAATATCAAATATAGCAGTTCCAATCCGACATTTTTGACGAGTTGTGGTTCTTTCGACGAGACTGATCTTGGGCATGATTGAGGAAATTGAGGACTTGTTCTTCTTCCACGCCAAAAAGGTAGTAACTTAAGTAACTTAACATTTCTGAGAAAATTCGAAATACCTAGTCACTACCTGATATCTTTCTTTTACGCTGTGAGAATAATTAGAAGATGAAGTACCTTTCTAAAGTGATTTTATTTTTTCGTTTCAGCGAACTAAGTTCCTTAAATCTTTTGCAAATAAATGATAGAATTCTGTTGGAGTAACGGCATTTACAGTAATTAGATATGAAACTTTTCATACGCGCAGGCTGAATTGTCAGTATTCAACGTTTAACTGAGACGATTGGAGGTGAGTTGCTGTACTGAGTCGTTATAAGCGAATTTCGTATTATAAGTGACGAAAGCGTTGTGGTCGTTTGGTGTCTTATGTTTGCTATTTATTAAAAATTCATTTCATTCATACGCAACCAAATTTTCAGATACCTTTTACATGCAACATGTACCGCTATACATACGAAAATTCCGTTCCGGCTAGTTGCAGGACTTATACCAACGTGCATATCATATCAGATCTTACCAAAACAAAATCAAATGTACTATACTCAAAATCAAATGTACTACAATGCAAATCAAATGAACTACGAGTATAATACAAATTAGGACTACCAGTTTTGCTACTTCGAAAAAGTTCAATGTTCATTTATATTATTCGTTTATTATTTCATTGTTTTAGATGCCAATAAATTACCACAGTGCGCAGTTCATGCAACAGCAGACGATTGCACAGATGAACATGTTGCAGCCTATGTATACCATCAATCCCGACAGTTAATTGCCAGAGCCTTGTCACACCAGAACCTCCAGTCGAACAGAGATGTATATCGCTTGAAGCATGTATGCAGAATCGTTACCTACAGCAACAAAAACCTCCTCAATTTCAAGTGTCGGAGTATCAAAATTGTTGAGTGCGAACTCCTCCCGGAGCATGTTATCAACTTGAAAAATGAATTTTTGCAAGCGAAGTTTTGACCCAAATTGAATTGCGATTTGGAGCAATTCATTTTCATATTCTTCGTCGGAATTTGGATTGGCTGCCCCCGAAATTAGTGATTCTAGTAAAGCCTCAACTTAACACAATTTACGCAGCAAAGAATAATTCCGTTTCAAATCAACCTGCTGCGAGTAGCTCAGCGTGTAGCGGTGGATTCAAACTAAATTCGCTGAGCTACTCGCGCAGGTTGATTCGAAACGGAATTATTCTTTGCTGCGTTAATTGTGTCAAGTTGCGTCAATTGTGTCAAGTTGAGACCCTACTAGAATCACTAATTTCGGGGCCAGCCAATTCAAATTACAACGAAGGATATGAAAATGATTTGCTCCAAATCGCAATTCAATTTGGATTAAAACTTCGCTGGCAAAAATTCATTTTTGAAGTTGATAGCATCCTCCGGGACGATTTCGCATTCGACAATTTTGATACTCGGATACTTGAAATTGAGGAAGGTCATGTTGCTGTAGGCAACACTGTTTTAACTTATTTTTTGCGACTCCAGATCATTTTGAAACTACTGACAACCTGTGACTTCATTCATAACAATAAGTCCGGCTTTAATGTAGAGAAAACTTTACATTTCAATTTAAATGCCCCAGTGAATCAAACAGCGTATTGTAGGTTTTGTATTTTTTATTCAAACTCGGGATTTCATGTATGATTTTTAGAATAAAGGATACTTGTAAGGGATACCTGATATTTCTACTTCATCTGATTTCAGACGTGATTTTTGGGGTGATTGAATTATTTTATCCAAGCATTTCTCAGGCTTTTGTACAGCAGATATATACTTTAATTCACAGACATCATCCGTTGATTCTGAGTAGAGTCCAGTCTGATTTAAGGAAAGAAAATTTAAGTGGATACAGTCGCCAACAAGTAACAAGCAAAAATTTTGGGGCACTTTGAAATTTTTCAGTGCTGAAGCGATGATCGGATACTGAGAAAGTTCGCATATACTGGAAATTTTATAGAAGTGGATCCGATGCATGCTACCTAAAATTATTGGATAGCGAGATCTTTGTCATTTTATGGTAACAAATTAATACTTGAATATTCGCATTCTTCAAAATAATAGCGCGTGCATTCAAACAAGAATTTTGAAGAAATGTGGAAAGGGTTGATTAGATATTCATTCGTAGATTTAGAGAAGATAGTTTTTTGCCACTCGAGTACAAACAATTTTCTGAATTGAGCTGCACATTCTCAAAATCACAAGAAGTCAAAGTTTGGTCAAGTTTAATCAAACTATAATGCAACCCAAACCACCCCTCTCTACCCTGAACGATAAGGAGCTGAAATCGAATGGACCCCTGAAAACTCAACGAAATTCAATACTAGAAAATTGTATCATACTCACGGCAGTTACCACCTTTTGAATTTTCACTAATTACAACAGCAACAATACAAGATTATGGTATTCTATGAAGTTTGCATCGAATTACACATTATAGTTGCGATTTGATCTTCCTAAAATTTTTCGATAAGCTGAATAACATAATTTTTTTTGGGCAAAATGGCAATGTTGGAAATGGGACAGCAATGGATATTTTAAACACGTACGTGTCTTTGATGTGTTTCTTGACTTTGTTCGTTGTTGGTGACTGCATATCGTAAGTTGAATACAAAACACTTCTGACTGAATCCTAAATCTATCTACCCAACTTGATAGATTTGAAAAGAGTAATTTTTTTGCCACCCAAAATTGACTGAATTAAGTCGCTCATTTAGCCAGTTAGTTAAGTCAAGATACAATGCAACCCAAATATATAGGGATCTGAAAAGAGACATTAAATTTTTACACATAGTTTCCGAGGGAAAACGACTGTTTAAGCAAATATTCTGTGCGCTGCATTTATTCAAGATATAGTCTGTCGTAATAATAGGTCAGAAGATGTAACATTACTTGAGGACCATCAAGACTGCCTTGCAAATGTAAATTTAACCTTTTCAGATACATCCTAGTGATCTAAACTGGACGATGACACGTTTTTCGCTTGATCACATCTCCCTATTTTCGAGACACACACACACATTTTATTTAATCTTTTCCAGAGAAGCAAATGTCTACGTGCCCCTAAAGAACTCACGTTCTACTCTCCTCATGGAGTTGGTTCCACTGTGGATCTGGTTCTTAGTGACCAAAATATTACTCCCTCCGAGCTGAGTGTCTTTCAAGCCCTCTCATCTCCTCATCTACCTGTACTGTTTTCCTTAGAAACGACAAGAAGTAATGGTAATGCACCAAAAACATACTACTGCTATAAAAAAGCAAAATGGTCTGAGTTCCGGAGTTTTATTAATGAAAGAGTGACCTTAGCACCAAGAACGATAGAATCGCCCAATAGTCCCTCAGTATGTGCAGAGCAAATTGAAGAATTCACAAACACTATCTGGCAAGCCATCGAGCTTAGTGTCCCAAATAGATCAAAAGCTTCCTATAATTTAGAATTTGACGAAGAAACTTACATTCTAATAAGAAAACGAAATTCTTTGCGACATAAATAGCAAAAAACCCGCATTAGGTCTCTCAAAATTGGTGTTAATACCCTCATTCTAGCAAATAAGAACAAAACTAAGGCGCTCCGGAATCTCCGATCGAACAACATGCTATCAAATCAAGACTACAACTTGCTGGAAGTCTGGTTTTTAAATAGATATTTTAAGCGAAAGTATCATGCGTTATCATATTCGATAACAAATAACCACGAAGAGCATATTTACTCCAATCAAGGAAAAGCAGATATACTTGCAGATAAATTTAAACAGTTCCATTATAGCTCCAATAGGTTCTAAAACAATCTAGCAGAAATGATGGTGGCTGAAGCTTTGGTACAACAACCTAAAACAAGTTAATAGGTTTACTTAAAAAAGTTAAAACGGCAAAGCTCCAGGTATCGATGGCCTACCGAATATAGTACTTACAAAATTAACCCAAAAAGGAACAGTCTTCTTATGCCACCTATTCAACGCTTCCCATAGGCTCTCCTTGTTTCCATCCATCTGGAAACAATCTCTAGTTATACTTATCCTGAAGCCTGGAAGAGATTCGCACTCTCCCGACAACTACAGGCCCATTAGCTTACTACCAGTGTAGGTAATCTCTTTGAAAGAATAGTCCTAAAAAGATTAAATGATTTAATGGCTAACAATAATATCCTACCTGATTTCCAATTCGGCTTCAGAAACAGACATTTGACAGAGCATCAGCTTTCCGTGTTATGAAAGACGTCAAAGCAGCGATGTACAATAAATTGTCTGTAGGTTTGGTGACGCTAGACATAGAAAAGCCTTCGATACCGTGTGGCACGATGCTCTGGCCTATAAACTTCATTAATATAAGACACCCCCATACTTGTTGAACCTTTTACAAGCATTTTTAACTGATAGGAAGTTCCAGGTCAAAGTAGGAGAAAGCATTTCCCCAGTGAAAAGTATAACTGCCGGTGTTCCGCAAGGCTCCTGCCTAAGCCCATCACTATATAACATCTATACGTCTGACTTCCCTTCTTTACCAAACTGTCAAGTTGCAGCTTTCGCACACGACATTTGCATATACAGGATAGGCACAGATCCAACTTCCATTATTATCAGCCTTGAAACGGAGTTAGAACTTACTTATAAATACTACCATAGATGGAAAATTAAAATTTATGTTGCAAAATGAAGTCAATACTCATCACCAGGAAGCGTAAGCCTGCTCACCTACCCAAGCGACCAATAATTTTTTCAGGGCAAACTATTCCCTGGAGCGAGCATCTCAATTATCTTGGACTTATATTCGACAAAAAACTAACTTTCAGAAGTCATATTGAACATATTAGCTCCAAAGCGTTTAAGGCCGTGCTCTCGCTTTACCCCCTTCTTAATTGTAATTCACGTCTCAACACCCGAAGCAAAGTCCTCATCGTCAAAATGGCAATCAAACCGATCATCCTATACGGTTCACCTACCTGGATCCAATGTGCTAAATACCTAGTAAAAAAGCTTTAGATCACCCAAAATAGATACCTAAAAATGGTACTTAATAATCGGTTTTACTTCTGTTCTAAAAAACTACACAGCCTTGCGGGCGTTAGTCCAATTAATAAGCTCGCTGCATCGCGCCGTGACAAATTAATCACGAAAGCAAATGATTCGCCCAATCCGCTAATTTGTGCCCTGGCGAACTGAAAACCAGCAGTTGCTACTACTTATCTCTTTAGCCGTAACCTAGCCTGATAGATTTTAGCTAGTTATAAGTAAATAGTTAAGTTATGTTAAGCTAGTAATAAGTTCAGTAGAGGTTTTTGCCTAAATTTTCCTCTAGCTAATTGTAATATTCACATAGAAATACGATACTACGCATAGTTTTAAGTAATGTTCAAACGATGGTGAAATGACTTTGTCAGAACACCTACTATGTTATAAGGCCTCTGTACTGCATGCATTCTAATAAAGAAAAACGATATATAAATGATTATATATGAATAAAACACATTTTCTGTACCTTCCACTGACAGCTAAGCATTGAGAAGATAACAAACTCCTCATCATTCACTTTGAAAGGTAATAAAAATTCAACGGCTGTAAGAACTGAAATAACTTTCACTTCACAAAAGCGCTATTATGTTCTTCGCAGAGCGTCTGCATTTCACTGTTGGAATCCATCTCAAAACTATACACAGGATCGAGTTTTCAGGGACACCTGCATAATTCTTCAAATACCGCCATATATGCAACTCATTCATGTAGCTACAAAAATTCCATAAGTAATTTAAAGCCGCCATATAAATTGTGAAAAAGTCGGCCCACATATGATCATGTATGCGGTAGTAAGCACTGCTGACATATGGCTTATTACCTTACGTCGGCTCTGACTCGATACCCTCTTTGTCAACATCGTTACCTTTCGAAGTATTGGTACTCTATCCCGTCACTGCTTCTCGTTGACATTAACTCAAGGAAAGATCAAGTTCAAGAAGGCAAAGCCCTAAGGATTTATGATGTAAAAGCTTTACTTCCAAGTATACTACAAAAACAAGCTCTACATTGATTCAAAATTTGGTTTCATAAACATGAATGTACAGCAGAATTGAAAAAATCCAGTTAACACCACAAACCAGAGAGGCAAATTTACCTTAGGTTCCGTTATTTGTACTCGTAAAAGCAAATAATACAATAATTTTTATGCACCACTTCGAAAGTCAAACACTGTATTGTATTTTTTAGGGCATATACAAAATTTTCTATTTAAAATCGCGACCTGTCTAATCGGCCGTCCGTGCATTACAGCATGTTTTTTTCGCAAAATACTTAAGCAAGAGTAATGAAATTTCGTAGGTAGGTCAAAAATAGTGCCCTCTCAAAAGTTCTTCCATATAGGGATTTGACCCTTGTAAAAATTTTTTTTTACTAAAGATAGCCAGTATGGAAATCAAATGAAAGGGTCTTGATAAGAGCTTTCCAAAACAGGTCTTAAACTAGAAGTATTTGCATATACTTATGTTAGGAGTGCAGGGCGAGGGGAAATGTACAAAAAATATGTGACTCCCCCTTGTGAATGGACATCTATGGACGGAAAAATCTGAAAAAATCACGAAAGTAGGCTTTTATGAGTACAAGGCCAACAAATACCGCAGAAGCCAAAAATCTATCAAATTTGTTACTAACTATTTCGATTTTTGCGTTATCATCTATAAAATCGAAATTTTCTAACATCAAGTGCATGTTTTCTGAAAGTTTCATAAAAAGGTAGCCATTAACAGCAAGGCTATAGACAATTTGTTTGGGATTTCGGGATAGAACGGGAAAACTGGTGAATAGACGATAAAACTGTGGACTGTTTTTTTGAAAAAAATCTATACTGACGAGAAAAATGCGGGAGCCACGTGTCCGAGCTGTTATAGAGCGGTCGCAGAGCTGAAGAGAAAGGCAACTTACGACATCGGCTTACCTGTCCATAAGAGTATATATGCTATATATGTATGTATAGTGTAAGTGGCGCGCGTATGCAATATTATGACTTATGAGTTGTACATCTTACAAATCTTTTAGCGCGAGATTGAACGAGAGAAAATACGTACATCGTATATTATCTTAATATTATGATCACTGATTATCAAAAATCCAAAACACGATTGAAAATATATCAATTAAACCAGCATTTACACGTGGTACTGTGTAAATACACGTTCGCAAAGGACCCAAACACTACAGATGTGTATGGGTTTTGATGAAAATTTAAGAAATATTTTGTTGTATTCATACAGAGGTGGCCAAAAGTGATCGGACAATACAAGAAACAAGCAATAAAATACTTTTACGAGCATAAGCTTTGAAATGAAATAAAAATTTTTCCCTTACATAAAAGTTACTTGTATTCTCAATTAATTGCACAAAAAAATAAAACAGAAATAAAAAGATTTTCACAAGAAAATTAACAACTAATTCAAATTCACATTGCATCAAGTGGACAAAAGTAATCAGATCTGAGCGCGCTTTCATTATCGATTACCACCATTTCAGGAATACAGAAGAAGAATAGTACGTCTCGTAGTGGTCGTCTTATGTCCTCAGAGGATTTCGATGGTATAACTTTAGCCTGTACGAATTCCGTAAATTTGTCAATTGCCATCAGTACTTTTACCTTTTCGGTCATAAAGATGTCTACATGCACTATGTGTCCGGGGTATTGCGGAATGGATGTTGTTTCTAAATGAGGTTTATTTGGGTGTCGGTCATATTTGCTTTGTTTACAGATAGTACAAAGCTTAACTAGTTGTATGATTTTTGAGGGCATTTTTGGGAAGCAAAAGTTCTCTAATATCTGCTGAGGATTTTCTTCTGCGTTGCGATGGGCTCGTTTATGCACTTGAAGGATTCTTTCCTCTTGTTCCCCTACCTTGGTATGTCTCCAACTAATTTTCGCGTAAACCGGGTTTTATAGCCTTTGAAATGATAGGGGTATACTGTATAAATAAGATCTAGTGTGTGTTCGTCGGTAAGGAGACAATTGATTGTATGAGGATTTCAATATCTTTTGAATATGTTAATTAAGTCTTGTTCGTAGTAGCCTGGCTGGATAATGATGTGCCTAGTAAAATTATCGAATGGATTCTGAATTTGGTAACTATTTCGATCCCCTATTCTGAGGAGGAGCTGGTTTCTGAAGGCGTTAATGGGAACTTCTGCAATGGGAATCAAGTGTTGCCCTGAGGTTTCATCACTGTGCTCTGTTGGTGTCATGGAATTAATTTCATTCATATGTATTCAATGTTTCCGCTGTTTGGAGACGCCCGGATAGAGGATCAGTTAAGAGAGTGTTAGTTTCTTGTGGCGGTCTAGAAAGGGAATCAGTGACAACATTCGCCTTAACCGGTTTGCACCGTAATTCATGGTTATATTCTACAAGAATACCTTTCCAACGCTTTAGTTTAGTCTTGGTATTCTTGGAACTGAGAGCATATGTGAGCGGTTGGTGATCCGTAAATATATGCACTTTTTTGGAACCATAGAGTTCGTCCCGAATCGCCGTCTGCATACCGCCCGTTGTGCTTGCTAGACACGGCTGGGAAAGTGCTAGAGAAACTCATCAAGGGAAGACTCACTGACGCGGTTCGTGCTGCTGGGGACCAATCTCCTCGGCAGTACGGCTTTAGAGCAGGACGTTCTACCATTGATGCGATTGCAGAGGTGGTGAACGCGGTCCAAAAGGCAGAGGCATATAGTCGCACCAAGCGAGGGATCGTCCTGTTGGTGACACTCGACGTCAGGAATGCCTTCAACTCCGCTAGATGGGTGGATATTCTGGACGCGCTGGAAAACTCTTTTCAAGTTCCAGAATATCTAATGCGGCTTTTGAGGAACTACCTGAAGGACCGAAGCCTGCTCTACGACACGACACAGGGCCAACGAAGGATGGAAATTACATCGGGTGTTGCCCAGGGATCTATCCTTGGTGCGGACCTGTGGAACGTGTCTTACGACGGGCTACTGAGACTTGAGATGCCAGATGAGTCGCGCTTGGTCGGCTATGCGGATGATGTTGCGGCTCTGGTCGCTGGACGCACCGTTGAACAAGCCGAGTGAGGGACTGGATGACTGCTCGCGGACTGAGTTTAGCACTGGAGAAAACCGAAGTGGTCATCTTGACAATAAAGAGAATCCCTAGAGTAAGGATGATTAGTATTGGAGATATACAAATCGAATCGAAGCCAGCGGTGAAGTACCTGGGGCTACTGATCGACTCGAAGATGAGTTTCCTTGAGCAAATCAGGGCAACGGCTGAGAAGGCTGCTTCGGGAATATCGGCTCTGAGTCGACTTATGGCCATCGTAGGGGGACCCAGCCCATCAAGAAAACGCCTCTTGATGAGTGCTGTAGGGTCATTGCTACTGTATGGAGCAGAGGTATGGGGCGACGCTCTCAGCAAGGAGGTATACCGAAAACGTTTGGCACAGGTACAGAGAAGAGGAGCACTGAGAATTGCATCTTCATATCCAACAGTCTCCGACTCGGCGGTGAGAGTGATTGCAGGCTTGATACCTGTCGCCCTCCTTGCTAGAGAGCGCCGCACTATTGACCTGTGCCGAAACGAGGATGCGAGGGAGATAGTTGTCCGCGAGGAGAGACAGCGCTCGCTCAACGATTTGCAGCAGTCTTGGGTGAATTGCACGAAGGGAAGGTGGACTGCGCGCCTCATCCCGGATGTGAGACCGTGGCTAAATCGAAGGCATGGTGAGACTGACTTCTATCTGACCCAGCTTTTGAGCAGGAACGGGTGTTTTCAGTCTTACCTGCACAAGTTCGGTAAGTCACGGTCTCCCGATTGTCGGTTTTGCCCAGGAGAGGAGGACAATGCCTGTCACACATTTTTTGCGTGTACAAAATGGGTCAGGCTGCGAAGAGAACTCTACAGGAAGACGGAAGAGCTCGCCTCGGATAATATAGTTGCGGTGATGCTCGAATCGGTTGACAAATGGAACCAGGTGGCAGATTATTCTCGGGCAGTCCTAAAATATAAAAGGGACTCACAGCAGCCGAAGGCGCTGGGGCTGGGGGATCGCTCTTCTGGCATTTCCTCTTCCCCTCTCCCCTCCCGCTAGAAAAGGGACTCCCCAGCTTGAAGGCACCCCACGGCGTAACAAAACGAGACCTGGCCCGAAGTAATGTGTCAAACGGTTCCAGGCTAGGTTCTCAGGTTGACAGGGGAGGTGTTTAGTGGGTAGTCCAGTCGCTTTCTTGCGAGCATGGGAGTCCCACACTCTGTGCATAAATAGCATTCACCTCCCTACCACAAAAAAAGAGAGTTGATTGACCAAATAATCGCCAACATTTCTTTTTCATTTGTGGTATAATTCTCTTCAGTTTTACTTAGGGTCCTTGATTGTCGTAATTGGATGCGTCGGTTGTTAACTCGAAAGGTTTCTTGAAGCTTGGATGTGAAAGCACCACATCTTGAGATATGAGGATATTCTTTAGTTTGTTGTATGCGTCCGTTGCTTCTTCATCGAGTGAAATTTTTTTGTTCTTGGACGATTTTTTTTATATTCGTCCATCCTCCCTCTTAAAAGGGCCGTCAGTGGTTTTGCTTTTTTTTGGCATAGTCTTAAATGAACCTGCGGTAATAGCCTGATACGCTAAGGAAAGAGCGCAAGTCTTTAAGTTTCTTGGGGAGTGGGAAAGAAGAGATTGCTTCAAGCTTCTTATGGTTCGTTTTAATGCCATCTATGCTGACCACAAAACCTAGAAACTCAACCTCTCTTTTTAGAAATTCACATTTGTCCAAATTTATTTTCATATTGGCGTTACTAAGAGTTCCTAAGACTACGAGTATATCTACGTTTTCAAAATGTTGTTTTTCGTTTTTCCCGAAGACTATTATGGCATCGATGTTAATTCTAAATCGTTTACCGATGTGTTCCCGGAGGATGTTGTCTAGGACTCTTTGGAAAATAGCTGCACCATTCTTTAACCCAAATGGAAGTCGTACAAACTCATATTTTCCGTTATTAATGGAAAATGCGGTTTTCTCGATGTCTTATTCTCTCAAAGAAATCTGGTGAAATCCATTTTTGAGGATCGAAAAGTATTCATTTTCACCCTGGTTGGCGAGAACATCGTTGATGTCAGGTATCGGATAAGCGTCACCTACCGTGATGGAGTTTAGTTTCCGATAATCAACAACTACTCGGTATTTTTGAACACCTGATGCATCATGTTTCTTTTGCGCGATCCAAACAGGTGCATTGTAAGGTGATTTGGAAGGGCGAATGATGTTGTCCTTCAAGAGTTGCTGTATCTCCTTTTTGACTTCGTCCTTAAGGGCCATCGGGTACCCATTAGATCTTGCGTAAACAGGACCATTAGTTGTTGTGCGGATGTCGCCTTTAACATTCGTAATGTAAGTCAGGCTTCTATTAGGTTCCGCGGAAAGTTTTGGGTATTTTTCGAAGATTGTTTTGAAATTCTTTACTTTGGAGTTAGTCATGTGTTCAGTTCTTAGATTTAGATGATTTATAGTCTGGGAAATATGTTGTTTTAATGGGATTTGAATGTTTCCTTTAATAGTCATGAAATTATTATCGGTATGAATGACTGCCTGAAGTACTTTCAAGTTATCATTCCCAATTATTCCTGCAAATGTGTTTAGTGAAGGAAGGATATAAAATTTTAGTTTTTCGATGTTTGGACCAAATAAATCAATAAAAGAATGGTGGGTGATTTTAATCGATCCTCCCACAGAACTTACATCAAATTGATCTTCATTTTTCGTTTGATTTTTTTATGAATTTTGGTTGGATGTAATTCGTATTCGATCCAGTGTCGATAAGATATTTCAGTTTTTCTCCGCTCTTCGCTATGTACTCCATGTGGGGAAGCAAAGAATTCCAGAGTCTTAAAAAATGGACCTCGTCTTGATGTTTTCCTGCGTACTTTCAGGCTTATCTGCGGGAGTAGTGTCGTATTCAGTCGGGGTTAGCTCGTTATTAATCAGCTGATCTTGTTCGTAATATTGGTCGTATATCTCGTTGTGGTAGATTTCGTTGTAGTCTACATTACCATCTTCTAGATGAAATACTCTTTGTTACTTATTTGGTGTATGAATCATTTGTGAATTTGGACGTTTTTGAGGGAAGTTATTGTGTTGCATTTGGAGACGGTTTTGATAGTTTACCGCTCTTGGCCAAACGGATTGGTCTACATCCATTGGTTCATACTGTCTAGGCTTTGGAGGCAGTTGTCTATAATTTTGGTTGGGTGCAAATGGTCTATTGTTTTGGTAAAACGCATTTGGTTGAGGATAATGGCGAAATTGTGGTGGCCGCGGGACACTCGGATTGTGAAGCAGTTCAGGATGGAAGTTGCTTCTTTGAATGTGGTTTTGCATGGGTTGCTGATATGCATTATTGCGTTTTAGCGGTAGTGGAGGTGGCGTGCTTGAGTAGATTCTCCTAGTTGGGTTATGTGAGCTTAACGCATGTTGAACTCGGTAATCTACGATTTGCAGCTTTAGGCATAGGTGAAGGGCCTGTGGAAGATCAACATGTTCTCTAATACTTAGTGGGCGTGGAAGCTCTCTCTTAAGACCACGAACAAATGTATCTAACGCCTTATTGCTATAGCAATGCGTCATTTTCCTCATGGACTCTGGTCCCAAGTCCATGGAAGACAATTTGTTAAGGATAAATGATGGTGGACAATATGGTAGAAATTGTGAATCGAGTGGTTTCCTTGCACTAATGTCGTCATTTGGTACTCGAGGGTACTCAGGTCGCGTTTATCCGCGTAGTGTACTGTTGAAATTTTGAAAGTTTTTGCCAATTTAGGAGTGTATTGTAGGATTCGAGGGCGATGTCCGCTTGTCCTATAATTTTATTCCTTATCACGGAGAGGATTCCGAAGTATTTTGGTGTACCTTGAAGATGTTGGTAAATGGTTAAGATTCTTTCTACACATTTTTCCACGAGAAGAACTCGCTCGGGTCCTCAGAGAACGTATGCAGACTCTTAACGACATCTGGGATTTTATCCATATTAGATAAATCCCTTTCCGCGTTAACGTTTATTGAGACATCAATATCTAAATTCGGGTCAGAGGCAGAATTCATGAAAGAATCGAAGATTTGCCGACCCTGGATTCGTATATTTTCTAGCACTAAGGCGTAATGAGGTTAACAAGCTCGCCATTGTTCAGTGGATTAGGGGGATTCATAGGCGCTGGTCCACCTTCTTCAATCACTGATGGGATCGCGTTGATATTTACGCGCGCGGGCCTAATTAAATTACTTGGACTTGCCATTTTGTTCTACGGAAATGAAACTCGGTTCTCGCGGTTTAAGCACGTAGTACTATTTCCACCTTTAAGCGCGGGAATTGTAACAAGGATAGGTAAGGGAACAAATTATCACTGAAATTAAGAGAGGTGGAAATTAGGGCCAAAAGATCACTTCATCGAGCAGATATTCACACAAGGTCACTTTAAACAACCAGTAAATGCACATAAAATAAACCACTTTAAAAGATAACAATGTTTACATAATTTTTTTACAAAAAGTTGCTGAAAACAAATATTCATAAAAATATAAAAGTTGAAAAGTTATTTTTCTTTATATTCACTATATTTATTTAATTTGAGCTTTCTTCTTCCAATTAATTTATAATTTCTTTGAAAAATAAATTTTATAATTTCATTGAAAAATTAATTTTTAATTGCTTTAAGTTTCTTTATATTCTTTGTATGTTTCTTATAGATCTAGACTTACAAAATTGCTAAAAATGCAAGTTCCTTTGCCATTCCTGCTGCTTCCGGGATTCCTGGCAGATACTTATGTCTTCTTTTTCGAGGATATCCTTAGGGTTGCTGCACTACCACTCCTTCGCTACTGACGGTGGCTGTTGAAAGATATTCAACGTCCGTTTGCCTTTTCTTGGCTACTAGGGGGCCTCTTTCCTACCAAAAACACCACAAGTACGCAGATATTTACGTTATTTAATCCTTTTCCAAATTCGTTCAAAGTCGCTATGGTACTTTATTTTTTCCCATTAGCGGACGGAGTCTGGCTCACATTCCCAGTTTCAGGAAGCGAATTATCGATCGAACAATACTTGGTGATCGACCAGGTCCTTTGTGCGAGCACTTACTCTGCTTTATACTTTAACAAAGGCTCGTGCGGTATTGCGAAGAGTGGTCCTTGCTCGGGCACCAGTTAATAAAACGCTTTGTTCGAATACTAAAAAAAATACTGCTCTATAAGCTTTATTGATAATTATTCCAATAATTCGATAGTACAACTATAAGACTTAAAGTATCGATAATGCCATTTACTATGTTTAGCTGATGCAGCGTCTACCTGGCCGGAATTCGATTGATGTTCGATGCAATTTTACCAGTGTTGACCTGGCACTTGTTGTTACTCACGTTTTCGGGAATGTGATGTTAACTTATATATTCTGCTTGAAGGTTGTTGAAGACCTTTCAATCTCATAGAGCTCATGGGTTTGTTTAAGATAAGTTTCTTGTTCAAACTTCTATCAATGAACTAAGAAGGGTGATGATTCTGTTCGCCTTTGTCCATGGCAGTGAAATATGCAATAGGTGACTTCGTCGTGTCGACGGCACCATTAAGGTCATTGAATTCAAATATATTTGGAGTCATGGAGTTATAGTAGAACTTTACGTAGTCCTGAAATGTGTCGTCGATCTGAGTATGGAGAACGAGAGGATCATTGATATTTATTCGAGAAGGAGCATCCGCATTTGCGTTGACTCTTCCCTGCTTGTACACTATTTCATAGTCGAATTCTTCAAGGCTTAGTCTCCATCTTATGAACTTGCTTCCAGGATCCTTACAATTCTCGAGCCATATTAATGAAGGATGGTCTGTCACGATCTTAAATCTTCTGCCATATAGATATGGTCGAAAGTTTTGAACAGCCCAAATAATCGCCAACAATTCTCGTTCTGTAGTACTGTAATTTGTTTCCGATCTGTCAAGAGTACGACTGGCATAAGAAATTTTCAAATCCAATTGTTGATTATTTGCTTGACTTAGGACTGCACCGATTGCGAAATTGAATGCGTTAGCTGTTAGAATAAATTCTTTCGAAAAATCGGGATATTGTAGTATAGGTGTAGAAGTTAATTTAAATTTGAGTTCTTCAAATGCCACATTTTGTTCGTTCCCCCATTCGAATTTTCGGTCTTTACGACGAAGCTTAGTAAGAGGTTTGGTAAGTTTCGAGAATTTCTCAATGAACCTCCTATAGTATCCGCAGAGTCCCAGAAACGATTTGATACCTTTGGGGTTCGTCGGAATTGGAAATTCTTTCACGCTTTGACCTTTTCAGGATTTGGTGAAAATCCCTCTCTAGAGATTATATGACTTAGGTATGCAACTTCGCGTCGCATGAATTCACACTTCATCGGGTCCAACTTTAGTCCACTTCTAATCTTTCTTTCTTTAGTTTGGATTCATGATCCTCAATTGAACTAGCATAGATGACTATGTCATCGAGGTAGACGAAGCATTCCATTCCCTGTAATCCTAACAGAACGGAATTCATTCGATGCTGAAAAGTGGCTGGCCGTTTTTTAGCCCGAACGGCATTCTTAAATATTCGTAATGACCAAGAGGTGTTGTAAAGGCCGTTTTCGAACGATCCTCTGGTCGCATGTTGATTTGATGGAAGCCACTTGCCAGGTCAAGAGTCGAGAAGTACTTCGAATGACCCAACTGGTCCAATATTTCTGTAATATTGGGGATAGGGGAAACATCCGATTCGGTCACATTCTTAAGCTTTCGATAGTCAACCACTACTCTCCATCTTGTCTTGCCGGAGGCGTCCTGCTTTTTCAGGACTATTGGGTCGTTGTATAGTTTTTTTATCGAATGTTTTCTTAATTTGCTCGTTGACTTCGGATTTATGGACCACTAGATATCCATAAGTTTTCGCGGAAATAGGCCTTGTATCTGTGAGGTTGATTTCATGTTGACATAAATTTGTACTGATTAAGAGGTCACCTTCCAGATAAAATATATCAGAGAGGTCGCTTGTAATTTTTCAAATAGATTTGGATTCTTCAGAGTTTAGATGATCCAATCTGAGACATTCTTGGAGATTTTTTAAGCGATTTTGGGATTCAGGTTTTAATAAAAAGGTTAGGCTTGATAATTTTTGTACGTCTTGATTTCCTGAATCTCTTGATTTAGTATCATTATTTAGTATAGAGGAATCAATTTCCTCGAATGTGATTTCGGGTATATTTAGATTTTGATCTTGTTCATTAATATTCAGAATGGAAATAAGAGCTTGACCATTTTCGTCGATGGAAGTAACAGCTTTGCTCCAGAAAATAATGGGCAGTAATTCTTTCCGACTGACCATTCCCTCTTTTATTTCAGGATTTTTAATTTTCACCTTACAAAAGTTTATTGACCTCGTTCTGGTTGTCAACATTGATAAATAATCTTTTCGCGTCTTTGAATTGGATGATGAGTTTGTATTTAGTGGATTATTTGATTGATTTGGTGGGGTTTTAAATGCTAGAAATTGAGGAGGACCCAAAATAGAGTTTGCTGATGATTGGTTGAGTGTTGGGTCTCAAAACTTGAGGGGGATCTAGATTAGAATCATTTAAAGACTCATAGCCTCGTCTAACTTAATTTCCATGTTATCCATCGATAACAAAACTCACCAGCCCGTTGCCAAGAGCCATAACGTTTCTTGAAAAGTCCAGAGTGCAATTAAATTTGCAAAGAAAGTCGCCTCCTAGCAATCCGCCGTATGGTATATTGGAATTCTCAACGATGACCAGAAATTCATGATTCAAATTTTGTCGTGGAAATTTCAGGTCTATTTGGGAGGAACCTATAGCTGATGTGATTCCTTTTATACCGTGCAGATCAGCCTTTTTCTCCATATTCACGAGTGTTCCACCTGCTAAAGATGTACCCTCAATTATTGATATGGAAGCTCCAGCATCCACTAGGAATTGAAAAGAGTATGATTTAGAATTTGGACTAGCTACGGTTAATTAAGGTAGTAGACTAGGCTCGGGATATTTATTCTTCTGCCATTATTTGTGAGATTTTCTGAACATTTGCGTTCGGAGGCACTACCCCGTTTTTTGAATGGTTTAATTTTCTTGTTTTATTATTGTATTCCCTTTTCCTACATTCTTGAATTAAGTAACCACTATTCTTGCAATAATTGCAAGTTTTTTCGCTGGCTACGTACACGCGATGGGAGTTATTTTGTTTATTCGCACGATAACAGTCAGACGTATCATGATTTCTTAGTTTGCATATATTGCAAAATCTTGACACTTTATTTACGTGAGTTGTATTTATACGTTTATTTTTTATTAAATTAGATAATTTTCCTTCCTCAATTGCCACTTGCATGGCTTCTGCTAAAGTTTTAACATTTCTTGCGCGAATTATGCGGCATTTAAGATGAAGGCGGCAATACGACCCTTCAATCCTGCCTCATCTTCGTTGGATTGTTTAACACAAACGATTAAATTTTTGCTGCTGTTTCGAGACGGACAATATACTGCGAGACAATCTTCTTCCTCGGTTGTTTGCACTGTTGCAATTCTGTTAACAGATGCTAACTCCGCTTTACCCTCAAGTTGGGTGATAGCATAATCAAGGGGTGCGCGTGCTTCTTCAGGATACGCAAGCCTAAACGCATGGTTGCAATTCGTTATATACGAATTTAATTTGTCTCGATTTCCGTCAACGGGTTTCAAGAATTTAAGAAGGATCGATAAATTAATTTTTTCTGCGCAGATCATTTCGGACGCGATATTCTCGTAGAAATCCGCTTCACTATACTGGAAGGAACTTGCATCAACCATTTCACACTCTTATATAAAATCACTGATAACTTTATATAATACAATATATTGTTGTTTTAAAACATTTTGTCAAAAATATTAGTCTTGTTAAAATTGAAATTTGTTTCAAGGAAATTAAAACCAATTGAAAATTTTGAATTTTAGAATATTTCAAAATTTAAATAGTAAAATTATTAACTTTCTTTGACTCATGTGGATTTCGTAACTTGATGGTTTGATGACTGTTGCACAAATTTGATTGCTAGTTCCTCTTATAAATTGCTTCAATGATTGGTGCGATTCGAGATTACGTTACCCAGATGCGGCAGCGGTAATGGAGAATAAAAGGATTGCGGGATTGGGTTCTTGGATTTAGGGCAGTTAGTATTTGGTTTGTGAAGGAGAGTGGAATTCATTGGCGGTTTTGGAGAAAGTTTTTTGTGAAAATAAAAGTTGTTTGGAAGTAGAATTGGGAAGTTTAGTGTAAATTAAAATAAAGTTGAATCTTGAGAGTGGAAAAACAGTTGAGTTGGACAAGAGATAATGAGTGAATAAAAGATTTTTGTAGCAGAACGGTTTTGGCCAAGTGGTTGTTGTACGGAAGAAAAATTAATTAGTGGGTACGAGAAGTGGAGGAAATAAACCAAAAACGAGTATTAAATCGTGTGAGTTGTGCCAAGTCATTGAGTTGATCACCTTCTGATCCTACAGTGAAGATAAGAATTGTGAATTTTCTTGTGGGGAGTCAAAAGTTTGTATCAAGAAAAGGTTTTTTTTTTGCAATAAGTGAGAATTATTCAGTGGGTTTAAATCTAACAGCTCTTTTAATAATCACACATATTTTATGCTCTTTTCCCGAACAATTCATAAATTTTTACACTTCTTCTTTGTAGCACTACAGCCCCTCTCGGGCTCTCGCTTAGAGATAGTTAGAGTATCTCATTTTCATGACCGTATTGATTTTTTCGGAAATCGGTTTGGTCAGTACCATGCTCCCGTGTACCTGCTCAGCTATGATATGATCTAATTGAATCAGTACATATCACCACTGAGTGAACACTCATAGTCTGTCCGAAAAATTCCCCGAACTAAATCACGTTGCTCCCAATGAGATTTGAACCTGGGACCTTCGGCTTATGGGTTCATGCTCTAACCACTAGACCACACAGAATTTTTACACAGAATTTCTTTGTATATTATAGCACTTTGTTAACTTTTAGTAAATATTGAGTTTGATCCAGCACAATATGAACTTGAACTTTTGGTTAATTTGATCTTTTACTTTTACTTAGTACAACACTGACTTGATCTGATTTTCAACTTTTACTTAGTACAACACTTTTGCTTAACACTTTGACTTAACTTGATTTTCAACTTTTATTTTACACTTTGAGTTTAAATTTGTCACTTGCAAAGCATTCTGCAATCGAAAACTCCATGGAGCCTGCATTGATGCGCCAAGGGATTGGCACAACACTTTCGTCGATGCACATTTCATCTGCTCCGACTGCAGAACTTCGAAAATCTGCTAAAATGCATGTACGATAGCATCATAGCTTATATTGATAAGCTTGATTCAGGCAAAGACCAGCTTTTTTATAAACAAGAAGCGCAGACTAGGTCTAATGACGAATGCGCTTATTTCAATTAAAGATAATTGTTGCAAGACGACCCAAATTGAAAGTAAGCTGGAAGAATTGAAAGATGCTTTAGCAGTGAAAGATGGATCGATTAATTATCCGTTTAATTCATCAACTCCCTTGTCATATAGCATTATCGGTACTCGCCTGCGTGATTTGGAAAAAATGGTTTCTGATATCGATAGCCAATTTCCAAACAAAATTCAGAATTGCCGAAAATTTTGGAGGAGCAACTGCTAAGAGCCATTAATAGTATGGAAAAAAATTTGCTTGAAAAAATTAACTCTAAATTAAATTCAACGCCATCATTAAATCACTAGCTGATAATCGCAGAATTTAAGCAAGCAGCAATGGTCAACTCTAGCCACCAAGAAGTGAAGGATGCTTCTACATCTCCCATGAAGAAAACAACCCCTGTCGCAAATATACAGTCGGTCAAATCTCCTGTTTGGTATACAAATAACATTATCCGATTTGGCACTTCCTGGTCGGAAGAGGAATGGAACAGGCGGATCGAGAAAATTAAAATGGCGAATTCCCAACACCTGAAAATAATGCCTGAATCACACCGGACGAATCCTGAATACCTTTTTTTTTCGTCAAAGGAGCTCCAAAGTCGGCAGATGTTGCGTGGATGAGGAAGTTTCTCAAATTTGAGCTCTTACTTGAAAACTGTTCTGTAGAGTTGGTGCAACGCAAGTACAAATTCTTCAAAGTATCTTTTCCTGCACGATATGCCTGGATGTTCATCGATCTACAAGAGGATAACAAGTGCCAGAAATGGAATGGAATGGCTTTTAGGAAATGGAAATCCAAATCTAAATTCACTAAGAGTAAGACGATTGATCAAAATAAAAATAAAGATGATTTTCAGAAATTTTTAAAAATCGATAAAAAATGTATTCAAAATTCAATGAGGAGTAGAAGACCTTCAACATCCAATATAGTTGGGTCGTCACCAAGGACTTACTCTTCTGATATAATTCAGTCTTATTCTCAGACGTCACCTTTCTCTTCGAATGATAGACACTTGGAGAGACAAATTCCCACTGAAACTCAGACCACTCAGAGTAATGGAGATGCAGAATTCTCCTCTGATTGAACCGATAATTGCACCTGTTAATAGCCTCTCCCAAAAAACTTCTGTACAATCAACTACACTTACACCTTACTCAAATTTTGTCCGTGGTGATACGTTGGCTCCGTCTTCTGAGGGTATAATCCTTGTTCCGCCAGTTTCAGACACTCCGATCTCTACTATCAATGTCAGTCACCTAGACCCGCTAAACCCACCTCCTGTGAAGTTGGCTACAGATATGAAGGATAGTCTTGAGAGTAGATATCTACTTTCTGGACTTAGGGACCACAAATTGTTTGATTGCGTTCGACAAAGCGCCTGAATCAACCTGTTTCGATGGTAAAACCAAAATTAATCGCAAAGTATTCAGCAAGAAGGCCTGCCTATTGAGATTGAGCTATTGCGCCATCTATTTGTAAAATATCACGAGCAGCTCAGACTTTCTGCTGACCAGGTTAAAAATGATCTCGAAGCATACGCTTTGCATGTGAGATCTAAGCATGTCTCTTTGCTCCGAAAAGAAAGAAGAGTTTAAAAAATATCATTCCTAATACTAACTTTTCATTGAATGGTTTTAAACTCTTTTACCTTAATTGTAAGGGTATCAGGGGGAAAATAAATAAATTATACCTTGATGCTAAGCCCTGCCATTTTAATGTAGTAACGTTCACCGAAACTTGGCTACATGATGGTTACATAAACGAAGAAATTCTAGACAGTAGCTGGACCATTTATAGAGCTGATCGTGACTTCTCATCCACAGGCCTAACCAAAGGTGGCGGAGTGTTGATTGCGATCAAAAGTTCCATGGCCTCTGAAGACGTTGATACTACCTCCTACAAAACTTGTGAATATAAGATGGTTCGAATACGCCTAGGCAAGTGGTTTTTATACATAGGGATATTTTACATTCCACCAAAATCTGGCGAAACTTCTACGAGAAGATATGTGAAATTATCAATTCTGTTACTGCATCTCTAGAGGAAAATGATCAAATTACAATTTTGAGAGACTTAACCGCCCTAATTTATCTTTTACTCCTGATGAAACTGATAACCATCTTCTACCAGTAAACCTCTCAAATACCATCGATCATAATCTAATCAATGCCTTTTATGGTAATGACTTACAACAAGTATCACTGACTCCCAACCAAAACGGAAACTGGTTGGATCTTATTTTTACCAATGCTTATGACGATGTTGTGATAAGTCCAACCAATTACAAAGAGAACCTTTTCCCTAACACACGAAGCCATTTCGCTTCTTCGGTTGAACTTCCCATATCTGATGTAACTTTTTCGCGAACGTGCAAAGACTGTATTGTATTTGATTTCTTAAATGCTGATTATAATAGCATTGAATTTTATCTTGCCAATATTGATTGGAACTATCTTTCAAGTTTAGATTTAGAGGAAGCAGTCTCTTCATTCTATAAAACACTCTTCGAATGCATTGAGACTCATGTTCCTAAAGTAAAGAAAACACCCAAAGTTTCCGAGCCCTGGCTTGATCGCGACCTTCGACATCTGTGGAATCAAAGGAACAAGCTCTATAAATTAACGAGAGATAAACACTTTGGAACAAGCCTTAAGATTAAATATGATGATTTGGCTATGGAATTCACTATAAGATCTCGCGAAGCATATGATCAACTCAATCGGGAAAAATATTATTCGTAATCCCAAAAAGTTTTTCAATTTCGTAAAAACCAAACAAAAAGCCACAGGATTTCCAACATCAATGTATTACGTTGATAGTAATTCAATTTGCCCTCAAATTATATGCGGCCTTTTTGCCGAGCTTTTCCAAGAGGTTTTCCGCCCGGCCACCAATTCTTTATATTATTCGTAATCCCAAAGAATTTTTCAATTTCGTAAAAACCAAGCAAAAAGCCACAGGATTTCCAACATCAATGTATTACGGTGATAGTAATTCAATTTGCTCTCAAATTATATGCGACCTTTTTGCCGAGCATTTCCAAGAGGTTTTCCGCCCGGCCACCAATTCTTCTAGCATACCAATTTGCCATTCAACGACAGCACCATTCATTGATGAAATGAGTTTGTCAAGTGAAGATATCGTAATCGCTATTAAAGAACTTGATATTAACAAGGGACCTGAACCTGACTCTCTTCCACCGAGATTTCTTTTTAGTGTATACATCAAAGCTCTTCCCCTCTGTTTATTCTATTCAACACGCTTTATCACGAGGGGCTTTTCCAACTGTCTGGAAGTCTTCTCATTTGACTCCGATTTTCAAAAGTGGTGATAAGTGGTCTATAACAAACTATAGAGGTATTGCGATACTATCAGCTATTCCTCAACTATTCTCTGCGAAATGGAAAAAGGTAACCAGATTGACGCTCTTTACGCGGACTTCACCAAAGCTTTTGATAGAGTCGATCATGGAATTTTGATCTCCAAACCTCTGAAGTTCGGCATTTCTGGGTCCTTACTGAGTTGGATTGCATCATACCTAAATAATCGAATACAGTTTGTAAAATTCCAGGGCACTTTTCAAGAGAAATTATTGCCTCTTCTGGAGTGCCACAGGGTAGCCACCTGGGTCCCCTTTTATTCAACATCTTTATTCCCGACTTGTCTGAAATTTTAAGTGACGTACCTTGTCTTCTGTATGCTGACGACCTCAAAATACACCACACCGTCAACTCCAATTCCGAGGCTATTTTTCTGCAAGCCAAAATAAATTCATTATTGAAATGGTGTAACAAATGTTGGAAAGTTTTATGTTATAAGCTTCTCGAGAAAAAATTCAGTATTTGAGCACACTTATAACCTGAATGATTCCCCACTTCAAAAAGTTGACCAGATCTGAGACAGAAAGTTGAATTTACATTCTCAATACGATACAATTCTTGCTCGGGCATGTAAGCAGCTCGGTTTTATAAAACGTCGTGCCAAAGAATTCAAAAACCTATGGGTCACCAATACTCTATACACCTAATTTGTTCGCCCCCTCCTTGAGTATGGTTGTATTATTTGGAATCCATGCTTTGGGAATCACAGCATCCGCATTGAATCTTCGCAGAAAAGTTTATTCTTTTTGCCTTGCCTGATGCTTATGACCCAAGAGACTTCGCTAACTTGCCACTTTACCAGCAAAAATTAAATATTTTGAATCTTTCCTCGCCCTCATCTCGAAGAGCTATCTTAAGTTCTTGCTTTGTTTTGGATGTAATCAATAAGATAGTAAATGTTGCATCACTATCAAGCAAAATCACGTTCAAGGAAACGATTAAACATACTAGGAACAGTCGTCTGCTTCATGAAGACCAACATAAAACCACCTACACAGACAACGAGCCAATTAAAACGTGTTGCAAGATCTTCCATCCTATGAGTGAACATTACTCTTCTTCTATCTCAATACATAACTTAAACAAAAAGATTACTGACGCATTAAAATAAGTTATTGCTAAATATATATTTACTTTTTTTGTGATTTGTTTAGATATAAGTACTTTTTTGTGATTGCCTTGGTTGGTTTATTAAATAGATAAAAATAAATAAATAAATATATATGTCTTAGCTAAACTTTTAATGGATCATTTCACCCTTTTCACATCAATTTAATGTAAACTTACACGATCATTTTTGCTCTACATCGAAGCTTTCATTATGTCGTGCGGACATTCGATCTCCTTTTTCGCATGGCTCCGATAGCTTTTTTAAATGACTTTTGGAATTCTTTGTAGCTACATGAATGAGTTGCACCTTTTTTTCTAATAATTTTTTCTGAAAACTTATTAGAGAAGAAAAATGTTCGAAGAAGGTGGTTTGTAAAGCGAATTTGTCTTATAGATTCACATTAAGTTGATGTGAAGAGGGTGAAATGATCTCATTAAAGTTGAGCTAATACAGGGTTATCCATTTCGTGGTTGGGAAAGTACAACCCTGCCATTTGACTCTGTTAAAATGAAATGTCATTTAAAGCGTGTTTTTTATTTGAAGGTTCGCCATTTAGATATATGGATCGCTTAACAGTCAAAGAACGCGTTAAAATTATTAAATTTTATTATAAAAATGGTGATTCTGCTGTATCAACATTTAGGGCCTTACGAGCCGATTACAGTCGACATAATCGACCTACACAGCAAACAATTTCGAATACAGTGAGGAAATTTGAAGAGACTGAATCGGTTATTGATATTGAACGGCCTGTGCTTCATCGCAACATTCGTTCTGCTGAAAATATCGCTATCGTTGCTCAAAGTGTGGAGGAAGACCCGAATTTGTCGATTCCTCGACGTGCTCCACATTTGGGCTTGTCTTACGGCTCATTGTGGTGGATTTTGCATTTGGATTTGCATCTCCATACGTACAAAATCCAAGCCCCGAGACCATACACAACGCAGAATGTATGCGAATTGGGTGATTGAACAACAAGCCATTGATAACTATTTTTCGAACAAAATTTTCTTTAATGATGAGGCTCATTTTTCGCTCAGTGGTTACGTAAATAAATAGAATTTCCACATATGGGGCTCTCAAAATCCTCAAGTGATCGCAGAAAGGCCTTTGCATCCGGAAAAAGTGACCGTTTGGTGTGCATTATGGTCTGGTGGTGTTATTGGCCCGTATTTTTTTGAAAACTATCAAGGAAGAGCCATTACAGTCAATTCTGAACGCTATGGACGGATGTTAACCGATTATTTTTGGAGAGATATTGAAGATTCTGATCTGGAGGACATGTGGTTTCAACAGGATGAAGCCAAAAGACACACAACACAGGCTAATCGAGCACTTTTGCAAGAGAAATTTCCAGGACGCGTGATTTCGAGATTGAGTGATGTCAATTAGCCCGCAAGATCCTGTGACCTAACACCTTTGGATTTCTTTTTATGGGGCTATGCGAAAGCAATTGAAAACCAATATTCTTGAAGTTATGGCCGAGATATTGCCGGAAAAGTGCCGAAAAGTCATTGAAAATTACCTCAAGAGGATTGAGGCCTGTAAGAGGTCTCGTGGAGAACATTTGAATGATGTTGTATTTCACGTGTTATAACAAGGTTCAATCTTTATACTAATCAAAAAATTTTGTTTCCATCTGAATATTTTATGTATTTTCTTTAGCTTTACTTTCCCAAGCGTAAAATGGATAACGCTATACAAGTTTAACTTGAACATAATTTGCAGATACAAAAACATATTGAGTTCGCATAAGTAGGAAAAATTAAAAATTAACTCTCTCACCTCTGAGCATGGTGGTCGCCATCACCGGTGTGTATCTAAGAGTGATGACCTGATGAGAATTAGTACACACGTCGGGACCACCTTCTTCTAACATTTTTCTTCTCTAATAATTTTTCAGAAAAATTATTATTAAAAATATGCAACTCATTCATGTAGCTGCAAACAATTCCATAAGTAATTTGAAAAGCTATCGGAGCCATCCAAAAGTGTGATCGATATCCGCGCGACGTAATGAAAAGCTTCAATAAAGAGCAAATTTGTCGTATAGATTTACATTAAGTTGATGTGAAAAGGGTGAAATGATCCAATTAAAGTTTAGCTAGTACATATAATATTAACTGGAAAGTAACGAGTCAACTCTATAATTTGCAATCACTCAATCCTCATTATATCTTGGGAATTTTATAATCCTATATATAACGTTTACGTCTAAGGATATAAGAAGCATCCTATACCAAGCTCATTGGTAAGCAAAGAATGAATGCGCAAGAGAAAAGCATCCTGAAATGTTCCCTTTAACTATTGTTGAATTGTATTTATGCCACATTTAGAATTAATTTATTGGTTATTTCCGGTAGAAATGATGGACTAAAATGTACCGCTTATACAGAAAATTAAGGATACTGATCATTTTTATCATCCGTCACCAAAGGACTCGGTATCTCCAACAAATCCTTGAAGAGTGCCAACTAATTGGCACTTTTCGTACGAAATATCATTCAAATTCAATTTCTCGACATCAATGTATCATATTTAACTGTTAATATCTACAGAGCCCTTGGAAGGATGACAATTCTGTTCCGATGCATTTTAGATCAATATCCTTCATTTAAAACCTCTACAATCAAAATCCTTACACGCGTCGATCAGTTATGCTGAAAAATCGGAATAAAAGTCGCAAATTTTTATTTTTAAACGGTAATAGCCCTTTACCGGTACTTGAATTTCTTATCGTTTAAACGGGACCTAACTGGAAGAAAGACATATCATTTGCCAAAAACAGGACTCTTCTATCTATCTCCGTTTAAAAGTTATGCGTAAACATACAAAGAATAGCAAAAACAAAAAAATATTCGCGATGAATTGATGAGCTTCTTTCTTTTGGAAGTCGGTTAAAAACTGAACATATTTTTCAACATTCAATGTTATTTTTAGAAAACTAATGCAGAATCTATCCAAAATCGGGTATTTTCCCAAAAAAATTCTAGCCGTAAGTACAATGCAACCCAAATCACCCTTCCCTATCGTTAGAAATTTTCAAGAGACCTTAAATGTTTGCAGACAGTTTCTGAGGAAAAACGACTATTCATACAAATATTCGGTGCATTGGACTTATACAAAATATAGTCCGTCGAAATGGTCCTTTGATCTTCGCCATTATTAAAGAAAAACGACAGCATCTTTTGACTTATTTTTCTTCTACGCTAAAAATGTAGCAATAAAAAGTAATTTAACATTTCTAAGAAAATTCAAATACCTCGTCAGTACCTGATATCTTCCTTATATGCTAAGAGAATAATGAGTTACATGCTAGATACATCCTAGCAATGTAAACTGGGCATTAGCTAGTTTTTGACTTGATCACCTCTACCTGTTATTGAGACATTTCAGTGGTAGGGGATTAGCAACTAAAATTCCCTTAATCTTGTACAAATAAATGAGAGGGTTCTGTTAGAGTGACGATATTCTAGAAATGATTGACTAGAATGTACCGTTTATGGGAAAATTGAACTGTGAATATCTACAGAGTCCTTGAAAGCATTATAATTTTTTGCCGAAAAATTTTAGCCCAATATGTTTTCCTATATTTGACACCCCTAAAATCGAAATCATTATAAGCTTCGATGAGTTATGCTGAAAAATCGGGGGAAAGTCGCAATTTTTTTAGTTTTGATAGTAAAAGTCCTTTACTGTTATTCGGTTTTCTTGTCCTTAGAATGGCCCCTAAAATAATGTATCGTAAGACATTTCATTTGTCGAAAACAGCACCCTTCAGTCCATCCCTGTTCAATAGTTATGCGTGAACATACATAAGAAAACAGCAACAAATAAAACTACGTGATAAACTTGGATGTCGGTTAAAAAATGCGAAAGTTCGCGCATGCTGCAATTGTTATATACATAAGTGGATTCTATGAATACTGCCCAAGACTCTCCTTAATGGCAAAAAATTAATACTGCAATGTTTGCATTCTTCAAAATTATAACGCATGCATCCAAACAAGAATTTTGAAGAAATGTGGAACGGTTGATTCGGTTTTCTTTTTCGGATATAGAAACAATCATTTTTTTCACCGCGCAAGTATAAGAAATTGACTTAATTGAGTCGCACATCCTCAAAGTCATATGTACTATGTTAACCAGTTAGTTTAATCAAACTACAATGCAACCCATATCACCTCCCTCTATCTTTAACCATAAAGATCTTAAACAGACGTTAAAATTCTGCCGATAGTTTCCGAGGAAAAACAACTATTCACACAAATATTCCGTGCATTGCATTTATTCGAAATATACTCGGTCGAAATCATACTTCGGAAAATGTAACATTATTCTTCTGATCTTGGGTATCATTGAGGAAAAAAAGTAGCAATACAAAAAGCAATTAAGCAATTCTAAGAAAATTCAAAATACCTAGTCAGTACCCGATATCTTCCTTATATGCTAGGAGAAAAATTAGATACATGCTAGATACATCCTAGCAATGTAAACTGGATATTGGCTAGTTTTTGACTTGAACACGTCTACCTGTTATTGAGAGATTTCAGTGGTGGGAGCTAGTATATGTATATACTACTTCCATTTCCTAGTGGGTGAAATTCCCTAAATCTGTTGCAAATAAATGCGAGGGTTCTATTAGAGTGACGGTATTCCAATTCTGCCCGTTGAACAAAGTGTTAGCCAACGGATACAGTAATTAGACGTGAAATTTTTTATACTCAGAGTGAAAAGTCAGTGTTCAACGTTAAACTGAGACAGTTGGAGGTGAGTTATTATATTAAGTGAATAGTTGAAAGCAAATTTTGTATTACATGTGATGAAAGTGTTGTGGTCGTTGGTGTCTTCCGTGTTCATTTTATTCAAAGTTCATTTTGTTCATTCGCCATTAAATTCGCAGATATCTTTTGCCTGCAATATGTACCACTTTACACATGAAAATTCTGTTCCGACTGGTTGGGGGCCTTATACCGACGGGTACATGTCGAATCAGATCTTACCACAAAACAATCAGATGTGCTATAATCAAAATGAGATGAACTATAATGCAAATCAAATGCATTATAACACAAACCAAATGTACTATAATGCTAATAAAATGCACTATAATACAAATCAAATGCACTTTAATACAAATCAAATGTATTATAATGCAAATCAAATGCGCTGTAATGTAAAGCAAAGGCACTATAATACAAATCAAAGGCCCTATAATGCAAATCAAATGGACTGTAATGTAAATCAAAGGCAATTTAATTCAAATCAAATACACTGTAATACAAATCGAATGCGCTATAATACAAATCCAATGGACTACCGGGTTTGCTGCCTTGATAAGTTTAATGTTCATATATAATATTCGTTTCTATTTCATTGTTTTAGGTGCCAACAAATTACCACAGTCCACATTTTATAAAACAGCAGGCGATTTCACAGATGAACATGATTCAGCGTATACCACCAATGAACATAATGCAGCCTACACCACCAGTGAATGTAATGCAGTCTATCCCACCAATGAACGTGATGGAGCCTACACCACCAATCCCACCGGTTTGCCGCCAGAGCCTCGTCACCCAAGAACCTCCAGTTAAACGGAGATGTATATCCCTCGAAACATTTATGCAGAATCGGCGCCAGCAACAACAAAAACTTCGTCATTTAGAAGATGTTACGAAGCAGATCGGCGCAATTAACGCAGCCCAGAATAATTCCGATTTCAATCAACCTGACGCGAGTTGCTCAGCGCATAGCGCTGGAGTCAAATTGAATTCGGTGCAAAAAACATTTGCCAGCAACAACAGTGATTCAAGTGGAGTCTCCTCCGGAGGTACCAATTTTCACGAACCTAAGGCCTCACAAATTATTAACATCGAGGGCACCAGTGGACAAATTTCAAGGGCTGCCAATTCAAATCCCAACGAAGGATATGAAAACGAATTGCTCCGAATCGCAATTCAATGTGGATCAAAACCTCGCTTACAAAAGTTTATTTTTCAAGTCGACAACATGCTGCGCGAAGATTTTGCGCTCGACCATTTCGATACTCCAAACCCTATTGTACGAATGAGCCGTTTCAAATTCAACTGGATTTTCCAGGAAAAGCCCCAGATGAGCCGAAAATTCAAACAAAGCGATCAACCTAAAAGTAGTGGCGAAGCCTCGGAAGCCGAGAAGAGTCAAAATTTATTCACAATTCGGCAAAAATGTCGAATTGCAACTGCTATATCAGATATCGAAGAATTTCTTGCCAAGAAAATGATACGGGAGAAGATGTATTTGATCAGCAAATACCGGGCATATCACAAAATACTGAAGGATACCCTACAGAATGCTGGCATAGATCCGGATTGAAGGCTGAAATCATGGACCCAACAAGCTTTAACCTATTTTCCGTAAACATTTGTGGATTAGTAATATTCAGTAAATTCATTTCTAAATAATATTCCCGTCGTTAAGGTAGATTTAAATTAAACCAGTGTATCATAGTCTTTGTATTTTTTATTCAAACTCGAGATTTCAGGTATGATTTTTAGAGCAATGGATACTTGTGAGGGATTCCTCATACCTTCTACTTCGTCTGATGTTTGGGGTGATTGAAAATTTTTTTTTGTCAAGCATTTCTTAGTTTTTCGTACAGCAGATACATATGTTATTTTGATTTTCAGGCATCGTCCATTGAGACTGAGCAGAACTTGGATAGAATCACCAAAAAGAAGCATACAAAAATAAATAACTTTTAGAAATAAAAATGAAACCGGCCTCAAAATACCCTAAAAAGGATGAAATAAATTTTATGGATGCGGTGCGATATCAGTTTTCATTGCTTCTGGTGCACATGTTGTAAATTTTTATGTTGAAATGGGAAAATTTGATTGGCACCGCTTCCATGAAATTTATTTCGTCCTTTTTCGGATATTTATAAGTCGGTTTTCTTATTTGTCTAAAAATTTTTTTATTTTTGTATGCTTCTTATTGATGATTCTATTCACTTAAAATTCAAGTCTTTTAAAATTCAGTTTCTTAAATATTATATTAAAATTTAATTTCTTGGCTGCAATGCAACTGCATCTGCAGCGTTCAGAGGAATCGAATTTAGATCTGATACATTATGGTAGAAGATCTCAGTAACGTCTAATTTGGTTTTAGGTTTCATAAAAATCCAATATAAATTGTAGCTTTCAGAAGTTTTCGAGTTTCGAACTTTGCCTAGCCGCCATTTTGATATTCTGACCTGACCCGGAAGTTTTTTTATTGTTCAACCTTTTTCGACCTTTGAGCGACCGTCATTTTTTTCAGATGGTTCGAATTTGGATTTATTATTGTGAACTATATCACACACTTGGATGAAGCTTTTTACCAATTTTGGTACAAATCGGAGCTGGACTTTGGTCAGCATTGAAATCACGGATTTTCATCGAAACTAGTGACCATTTTGCTTTCGCTTAGCCAATTAGAATGATTAACATAACTAGCCGAAATATTCAATTTCTGAAAATTGTGCGAATATCGAAGCAAAGTTGCGACCATCAGGCACAAGTTTCGCTATATCCATTATGTTCATACATACACACACACACACACACACACACACACACACACATATACATATATATATATATATATATATATATATATATATATATATATATATATATATATATATATATATATATATATATATATATATATATATATATATATATATATATATATATATATATATATATATATATATATATATATATATTGTTACATGTACAAATAATTCTGCGAGCTACTGTCGCAATTGTTTTCACAACAATGAAGAACACGAATTCACTCGAAACCCCGAGAACCCAACAGGCATGATCAACATCTGCAAGTGACGTCACTCCATTCATTAATTTTCTCGGTAGAACATTCGCCAATAAACGAGAAATGGGTGAATAGGTAGAGACCCTATATAAAGGCGAGCTGAATGAATGAGGGATGATCATTCATTCGACCGCGATAAGAACTGTGAAAGTGTGTAGAAGTGTGTTTCGTAATAGTCAGAGCATATCTACTAACAAGCAAATTCACATAGAACAAATTTCGCATCTAACGGTAGTTAACGTAAAAACCGATTTGTGTATGTATTGCGTAAAATTAGAGATCGATTTGTGTATGTATTGAGTAAAATTTATTTTCCTCTCAAATTGTTAGAAAGGAAAGAAAGAAATGCAAAATAATTTCTCTTATGTTATTTTACGTCTCTTTCTAATCGGAAAAACAGCTGGTGCAGTTGCTTGTTAGTATATATGCTCTGGTAATAGTGAAGTGATTTAGAAGACAATTGCGATAAGAAATTTATGGACAAGTGTTAGATTTTATTTTAATAGTGAAAATTAAAATTAGTGAAAGTTTTAAACTGATTATTGTGCATTTTCTTGAATTGAATAAACACTTTTAACTTAAATTAAAAGACATTGCGTTTTCACTTTCCCGGAACATTAAAATTATTGGCCGCGAACCAATAACACGCGACAATGGTGTCAAGAAGTGCGAAAGAAAAATTTTGAAAGTGAAAATTTGAACATTTTTATAGTGCACAATAGTAAAATTTAAAGAAACATTAAAAATGCCACGAAGCTTAAACTTAAAAATTAATGAATTGACCATATCGGAGCTCAAAGAGGAGTTGGAACAGCGGAATCTGGCTACGCAAGGTACAAAGGCCACACTGATTGCACGCTTGCGCGACGCGATCGAGTCGGAAGGCGTGAATCTGGATTCGGGTGAGTTCTCAGATGCGGAAAAAGGCGCAGAAGGTGGAGAAGTAGAAACACCAAAATCGAAGGAGCCAGAAAATGCGCTAATGCAAATGTTAATGCTGATGTCATCGAGTCTGACTGCGAAGCTAGATGAACAATCAGCGAAGCTAAATGAACAGTCATCCAGTCTGACTGCGAAGCTAAACGAACAATCAGCGAAGCTGGAACAACAAGCAATCGAAATCAAAGCAGACATCAAGGCAGGCATCACACAGAAGCTGGAGAAACAGTCAACCGAAATAAAAGCGGAGCTCGGTAGTCTCAACAAGCAAATTAAAGGCGTCGAGGAAAAGGTTGACCAGGTCGAGGAAAAGGTTTACCAGGTCGAGGAAAAGGTCAGCCAGGTCGAGGAGAGAATCAACAATGAGATGGAAAACATGAAAAAGGAATTGGAAGCAGCAAAGGCAGTAGTAACCGCCCCACCAGCCCCAATTATAACGGCAGCGCAAAGCTCATCTAGAAATGTCCAAGCACCAATATTCGATGGGCAAACGGTCTGGAGTATTTACAAGACCCAGTTTGAAGCTGCCGCAAGGGCGAATCGCTGGAATGACCAGGAACGAGCAACTGCATTGATTCTTGCTCTAAGAGGCTCAGCTGCCGAGCTTTTGCAGACCATCCCCGATGAATTGCACTCAAAGCCGAATGCTATAATGAATGCGCTCGACATGCGTTATGGAGACGATCATCTAAAGCAGATTTATCGGTCACAGCTAAGGCATCGGGTGCAGAAGTCTGGTGAGACCCTACAGCAGTTAGCCCAAGACATTGAGCGACTAGCACTTTTGGCTTACCCAGCCTACGACCCAGAACATCGAGATGATGCAGCGACAGAGGCATTCATCAGCGCACTAAAGGACCCGGAATTGCAACAAGCCGTGCGTTTAGCTCAAAAGCAAACGGTTAAGGACGCATTGGTTTATAGTCTGAACTATGAGGCAGCGAAAAATGCGACTCGTACCACTGCCCGCGTCCGTGAAGTGGCGGCAGACGAGTGCAGGTGTAAGCGCGTGGAAAATGAGCGAGAGCCGCAGGGTAATGGTGCGCCTAGATGCTGGGATTGCGGAGAAAAAGGGCACCTGCAAAGAGACTGTAAGAAGCGAAGAAAATGGAGCTATTGTCCAGGATGGTGGAGATTCAGACCGTGTCAGGAGCCTAGAATGGAGGACCATCAAACTGCAAGAGCCAAATTTGTGGGGCAGAGGTTGGCTAGGAGGATCGACGTCCCCAGCACCACCATCACCGTGTCAAGACTACATCGTGGAGAAGCGGACTTATGCCTTCCGGGTCAAATTGACGGAGAACACTGCACCATAACAATCGACACTGGTGCTACCCGATCGATTATCCGACCAGACCTAGTTAGACAGCAACAACTTCACAAGGGCAGAATTTTCTCACTACGGACAGCTACGGGAGAAACTGCACCTGTTCATGGAGAGGTCAACCTCCAGATACAGTTGGGAGACCTTGTGTTCCGACATAATTTTCTGGTCGCGAACATTATGGATGACTGCATTCTCGGAATGGATTTTCTCCGACCACATGGAATCACGTTAGACTTGGGCAAACGTGTGTTGAAATGGCAGAATGTCGAAGTACTGATGGAGGATCCTAGCGTCCAAATCCCCAAGATGAATGTAGTGGTATGTACTGACACTGATGTACCGAATTCCTCCGAAAGCATTGTATGGGCCAAGCTTGATGGTGATTCTGGAGACCACCGATCTTATCTGATAGAGCCAACGAAGACATCCGCATTGCGCAGCTTGATTGTAGGACGAAGCCTTGTAAGATCTTTAAGGAACGGATATGTGCCGGTTAGAGTCCTTAACACCGCAGACTCAACCACGAGCATCAAAGCGGGAGAAGTCATCGGCAGCTGCCAGCCTGTTTCCACCATCACCTCTTTGGAAGCTTCTCACAACCATCATTGGAAAAGGAGGCAAGACACAGACAAAGCCCGGGAATCCACGTCTGCAATATTGAAGCAAGTCAAATTGCCGGTGCAGCTATTCAAACGAGCCTCTGATCTGGTCACCAAGTACAGTGACATCTTCTCAACAAGCCCGGATGACCAAGGCCGAACGAGTCTGGTAACTCACGTCATAGATACACAGGGAGCCAAGCCGATTCGACAAGCACCCAGACGCCTCCCTATAGCCAAACAAGGAGAAGTGAGCGCGCTGATCTCGGACATGGAAAAACAAGGCGTTATTGAACCTTCTGTCAGTCCATGGGCCGCGCCTGTAGTTCTAGTAAAGAAAAAGGATGGTAGTACTCGTTTTTGTGTCGACTATAGGCAGCTCAACGACGTCACTAAGAAAGATAGTTACCCGCTCCCACGCATCGATGACATCATGGACACTTTAGCCGACGCAAAATGGTTTTCTACACTCGATCTCAAGAGTGGCTACTGGCAGGTAGAAATCGACAAGAAGGACCGAGAGAAGACCGCATTTTCAGTTGGGACCGGATTGTGGCAGTTTGTGGTGATGCCATTTGGGCTTTGCAATGCTCCAGCCACTTTCGAACGCTTGATGGAATACGTGCTACGTGGTCTAACCTGGAAAACCTGCTTGGTGTACCTAGATGACATCATCGTCATCGGGAGAACGTTCGAAGAGCATGTGCGGAACTTAGAAGAGGTTTTCTCCAGACTGCGACTGGCAAATTTGAAACTTAGTCGCGACAAGTGTACTCTTTTCGCAGCTGAAGTAAAATACCTGGGACATGTCGTATCAGCAGAAGGGGTCAAAACAGACCCTGAGAAGATTGAAGCCGTGAAAAGCTGGCCATCACCAAACAACAAGCGCCAACTACGAAGTTTCATGGGTCTGGCAACCTACTATCGAAGATTCGTCAAAGACTTTGCCAAAATAGCTAAGTGTCTCCATCAGCTAACGGAGAAAAATCGTCCGTATGTCTGGAACGAACAATGCCAGACAGCCTTTGAGACCCTGAAGGAAAAGCTGTGTGAATCACCCGTGCTGGCGTATCCGAAACCCGGAAAAATGTTTGTAGTTGACACTGATGCAAGCAACGGCGGTATTGGAGCTGTACTCTCCCAGCAGATCAATGGCGAAGAAAGAGTCCTCTCGTATTACAGTCGAGTTCTTTCAAAAAGTGAGAGGAACTACTGTGTGACCAGGAAGGAGCTATTGGCTATAATAGAGGCCACCAAGCAGTTCCACAAGTACCTATATGGCCAGAAATTTGTTCTTCGAACGGACCATGCATCGTTGAGATGGCTACTTAACTTCAAAAACCCCGAGGGACAAGTTGCGAGATGGATCGAAAGATTGCAGTCGTACGACTACGAAATCGTTCATCGAAAGGGCGGAGTTCATGGAAATGCTGACGCCCTATCTCGTCGCTCATGTCCAGCTAACTGCAAGCATTGCCGACGGATTGAGGAAAAGGAGCCGCCCGTTGATCTGCGACTGATAACGGCTGAATTCGATGAAGGTTGGTCATCGGAGGAGATTCGAAATGCCCAGCTAGCCGATGAAGACATCGGACCATTGCTCGTATGGAAGGAGACGACTGGGCGACCTGAGTGGAAGGACGTTTCAACGCATGGCGCAACCCTGAAAAGCTATTGGGCACAATGGAACTCCCTTCAGGTGGAGGGTGGTGTACTCAAGCGGAAATGGGAAACGGCGGATGGCAGCTCCTATAGGATGCAAACTATACTACCCAAAAGCCGAATCCACGATGTGGTTAAGGAAATGCATGAAGGATCCTCGGGAGGCCACCTTGGTGTTAACAAGACCTTAGCGAAATTGCGGGAACGGTTCTACTGGCTCCACGCTCGAGAAGACGTAGAGGACTGGTGTCGCAGATGCACAATTTGCGCTTCCGTCAACGGCCCGAAGCGACGACTGAGAGGACAAATGCAAACCTATAACGAAGGGGTACCGTTTGAAAGGATTGCTGTTGACATCGCTGGACCCTTTCCTGAATCTGAATGGGGAAATCGATACACGCTGGTTGTAGCCGATTATTTCAGCAAGTAGCCCGAGGTCTACCCCATTCCCAACCAGGAAGCAACTACCGTAGCTGAACAGCTAGTGTTAAATTGGGTCAGTAGGTACGGCGTACCTGGCGAACTACATTCGGATCAAGGCCGAAACTTTGAGTCACTAGTTTTTGGCGAAATGTGCGAGCTGCTCGGAATACGGAAAACGAGGACAACACCGCTGCATCCCCAATCCGATGGAATGGTCGAACGTTTCAACGGCACGCTCAATAAACACCTTGCCAAAATGGTTGACGAGAACCAAAGGGACTGGGACCGACATATCCCACTATTTTTGATGGCGTATAGAGCCGCTGAACATGCGTCGACGGGCCAAGCCCCAGCCAAAGTCATTTTTGGAAAGTCTATTCGTTTGCCAGCCGATATAAAGTTCGGAACACCCCCTGAGAAACCCCAAACGGTCTCGGAGTACGCAAGTGATCTAAGACAACGGTTGAACCAGATACATCGGACAGTGCGGAAACACCTCGAATCGGCTACTGACCGCATGAAGACCAGGTATGATCTAAAGGCTAATTCTACTGGCTTCCAGCAAGATGACTTGGTGTGGCTTTATAACCCGCAACGGCAAAAGGGTAGGTCTCCAAAGTTGCAACATAATTGGGAGGGACCATACCGAGTTAGAAAGCGAATCAACGACGTCGTATACCGAATACAGGAATATCGTAAGCCGAGAGTTAAAATGAAAATCGTGCATCTGGACCGTCTTGCCCCATATTACACCCAGGGAGAATTGACTACAACTGGCGACACATCTTTTCGGGGCGAAAAGAACTGAGGTGGGGGCAGTGTTACATGTACAAATAATTCTGCGAGCTACTGTCGCAATTGTTTTCACAACAATGAAGAACACGAATTCACTCGAAACCCCGAGAACCCAACAGGCATGATCAACATCTGCAAGTGACGTCACTCCATTCATTAATTTTCTCGGTAGAACATTCGCCAATAAACGAGAAATGGATGAATAGGTAGAGACCCTATATAAAGGCGAGCTGAATGAATGGGGGATGATCATTCATTCGACCGCGATAAGAACTGCGAAAGTGTGTAGAAGTGTGTTTCGTAATAGTGAAGTGATTTAGAAGACAATTGCGATAAGAAATTTATGGACAAGTGTTAGATTTATTTTAATAGTGAAAATTAAAATTAGTGAAAGTGTTAAACTGATTATTGTGCATTTTCTTGAATTGAATAAACACTTTTAACTTAAATTAAAAGACATTGCGTTTTCACTTTCCCGGAACATTAAAATTATTGGCCGCGAACCAATAACACGCGACAATATATATATATATATATATATATATATATATATATATATATATATATATATATATATATATACAGTGCAACCCGCTTATAAAGTGCACTTTTATAAAGTACTTTTTTCCAATCCCCATGCGCAAATCATGGAAGTTACTGTATTTTTGTTCGGATATAACGTTCACTTTCATAACGTACATATTGGTTATAACGTACCTTCCTCCATGCCACTTGAGTTCTTTATAACGTACAAAATATTTATTCTCATATACATACGTACATATGAAGCATAAACCCACAAACAAAAATAAGTTGTTTAGACAAGTTGTTGCGATACGTAACAAATTGGCAACAATAACGCGAAGGGTTTTCGGTCCCTATGATTTTCGGGGAATCCCATGATAAATAATCGCCAGTTTTTAAAGTATTGTGCCCGGTAGGGTGTTTTTTTTGTGTTAGGGAGATGTCTGCATAATTTTTAGGGAATCCCATAAGAAAATAATTGGCAGTTTTTGAAGTGTTGTGATCGGTGTGAGGTCGCGATAAAGTTTGCAAAACAAAAAAATGGAGAAGAAAACTCGCAAAGTGCTAACGATTAATGAGAAGTTACATATTATTCGAGAAATTGAAAGTGGCAAAAAACAATCAGTAATATGTGCTTCGAAGCAATTGAAGAAAACGACAGTTTCGACAATTTGGCGAAATCGAAATAAAATTAAGGCTGCGTGTAGTAATCCTTCATCTTCAGGAAAACAAAAGAAATTCGAAACCCCATGCAACGGGATGTTGATAGAAACCTAATAAGGTGGTTTACATATCAAAGGAGTCTCCGCAATCCGATTTCGGGGGAAATTTTGCGACAAAAAGCCCAACAATTTGCTCAGCTTAATAATGATAACGAATTCAGGTGCTCTTCCGGTTGGATTCAAAGATTCAAAAACTGCCATAACATTGGATTTGGACGAATTCATGGCGAAGCAGCAGATGCAAACTCAGTAGCCGCTTTGGATTGGATTCGGGATGAATGGCTGCAGATAAGAGAGGGTTATAGAGATGAGGACATATTCAACGCAGACGAGACGGGACTTTTCTTCAAAGTGGTGCCTAACAAGACTCTCAAATTTCGTGGTGAAAAGTGGATAGGGGGGAAGCAGTCTAAAGAAAGGATTACTGTCGTCATATGCGCCAATTTATCTGGCACCGAAAAAAGAAAAATGCTCGTTATTGGAAAATTTAAAAATCCGAGATGCATGAAAAATGTAAAAACATTGCCTGTAAATTATACCTCAAATGGACGGGCTTGGATGACATCAGATATTTTTTTCGAATGAGTTACGGTTCTGGGACGAGCAGCTGAGAAGGCAAAGAAGGAAGATTTTGCTAATTGTAGACAACTGCGCCGCTCACCCAAAACTCCAGAATCTGGAAAATATTAACTTGAATTTTTTTCCCCCCAACTGCACCTCTATTTTACAACCGATGGACCAAGGCGTGATCAAGTGCCTCAAATCCTATTACCGAAGGTAATTCAGTAAAGTGAATTCATGTAACATAAATTTAGATTCCATTTGTGATACATTTCTAGGCTAGTTCTGATGAAATACATCGATGCAGCTGAGGATGCTCAAAATATGAAAATAAATTTGCTGAATGGCATAGAAATGTTAGCAAAAGCCTGGCAACAAGTATCACCAACGACCATTAGAAACTGTTTCCAGCATGCGGGACTTAAAACCGATTCATCAAACGACGAAGACGACCTTCCTTTGAGCGAATGGATTAAAAGGGTTCAAGCAAGAGAAGAGGATGAGCGTCCATTAAGCTCTTGGTTTTATGAAAATTGTAGACCTACTATAGAATTGCAAGATCTTGATTTGTTTGAGAACATTGATTCAGAAGTTGTATCAATTGAAACCCCAACAGAAACTGACATAGTAGAAGAAGTACAGTCAGTAGAATCAAGCCAACAAAGCGACACTGACGATGAAGCTACTGAGCAGAAAACCATCAATATTGAGGATGCAATAAATTCGATGAAAAATGTGACAAGATTTTTGGAAGCAAACGAGCTTACGGAAGATGGTATCTTAGAAGCATCTCTTTTGATTGATGGCTATCTGCAAAAGCAAAAACTAAAAATAAAAATAAAACAATGCAAGATAACTGACTTTTTAAGACCATTACAATAACAGTTAGTAGACAAACGGGAGAATCCTATAAATTTTTCGAAAATTTATAATACTTTTTGATTCAGCAGGCTATAATTTTGTATTATGAATGCATAGACTTTTTTTCTTTAATAAACGACAGTTTTTGTAAATGAACACAACTTTTTTTCATAAGTGGGCTATAACGTACTATCGGTTATAAAGTCCTACTTGTTGCGGTCCCCTCGAGGTACGTTATAACCGGGTTACACTATATATATATATATATATATATATATATATATATATATATATGCATATAATATATATATATATATATATATATATATATATATATATATATATATATATAGACATATATATATATATATATATATATATATATATATATATATTGTCGCGCGTTATAGTTCGCGGCCGATAATTTTAATGATCCGGGAAATTGAAAACGAACTGTCTTTTAAATTAAGTTAAAAGAGTTTATTTACTAAGAATGCACAATCATCGATTTCTATATTTTACAATTCTCATTTTAATTTAATTTTCACTGTCTATCAATTTATATTCCAACTGTCTGCATCATAAAAATCACTTCACTATCAATCAATATCGCGCTCCAGACTATCGCAGTTTCCTATTCCTTCCCATTCATTCAGCTCGGCTTTATATAGGGTTTCCTGTCATTTAATCCATTTCTCGTACATTGGCAAATGTTCCGGCGAGACTAACTGGAATATTCAAGCAATTCTGAATACCCGCAGTGACGTCACTTTCAGATATTGATCACTACTTGGTCGATTCTTATGCTTTCGAGTACATTCGTTTATTGATCGTGATGTTAATAATAGTTGCGACAAAAATTGCGACAGTAGCTTGCAGAATGGTTTGGATATGTAACACTGCCCCCCCCTCAATTCCTTTCATCCCGAAAAGATGTGTCGCCAGTTGTAGTTAAATCTCCCTGGATGTAATATAGGCCAAGGTGATCCAAGTGCACGATTTTCATTCTGGCTCTCGGCTTACGGTGTTCCTGTATGCAATATACGACGTCATTGATTCACTTTGTAAGTCGGTATGGTCTCTTCCAATTATGCAACAACTTCGGAGACTTACCCTTCCACCGTTGTGGGTTATATAGCCACACCAAGTCATCTTGCTGGAAGCCAGTAGAATTTGCCTTTAGATCATCATACCTGGTCTTCATGCGGTCAGCAGCCAATTCGACGTGTTTTCGCACTCAACAACTCAACCATTGCCTTAGCTCACTTGCGTACTCCGAGATCGTTTGGGGTTTCTCAGGGGGTGTTCCGAACTTTATATCAGCCGGCAAACGAATAGTCTTTCGGAAGATGACTTTGGCTGGGACTTTGCCCGTCGATGCATGTTCGCCAGCTCTATACGCCATCAAGAATAATGGGATGTGCCGATCCCAGTCCCTTTGGTTCTCGTCAACCATCTTAGCCAGGTGTTTATTGAGTGTGCCGTTGAAACGATCGACCATTCCATCGGATTGGGGATGCAGTGGTGTTGTCCTAATTTCCAGCAGCTCACACATTTCCCCAAAAGCTAGCGAGTCAAAGTTTCGGCCTTGATCCGAATGAAGTTCACAAGGTACGCCGTACTTACTGACCCAATTTAACACTAGCTGTTCGGCTACGGTAGTTGCTTCCAGGTTGGGAATGGGGTAGACCTCGGGCCACTTGCTGAAAAAATCGGCCATAACCAGCGTGTATCAACTTCCCCATTCAGATTCAGGAATGGGTCCTGCGATATCAACAGCAGTTCTTTCAAATGGTACCCCCACGTTACAGGTTTGCATTTATCCTCTCACTTGTCGCTCTGAACCTTTAACGGAAGTGCAAATTGTGCATCTAAGACATCAGTCCTCAACGTTTTCTCTAGCGTGGAGCCAGTAAAATCTTTCCCGCTATTCCGCTACGGTCTTGTTAACACAAGGTGGCCTTCCGAGGATCCTTCGTGCATTTCTTTAACTACCTCGTGGATTCGGCTTTTGGGAAGTTAGTTTGCATCCTATAGGAGCTGCCATCCACCGTTTCCCATTTCCACTTGAGTACGCCACCCTCCACCTGAAGGGAGTTCCATTGTGCCCAATAACTTTTCAGGGTGGCACCGTGCATCGAAACATCCTTCGACTCAGGTTGCCCGGTTGTCCCTTCCATACGAGTAGGCTAGCTGGGCACAATCTCCTCCAATGACCAACCTTCATCGAATTCGCCCATTACCACTCGCAGATCAACGGTTGGCTCCTTTTTCTAAATCCATCGGCAGTGCTTGCAGTTAGCTGGACATGGACGACGAGATAGGGTGCCAGTATTTTCATGAACTCCGCCCTTCCGATGAACAATTTTGTAGTCATATGACTGCAATCTTTCGATCCACCTTGAAGCTTATCCCTCGGGGGTTTAGAATTTAAGTAGCCATCTCAGCGATGCATGGTCTGTTTGAAGAGAAAATTTCTGGCCATATAGGTACTTGTGGAACTGCTTGGTGGCCTCTATTATAGCCAATAGCTCCTTCCTGGTCACGCAGTAGTTTCTCTCACTTTTTGAGAGAACTCCACTGTAATACGAGAGGACTCTTTCTACGCTGAGAGAGTACAGCTCCAATCCCACCGTTGCTCGTATAAGTGTCAACTACAAACATTTTCCTGGTTTTGGATATGCCAGCACTCGTGATTCACACAGCTTCTCCTTCAAAGTCTCAAAGGCTGCCTGACATTGTTCATTCCAGACATATGGACGATTTTTTGAAAATGCGTTCTTCTCTCGGTCCTTCTTGTCGATTTCTACCTGCCAGTAGCCACTCTTGAGATCGAGCGAAATTGTCCATGATGTCGTCGATGCGTGGAGGCGGGTAACTATCTTTCTTAGTGACTTCGTTAATCTGCCTATAGTCGACATAAAAATGAGTGCTACCATCCTTTTTCTTTGCTAGCACTACTGGTGTGGCCCATGGACTGACAGAAGATTCGATGACACCTTGTTTTTCCATGCCCGAGATCCGTGGGCTCACTTCTCCTTGTTTGGCTATAGAAAGACGTCTCGGTGCTGGCCGAATCGGCTTGGCTCCCTGTGTATCTATGACGTGAATTACCACACTCGTTCGGCCTTGGTCACCAGGCTTGTTAAGAAGATGTGACTGTACTTGGTGACTAGATCAGAGGTTTGCTTGAATCGCTGCACTGGTAAATTGGTCTGCTTCACTATTGCAAGCGTGGATTCCCTAGCATTGTCGGTGTCTTGCCTCCTTTTCCAATGATGGTCTTGAGTAGCTTCCAAAGAGGTGATGGTGGAAACGAGCTGGCAGCTGCCGATGACTTCTCCCACTTTGATGCTTGTGGTTGAGTTTGCGGTGTCAAGGACTATAACCGCACGTATCCCTTCCTTATAGATCTTACAAGGCTTCGTCTTAGACTCAAACTGTGCGATGCGGACGTTTTCTTAGCTTCGCAGTTAAACTGGATGACTCTTGTCGCTGCTCTTGCTGCATCAACATTTGCATCAGGGCATTTTCAGATTTCTTTGATTTTGCTGTTTCTGCTTCTCTTTTAAGCGCCGACATGGTCAATGCATTAATTTTTAAATGTATGCTTCGTCGCATTTTTATTATTTCGGCTTTTTTTCCACCAGTTTACAGGTTACATTTCACTATTGTGCACTTTAAAAATGTTTAAACGTTTTCACTTTCAAGAGTTTAATTTCACCACTTTCGCGTTTTACGGCTTACGGCCGATCAGTTTAATGTCACGGGAAAGTGAAAACGCACTGTCTTTTAAATTAAGTTAAATGAGTTTATTTACTAAGAATGCACAATAATTAACTTCACTATTTTACAAATCACACTTTAGTTTACTTTTCCCTTGTCCTATCAACTTATGTTTCCAATGTCCTCAAATATATCACGAAAAACCTTTACTTCACTATCAATCAATATCGCCTTCAATTCAATCTCTATACTTATCGCAGTTTTTAGTATCGCTTCATTTACTATTACTCCCATTCATTCAGCTCGGCTTTATATAGGGTCTCTGTCATTCGATCCATTTCTCGTATATTGGTGAATGTTCTGTCGAGAACTACCTGGAATATTCGAACAATTCTGAATATCCGCAGTGACGTCACTTTAAGATATTGATCATGATGTTATTAATACAATAGTTGCGACAACAATTGCGACAGTAGCTCCCAGAATTTTGTGGATATATAACAATATATATATATATATATATATATATATATATATATATATATATATATATATATATGTGTGTTTATATATATATATATATATATATATATATATATATATTTATATATATATATATGTGTGTTATATATATATATATATATATATATATATATATATATATATATATATATATATATATATATATATATATGTGCTTATATATATATATATATATATATATATATATATATATATGTGTACATACATATATATATATATATATATATATATATATATATATATATATATATATGTGTACATACATATATATATATATATATATATATATATATATATATATATATATATATATATATATATATATATATATATGTATATACAGATATATGTGTTTATATATGCAAACATAAAGTTAACTCCGCAATCAATTTTAAGAAATTTACTTAAAAAATTTACTTAAAAAGATCCTTTTTAACCGTATCACTCATTCGCGTTTATTCGATACCCATCGCCTTCGTTTTTGGTAAGCTATGGGAAAGATGTTTATGAAAGCTGCCTGTCCTACTCGTATAGTTAATGAAAACTTGACTATGCATTTTCGTGCTCATCTTTAAAGCTATGGTCAGTTATCTTCTTCTTTGTTGCACTACAGCCCCTCTCGGGCCTTCGCTTAGAGATAGTTAGAGTATCTCATTTTCATGACCGTATTGATTTTTTTCGGAAGTTGGTTTGGTCAGTACCATGCTCCCGTGTGCTTGCTCAGCTATGATATGATCTAATTAAATCAGTACATATCACCACTGAGTGAACACTCGTAGTCTGTCCGAAAAATCCCCTGAACTAAATCAAGTTGCTCCCAACTAGATTTGAACCTGGGACCTTCGGCTTATGCGTTCATGCTCCAACTACTAGGCCACACAGACTACTATGATCAGTTATAGAAGGAGAAAAATTGTTTTTTAGGCCGCGATTTCCGTCGGTGGCATGGAAATCACTAATCTTAGATTTCTGGGCATATAGTACAAGTACATAATATTACCTAGAAAGTAAAGAATCAATTTTCAAATGGCGATTAACTCTATAATTTGCAATCACTCAATCTTTATTGTTTGTTCGCAAATCCTATGTGTGACGTTTACGTCTCAGAATGTGAGAAGAATCTTTAAACAAGATCATCAGTAGGCAAAGAATGAATGCGGAAGAGAAAACCAGCATCAAATTTTCCCCAATGAAATTGCTCTAAGTCATATTGAATTGTATTAATGCTGCATTTAGAATTGATTTATTATTCATTCCCTCTAGAAATTATTGACTAGAATGTACCGTTTATGGGAAAATTAGGGATACTGACCATTTTTTTTACCCATCACTAAAGGACTCGGTATCTCCATCAAATCCTTGAAGAATGTAGTGAAAATAGTTATGAAAAATGTCCGTTTAGGACTGCAGCGATGGTCTACTGCCTCAGCGAAAGAGGATGGTAGGATTCGCCGAGATTGGCCTTGTCTGGGGACGCGTGAATGCGCTGGCAGGCTAGCGTTGCGGTGTCATGGGGCGAGTTCATTCCACCAGCACAAGGACCCACTACAAAAAGAATTTCGCATTCACAAATTCTTGGGCCTCAGAAAATGTCAACCGAAGTCAAAAAATGGAGGTAACTTCCTGAGGGTGGAAATTGCTTGTTCAGAGAAAAAGTTGAAACGGGTAAAAACAAACGGATTTGCGGAGACTTCGTCGTTACCCGACGATTCTTATGGCCCACAAATAAGAGTGGGGCATCCGGATGGATGCGGTGCCCCCTCCCACCCGCCCAACCGGATCAAAATCCAAACGTTGACGTGGCCATATATTTCCCGTTTAAGAGGAAAAGTTATACAAACATACTTTGCATGAGCTTTCCCATCAAAAGATAAATATAGACATGACCGACTTATGTTATAGAATTATGTGATCGGATCACATAGCCCTATACCATAAAAGGGCACGCGAGCGGAAGGCCACTCAACCCGGCAGGAGCCCCTGAAAACTACAAATAGGTGGAGCGCGCCATCGCTCAGAGGGACAGAATGGAAAGACCGAAGGGTAAGTTTAGCAATCCATTGTATTCATTGTATGTATCTTTATAAGCAATTCTTTATCTTTTCGATTAAATCAATTCTCGTATACTAAAAGCAAAATGAACGAATTGTCACTGAACAGATTTGTATGTGATATATAGAAGGGAAGATTCTATCAATAATAACAACACTGTTAGCTACAATTTATCCTGAACTATAAATAAATTATTTGTAGCTGCAACTGCTATTCCTTCTTTTGTTTTAAATTTTTTTTTTCGAAATCGTTTCAATAAATATATATATATAAATAATCTTAGTATTGTTAAAAGCCTTAAGATAAAAAATATTAAGATATATAGATATTTGATAATTAAGATAATATAAACGCGGCAAAGCTATAGATTATGGCACATTCAAAATGAGTTTCGATTTAAACAAAGTAGAAAAACTTAAAGTTTCGATAATGTCGTGCTCCAATACATTAGCTTGCGCAATTCAGATTCCAACATTTAGCCATTGGGAAAGACATATATACCACTTTGTTGCCACTGTCCAAAAATCAAAGCATCCAATCTGAGAGAACCTAGGCAAACTTCCTACAGGTTTTCATGATCAGAGATATCGACTATAGGTCTACATTCGACAGCATCTTCATCATCGTCTCCATCGGCCAATAGCTGCAGCTATCCCTTTTGGGCTCAAACAAAAAAAGTAAAATTGACCTGGCGCTTTCCTTTCCATCTAGCGATTTACTTTTTACTTCTGGGAATGAGCAATAAGTATGAATTTCATATAGGGTGTAGGAGTCTTCATCATCCAAGTGACGGTTCTTTTAATTTATCACGATCGCAGGCTCTACTCCGACGAATATGCAATCCTCTATTTCACTTCTCCTTAAACGGCGTCACAGAAAATCGGTTGGAACAACCTCCCTTCGAGCAAAATTTCCAACTCTCTCCTATTACCCGTAAATAAAAGCGACTCAATAGAACCGCTAGCGATGATAATCGTCAAAATACCGTTCGAAACAGACTTTGCACAACATATCATATTGTGAATTTCAATTACAAATCACTTTCGTAATTTCAATTCGGGATGTTTCACATTCGTTTAGCTTTTATTTTGCTTTCCTTTATAAATTATTTCTATTCCACAATATTTTCTACACTTAAACCAATCAATCCTATAGCACTGAAATCCAGTAATCCAAATAAAATGCAAGCGACGGCCGTTTTTATCCAATAGTTTGCGATGCGCAAACAGTTAAAACATTTATCGAAAAATAAGTTCAGAATTTTCCACTTTAAGTATTAACAAGTTGGGTAGACAGACCTATGCTCATGTCAGAAGGGTTTTGTACTCAACTTACAAAATGCAGTAACCAGCAGCAAATAAAATCAAGAAACATGTCAAAGACGATTTGATTGGAGAAAATGTGAAATTCGGGGATCATACTATTATTAACAAAGTTGAAAGAATTTTGACTTCTGAGGTATTTGTTATAGTTATACCCATAAATATCTCCCTTGATAATTTTTTCAGATTTTTAGATCACGGGTGTCCATTCGCGAGGGAGGAAACACAATTTTCATGTATTTTTCCCCCCCTGTGCCCCCACTGAAGCAAAAACTGTCAGTTTAAGAACTGTTTTGAAAAGCTCTCATAGAGAACTTTCAGTTGATACTCATATCGGCTTCCTTTCATGAAATTTTTTTTCAGGGGCCACTCCTCTGTACTGTAATCATCGATTCATGGCCTGTTTTTTTCGAATATTAGAAGGGTTACAAAGCCCTTTTGCTAGGAGCTCTCTCCTGCCTCTGCGACTTGTTTCAAATGTATGTACTCATCTTCATGATACCTATCATTCCTGAAATTTTCATGCAAATCTTATCAAAGCTGTAGTGTCTAAGTCGGTAAAAAGCGCATATGGCTCCATAGCCATATGTTTCCATAGTAATACAGGGCATATTGTTCCATAGCAATACAGGAAATTTCAAAGCGCTATAGCTTCGTTAAATACTATTCGATCTTTATGAAAAGATCAATCTTATAAATATTCATCTGTTTGCTAAATTTTATTGAATTTAAGGGTACCGTTTAGATTTTATTCAAAAAAACATAAAACCAATAAATCATACTATTACTAACAAAGTTGAGTGAATTTCGGCTTCTCATGTATTTGCTGTTGTTGTACACATTAAGGCCTACATTTATGATTTTTTTCAGATTTTTCGGATGGAAGGTGTCCAATCGCGAGGGGGGGTACGCGAAAAGTTCGTACATTTCTCCTTCCCCCCTTGGTACTCATAAGGCAATTTTAAGACTTGTTTTGAAAAGATCTCATTGAGACCCTTCCAATGACACCCTACACGACTACTAATGGCGAAATTTTTTTATTTTTGAGGGATCACCTCCCTATATGGGGAGAACCCCCTTAAACCCCTTTGAAAAAAATTTCCGCCCTTGAACTTTCAAGAAGTCACCACTTGTGACCTTTCCACAAAGTTTCATGGCTGTAGCCTCTATAGTTTCGGAGAAAAAGTTCTGTGACATACAGACGGACAAACGGACGGACAGACAGACACAGGTCGTGATTGCAATAGGGTTTTGTATTTCAGTACAAAACCCTAAAAATCTTTAACTGAATTTCTTTTCTCAAGAGTAAGACGTTGTAGTTCATCCGGGGTAGGAATTAGCACTCCCCTCCTCCCAGATACTTTTTCCCCCCGACGTGATCGCTATCGTGACCAAAAGCGGAATCCCCTCAATGCTTAAAATTATCTTGCCGTTAGCTGGATTGAGAACGAATCTCTAGTTAACGTGTATAAAGAAGTTCCCTTTGCATTGATCTCAATCTCCACTCACATCGCGTACACTTGCCTCTGTCAAGCTATCATTTTTGTTTCTGGGTGTAGATTTGCCACTCAACACAATCGAATCATTATCAGATCTTCGCGCTATACCCTTCGAAATAATATAAACATCACTATCTTCCGTTTCTTTTTCTTCATCGCTAAATAAGTTCACGCTCTCTGATAGTTGCGAACTTCCACTTCGATCAAGTTCTCCAACTTCTATTTCTGTTTCCTCTGCTTCTAGGTCAGTCATTTCTCCGTCACGTTCTTTCTCATTCGCAATATTCTTTTCGTTCTGACCACTCTCCATTTGTAGTTTTAATAAAATAATTGCATGTATTGGTTTCTTATTATCTTTTCATTCTTTTGCGAACAACACTTCAGTCGCAATCGAATAGAATATTATATGTAAATCTTATGTATAGCGCAATGTAGAAACATATAAAAGTACATTATGTGTATCTTTCGTAGCGATAATTTTCATATAAACATGTTTTTATTTTATTATATGTTTACAACCAACTAAGAGAATAACAAATGAAAAATAATAGAAAGCCTACGTTTATTCTTTCCATTTACCTTACGTACCGTACAGTAAGATAACTGAATTTATATGTATTGTTTTTTTTTATCATAAAAATTACAAAAAGAATAAAACTAAGAAAAAAATACTAGAGCGCATGAATCGACATATTGATTGAGAAAATCGTTAAATTGAAACAAGAATAGTTTTTAATTTATAAAAAACTTAAAGGAGCGTCATTGAAAAAAAATAGTTAATAATCTCTCCAGTACGTTTAAAATAGATTTCAATATAAATTGCATCATTTTAAATATCAAACTTTTATTTTATTTTGTCATATTTCGATTTCTTTTCCGCCGTCCAGATACAGTTTTCATGAATTCTACGTTTAATGGCTTTAATCCATGTCCAAATAGTGAAATGAAATAGAAACCGAAATAGTGAAATGAAATAGAAACCGAAACCAGGTGTGTCTACAACAGTTAAACGCAGCTTCACTCCACGCTCCTCAATTTCCACCGTCGATACATCCAGTTTGACTGTCTGTTTGAAAGCGTTTGCGCGCTGCTTTGAGTGAAGGAGATAGGAAGGTTTTCGAGCAGTTTGCTATTGTGACTGCTCGATTACTACAAGAGTGCAAAATAATCCGCATTTTTCGTACGAAAGATAATTAAAATTTAATTTCTCGATATCAATATACCATATTGAACTGTGAATATCTACAGAGTCCTTAAAAGTATTATAATTTTTTGCCGAAACATTTTAGTTCAATTTGTTGTCCTATATTTGACACACCTAAAATCATAATCCTAATAAGCTTCGATGATTTATGCTTAAAATCGGAGAAATGTCGCAATTTTTTTAGTTTTAACGGTAAAAGTCCTTTTCCGTTATTCGATATCCTTGTCCTTGGAATGGCCCCTAAAATAATGTAAGACATATCATTTGTCGAAAACAGGACCCTTCTGCCTATTCCTGTTCAATAGTTATGCGTGAACATACATAAGAAAACAGAAAGAAATAAAACTACGTGATGAAATGATAACCTTCCTTCCTTTGGATGTCGGTTAAAAAATGCGAAAGTTCGCGCATACTGGAATTGTTGTAAAAGTGGATCCTATGAATACTGCCCAAGACTCTTGGGTAGCGACATCTTTGTCATCGAATGGCAAAAAATTAATACTGTATTGTTGGCATTTTTCAAAATTATAACGCATGCATCCAAACAAGAATTTTGAAGAAATGTGGAAACGGTTGATTTGATTTTAAAAATTCTACAGATAGTTTCCGAGGAGAAACAACTATTTATACAAATATTCCGTGCATTGCATTTATTCGAAATATACTCGGTCGAAATAATACCTCAAAAAATGTAACATTACACTTCCGATCTTGGGTATCATTGAGGAAAAAAGGTAACAATAAAAAAAGTTATTAAAAATTTCTAACAAAATTCAAAATACCTAGTCAGTACCTGATGTCTTTCTTTTACGCTGGGAGAATAATTAGATAATTCCCTCGTAAACTGGACATTGGTTAGTTTTTGGCTTGGACACGTCTAACTGTTATTGAGACATTTCAGCGGCGAGGGCTTAGCAACTAAAATTCCCTAAATCTATTCCAAATATATGATAGCATTCTGTTAGAGAAACGGTATTCCAATTCTGCACATTGATAAATATCGAATCAGAGAAAATATCAGTAGTCCCTTGCAAGCATCCTCTATTGAAGGATCGAGTCGCGTGTTTGAATAAAAAATACAAAAACTACGAAACACTGGTTTAATCATTGGTTTATTTAAATCGAAATGTTAAGTTTTCTCTATATTAAACCCGGGGATATTGTTACAAACGAATTTAAATAGTGTCACTAGTTTAAAAATAGTCTGACGTTGCGGAAAAATTTGTTAAAACTGTATCCTTATTGGGTCATAATCTTAGTTTTCTATCCGGTCCTTTGCCAGTACTCTGTAGAGCATCCTTCGGTAGTTTGTGAAATGCGCGATATTTGCTGATCAAAAACATTTTTCCTTGCCTCATCTGTTTCGTAAGGAATTCTTCAATATCTAAGATGGCAGTTCCAATTTGACATTTTTGACAAAGTGTGGTTCTTTTGACGAGACTGATCTTGGGCATGATTGAGGAAAAACGATAGCATCCTTCGACCTCTTCTTCCACGCCAAAAAGGTAACTACTATATTTCTAAGAAAATTCGAAATACCCAGTAACTACCTAATATCTTTCTTTTACGCTGGGAGAAAAGTTAGATGATGAAGTACCTTTCTAAAGTCATATTATTTTTTCATTTCAGCGAACTAAGTTCCTTGAATCTTTTGCAAATAAATGATAGAATTCTGTTGGAGTAACGGTATTTACAGTAATTAGATATGAAACTTTTCATACGCACAGGCTAAATTGTCAGTATTCAACGTTTAACTGAGACGATTGGAGGTGAGTTGCTGTACTGAGTCGTTATAAGCGACTTTCGTTTCATAAGTGACAAAAGCGTTGTGGTCGTTTGGTGTCTTATGTTTTCTATTTATTCAAAATTCATTTTATTCATACGCAACCAAATTTTCAGATAGCTTTTACATGTAACGTGTACATTCCGTTGCGACTAGTTGGGGCCTTATACCAACGGACACCTGTCAAATCAGATCTTACCAAAACAAAATCAAATGCACTATACTCAAAATCAAATACACTATTATGCAAATCAAATGCAAGATAATACAAATCAAATGTACTACAATGCAAATCAAATGAACTACGAGTATACTACACATTAGGACTACCAGGTTTGCTTCTTCGAAAAAGTTTAATGTTCATTTATATTATTCGTTTATTATTTCATTGTTTTAGATGCCAATAAATTACCATAGTAGGCAGTTCATGCAACAGCAGACGATTCCACAGATGAACATGTTGCAGCCTATGTATACCATCAATCCCGACAGTTAATTGTCAGAGCCTTGTCACACCAGAACCTCCAGTCAAACAGAGATGCATATCGCTTGAAGCATTTATGCAGAATCGTTACCTACAGCAACATGAACTTCCTCATTTTCAAGTATCGGAGTATCAAAATTGTCGAATGCGAACTCCTCCCGGAGCATGTTATCAACTTGAAAACTGAATTTTTGCAAGCGAAGTTGTGATCCAAATTGAATTGCGATTTGGAGCAATTCATTTTCATATCCTTCGTCGATTTCGGATTGGCTGCCCCCGAAGTTGGTGATTCTAGTAGAGTCTCAACGACACAATTAACGCTGCTGCTACTTGCAGCAGTTTGATTCGAAACGGAATTATTCTTTGCAGCGTTAATTGTCTCAAGTTGCGTCAATTATGTCAAGTTGAGACTCTACTAGAATCACTAATTTCGGGGGCAGCCAATCCAAAATCGACGAAGGATATGAAGATGAATTGCTCCAAATTGCAATTCAATTTGGATCACAACTTCGCTTGCAAAAATTCATTTTTCAAGTTGATAACATGCTCCAGGACGATTTCGCATTCGACAATTTTGATACTCCGATACTTGAAATTGAGGAAGTTCATGTTGCTGTAGGTAACGATTCTGCATAAATGCTTCAAGCGATATGCATCTCTGTTTGACTGGAGGTTCTGGTGTGACAAGGCTCTGGCAATTAACAGATGAGCCGAACATTCAATCCCAGCGATCAGCCTAAAGCAGTAATGAAGCCGCGAAAAGTCAAAGTTTGCTTACAACTCATCAAAAAAGTCGAATTGGAATTGCCATATCAGATATTGAAGTATTCCTTACGAAACAAATGAGGTGAGAAAAGATGTTCTTAATCAGCAAATATCGCGCATTTCAAAAATTCTGAAGGATGCTCTACAGAATACAGGCAAAGGATCAGAATGAAAACTGAAATTGCGAACCGAATGTAGATACTGTTTTCACTAATATTTTTTGACTTCAGCTCATTTTGAAACGATTGACAACCTGTAAATTCATTCATAACAATAAGTCCGGCTTTAATGTAGAGAAAACTTAACATTTCAATTTAAATGCCCCAGTGAATCAAACAGCGTATTGTAGGTTTTGTAGTTTTTATTTAAACCCGGGATTTCATGTATGATTTTTAGAATAAAGGATACTTGTAAGGGATACCTGATATTTCTACTTCATCTGATTTCAGACGTGATTTTTGGGGTGATTGAATTATTTTAGCCAAGCATTTCTCAGGCTTTCATACAGCAGATACATACTTTAATTCACAGACATCATCCGTTGATTCTGAGTAGAGTCCAGTCTCATTTAAGGAAAGAAAATTTAAGTGGATACACTCGCCACCAAGTAACAAGCAAAAAATTTGGGGCACTTTGAAATTTTTCAGTGCTGAAGCGATGATCGGTTATTGAGAATGTTCGCAAATACTGGAAATTTTATAGAAGTGGATCCGATGCATGCTACCTAAAATTATTGGATAGCGAGATCTTTGTCATTTTATGGTAACAAATGAATACTGGAATGTTTGCATTCTTCAAAATTATAACGCGTGCATTCAAACAAGAATTTTGAAGAAATGTGGAAAGGGTTGATTAGATATTCATTCGTAGATTTAGAGAGGATAGTTTTTTGCCGCTCGAGTACAAACAATTTTCTGAATTGAGCTGCACATCCTCAAAATCACAAGAAGTCAAAGTTTGGTCAAGTTTAATCAAACTATAATGCAACCCAAACCACCCCTCTCTACCCTGAACGATAAAGAGCTGAAATCGAATGGACCCCTGAAAACTCAACGAAATTCAATACTAGAAAATTGTATCATACTCACGGCAGTTACCACCTTTTGAATTTTCACTAATTACAACAGCAACAATACAAGATTATGGTATTCCATGAAGTTTGCATCGAATTACACATTGTAGTTGCGATTTGATCTTCCTAAAATTTTTCGATAAGCTGAATAACATAATTTTTTTTGGGCAAAATGGCAATGTTGGAAATGGGACAGCAATGGATATTTTAAACACGTACGTTAGCCCAGTCATATTAGGGCTTTCACCTCGGAATGAAAGATAATAAGCTGCAAATTGGTATGAACCTTTGTTTTGTCATTCTAAATGTTGTCTCAAAAGTCACAATCGTTATCGTGTTCGCGTCTCAAGATATTCAAGGTCAAAGGTCACAAAAATCGGTTTTTCGCGAATATCTGGCTTCCTATCGGTTAAATGAGATTTGCATTTATTATAAAAGTTGTAGGCAATAAAATTCCCTACAACTTTTGTTTAAACTTTTTTTTCATACGACCAACCGTTTTGAAGGTAGAGCGCGAAGAGTGCACATCGTACAGTCATATACGGCCTAATGCAAGGTCAAGCGTGAGTCATGGTTATCAGTACGTTATAAAGTCAATTATTTACTTGGAAATTATAATTATTAAACAATGCCTATTATTTATGTACTAACTATTAATTATTTATATTTAATTAAAGTAAGTAACTTGATTTGCAACGGTACAATTTCAAACTAACGAATAATCTTGACTCATACAAAGTGGAGAGAGTGGCCTTGAATACTATAGAACATCTGTCCCGGCAATGAATAGAAAAGGGCATAGGGTAGGGACAAGTATTTCCAGGTATATAAGTATTGAGAAATTTACGCGTTTTAAAGAAAAGATATATAATGTCGTGTTAACTTAAAATAAAACTAAAATATATAATCCAGAATTAATAATATTTTATACTTAAATAGTTAAATATGAATAATTATATATATTATTTATGTACTAACTATTAATTATTCATATTTAATTAAAGTAAGTAACTTGATTATTTATATATAATTATTCATATTTAACTATTTAAGTATAAAATATTATTAATTCTGGATTATATATTTTAGTTTTATTTTAAGTTAACACGACATTATATATCTTTTCTTTAAAACGCGTAAATTTCTCAATACTTATATACCTGGAAATACTGGTCCCTACCCTATGCCCTTTTCTATTCATTGCCGAGACAGATGTTCTATAGTATTCAAGGCCACTCTTTCCACTTTGTATGAGTCAAGATTATTCGTTAGTTTGAAATTGTACCGTTGCAAATCAAGTTACTTACTTTAATTAAATATAAATAATTAATAGTTAGTACATAAATAATAGGCATTGTTTAATAATTATAATTTCCAAGTAAATAATTGACTTTATAACGTACTGATAACCATAACTCACGCTTGACCTTGCATTAGGCCGTATATGACTGTACGATGTGCACTCTTCGCGCTCTACCTTCAAAACGGTTGGTCGTATGAAAAAAAAGTTTAAACAAAAGTTGTAGGGAATTTTATAGCCTACAACTTTTATAATAAATGCAAATCTCATTTAACCGATAGGAAGCCAGATATTCGCGAAAAACCGATTTTTGTGACCTTTGACCTTGAATATCTTGAGACGCGAACACGATAACGATTGTGACTTTTGAGACAACATTTAGAATGACAAAACAAAGGTTCATACCAATTTGCAGCTTATTATCTTTCATTCCGAGGTTGACCCCTTTTTTTACCTAATATGACTGGGCTACGTGTCTTTGATGTGTTTTTTGGCTTTATTCGTTGTTTGTCACCAGAGATGTACAAAATGGTTCTAAAAAGCATTTAAATACAAAATGCAAAATACCAAATAGTTTTGCGTTTTGTATTATAAATGCTAAATGCAAAATAGGTATTTTCAAAATAAAATACCTTCGACCAAATCGAATGATATTTTTATTTATTTTAGATATTTATCATGAGAAATAGAATAGAGATACAATGCCGAGCCAAATGGCACCTTATGCATGACATTTTGGTCATATTTATTAGTACGCCTATCAATAAATTCTGTTATGTTAATAATAATACTCACTTAAAATAATGTAAAAAACTAGACTAACGAAATGATAGCCATGGCTCCATTTTGGGAATTGTGTGACCATTTATTTCAGATGATTGTGCATCTAGTTCTTATTTTATAATTATTACACTTTTCTTTCATTAATAACAATTGGACTGGTATTGCTAAAAAGTGAAAAAATAAACATCAATTTTTATTTATTGCGCCTTTTAACAAAACCAGTTGTTCGAATACATCATCACCCATTTTTCTTCTGTGAGGTCTCATAATCATCCCACCATACGAAAAAAGTCTTTCTACTGGTCCTGAACTTGGTAAGGATGTGTTGCATTTTAAAAATACCTTTTTTGTTGTAGGATAAGCGTTTAGCATCTCCAAACTTGTGCACTCATCCCTTAAATATTATAGGGTTTTCAGGTCTATTGTAGTATTGGCACTACCACCCTAACTGGTTGCAGAGGAGTCTGAATCCTGGAACATGTGGTAAGACTCGCTTTTTTCTTTCTGATGTCTGTGATTGGAGGCCACTTTTTAAATTTTCCTTTTTAAATTTCCTGACTTCTGTGATAAACAGCTCCTTAACGTGCTCCTTTTTATTTTTAGGCACCCACTTTAATTTGAAGAATCGATACGATACTGCTGCCAGAATGCTGTCCTTGGATCTTGGGTCTTCTAAATCAAATTTTTCGAAACGCTTTTCAATACTTTGCTTTATTATTTCAATCAACGGTCAACAATATAATGGGTTGTCCATTTCTAATGAAGCCAATATTTTTTGCATTCTTATCAATTCAGGTTGTAGACATCCATAATATACCTCTTTGTCACCTTCCAAGCTCCTGATGGCCTCAGCTATGGGTTTGGAAGGTCTAACATATCCAACCAAGAACTGTATTGCAATTTCTTTCAGGACTGATAATCCCAGGTTTCTTAGAGCTTCAATTATGGTTTCTTGGACTTGTAATATATCTGTTATACAATTGTAATATGAATTCCACCGAGCTGGGCAGGGGCTAGTAGGAGACTTACCAGTAACTTCCAAGTAAATTTCAGATGCTGACATTTAGCCATAGCTGCATCATGTAGTTTCCGGTATGAATTATTTTTATATCTGGCTTTATCAATGTCCCTGCCGGAATCAGATGTAAGGTATGGTTGGCACATCTCTCATGGTTGGGCAGTTGGTATAAATCATTTTCTTGAGGTTCAGGAAACTCATGCAGGGCTAATATATCATCATTATCATCATCATCTTGCTGATTGTTATTGTCAAGGTTTTCATTTATGTTCCCTTCAAAATTTTCTAAATCAACATTCAACAGCGATCCACCACTTGTATCAGTTTCTAGATAAGGTTCCCCAAATATTTTAAAAGCTTTTACCATGTTGGAGACATTATCCGTTACTGTTTTAGTTATTTTTGACAATCTTAAGTCATATTCTTCATGTATTTCAATTACGAGTATGAGTTCTGCTATCTTATCGAATGTGTGGGATCCCTTGAATCTTCTGCAGGCAAGAGAAGAACTGTTCCTCGCAAACGTGTCCGAATCTATCCGATGAACAGTCATACCTAAGTAACTGCGTCTCGAAGATGACCAAATATCTGCTGTGGTACAGACGTATTGAGCAGCCTTCAATTTAATTTTTAGATTACCTTTATATTCTGTGTATGCATCAGCAATTTTATTATCGCATATACGGCGGCACGTCTGTTTTGGTGAGCGTGTAAGTTGTTGAGCTCCCTCAATTAAAGCTCTAAATGACTTATTTTCTGCTACAGACATAGGTGACATTGTGTCAACAACAAAGTTTACTATTAATTTATCCAGATCTATTGACTTCTGTAAAGCATTTGTAAGAATACTTTGTATTATTTTTTTGCCATAGTTGCGGTACTATTGTTATCAGATTCTGCAACACTACACTTTCTTTTCTTTGTATGCTGAGGTTTCAATTCTTCATACTCTTTCAGAAGATCGTCATTGCCTTTTCTCTAAAGAAAAAACAACAACCAGATTAATTATTTGTTAACGCACAAAACATTACATAGTTACCTTTTCTTAATTAATTAATAGTTAATTAATTTGAATAGTAACTTATAGGTATCCTATAGCTATGTTATTACATCATATCATACAAAAGCAAATTTCCATAGGGTACACTTACTTTAATATGGTTTAAGAAGCTTGTTGTTGCGTGCAGACTTCCCTTGAATGTTTTTGAACATATCTTGCAAACAGCACTTAAATTGCTTTCATGATCAGTCTCCTTCTTCACGTCTTTAAAACAGTGCCTTAATATAAATGGTAGATTAGGGTTAACCCTGAAATAAAATCAAAGACGAATTATTTATTGAATCTAATATTATAGCCACTATTCATTAGCTTTACTGGTTTGACATTCATTATTTTGTTGGTGAATGGTGACACGTTGACACAAAACACAACTGAAAATACAATAATTTACCTTCAAACTAAAAATGAAAGTAGGCTTTGTATGTTGCTACTTGTACAGTAGATATTAACACTAACTGAACTATTATAATTTACGAAGCTTACAATCAATTTTAGTTAGTTGACGTCTTTTCTTTTTAGTATGTATTTTATTTGTTTATACTATTTCCCTATTTTATTTGTATTTAAGTAAGTACCTTCATTTTTTTTTCTAGAATTGTTAGACACCAGCACCACACACCAAATCCACCACGTCACGTCTGTTTACATTATCTTCATTGTCTTGTAGTACAGTACATAGCCGTTCCAGTATTGTAGGGATAACAACAACACTTCAATATCATAAAAGTAGGCAATCAAATCAAATTAGTAACCACTTCACCAGCACCAGCAAACAATAAATCCGTGAAATTGAATCGTCGGCGTCAGCAGCGATCCGTTTCCATAGCCATAGACAATGTTCGTCGTTTTCGTTTGACATTGACACTAGTCAGACATAAGGCGCGCACTCTGGCCAAAGAAGAAAAAATGGGCACGCATGGCTTGCAGGCGCCTCTATCGGTCAAATTTGGCAATACAAGCATAATTCGTTCATTTCATTTTGTTTGACCGGTAATGTTGGCTAAACTTAATCACAAAGTATTTTGCATTTTGAAATGAATATTAAAAATGCAAAATACATCTCAAAAGGTATTTCAAATAATCTACAAAATGATTTTTACTAAAAGGCATTTAAATGCATAATACAAAATAGGTATTTTGTATTTACATTTTAAATAGAAGTATTTCAAATAAATCGCATCTTTGTTGGTGACCGCATATCGTAAGTTGAATACAAAATACTTCTTCTAAGTTGAATACAAAATACTTCTGACTGAATCCTAAATCTATAACTTGCTAGATTCGAAAAGCATAATTTTTTTGCCACCGAAAATTGATTGAATTGAGTCGCACATTTAGCCAGTTAGTTTAGTCAAGATATAAAACAACCCAAATATATAGCGCTCTGAAAAGAGACGTTAAGTTTTTACCAATAGTTTCCGAGAAAAAACGACTATTTAAGCAAAAATTCTGTGCGCTGCATATAGACAACATATAGTCGGTGAAAATAATAACTCAGAAGATGTAACATTACTTGAGGACCACCAAGATTGCCTTGCAAATGTAAATTTAACCTTTTCTAGATACATCCTCGTGATCTAAACTGGACGATGACACGTTTTTGGCTTGATCACGCCCTGTTATTAAGACACACACACATTTTATTTAATCTCTCCAGAGAGGCAAATATCTACGTGCCTTTCCCTGAAGAACCCACGTTCTACTCTCCTTGTGGAGTTGGTTCCGCTGTGGATCTGGTTCTTAGTGACCAAAATATTACTCCCTCCGAGCTAAGTGTCTTCCAAGCCCTCTCATCCCCTCATCTACCTGTACTGTTTTCCTTAGAAATGACAAGAAGTAATAGTAATGCACCAAAAACATACTACTGCTATAAAAAAGCAAAATGGTCTGCATTCCGGAGTTTTATTAATGAAAGAGTGACCTTAGCACCAAGAATGATAGAATCGCTTAGTACTCCCTCAGTATATGAGGAGCAAATTGAAGAATTCACAAACACTATCTGGCAAGCCATCGAGTTTACATTCCTAAAACGATCAAAAGCTTCCTATAATTTAGAATTTGATGAAGAAACTTACAATCTAATAAGAAAGCGAAATTCTTTGCGGCATAAATGGCTAAAAACCCGCACTAGGTCTCTTAGAATTGGTGTTAATATCCTCACTCTAGCAAATAAGAGCAAAACTAAAGAGCTCCGGAATCTCCGAGGGAACAACATATCAAATCTAGACTACAACTCGCTGAAAGTCTGTTTTTTAAATAGAATTTTTAAGCAAAAGTGTCAAGCGTTACCATATTCGATAACAAATAACAACGAAGAGCATATTTACTCCAATCAGGGAAAAGCAGATATACTTGCAGATAAATTTAAACAGTTCCATTATATCTCCAATAGGTTCTGCAACAATCTAGCAGAAATGATGGTGGCTAAAGCTTTGGAACAACAACCTAAAACAAGTTATAAGTTTACTTAAAAAAGTTAAAAACGGCAAAGCTCCAGGTATCGATGGCCTACCGAATATAATACTTAAAAATTTACCCAAAAAAAAACGAATAGTCTTCTTATGCCACCTATTCAACGCTTGCCTTAGGCTCTCTTTCTTTCCATCCATCTGGAAACAATCTCTAGTTATACCTATCCTGAAGCCTGGAAGAGATCTGCACTCTCCCGACAACAACAGGCCCATTTTTTTTGTGGTAGGGACGTGAAGGCATTTATGCCCGCCGAGTCTGGCAGTGTGGGACTCCCATGGAGGATACCTTTGGACTGCCCACTAAACACCTCCCCTGTCAATCTGAGAACATAGCCTGGAACCGTTTGACACATTACTTCGGGCCAGGTCTCGTTTTAGAGTTCCCTTCGCAGCCTGGCCCATTTAGTCCACGCAAAAAATGTGTGACAGGCATTGTCCTCCTCTCCTGGGCAAAACCGACAATCGGGAGACCGTGACTTGCCGATCTTGTGCAGGTAAGACTGAAAACACCCGTGCCCGCTCAAAAGCTGGGTCAGATAGAAGTCAGTCTCACCATGCCTTCGATTTAGCCACGGTCTCACATCCGGGATGAGGCGCGCAGTCCACCTTCCCTTCGTGCAATTGACCCAAGACTGCTGCCAATCGTTGAGCGAGCGTTGTCTCTTCTCGCGGACAACTATCTCCCTCGCATCCTCGTTTCGGCGCAGGTAAATAGCACGGCGCTCTCTAGCAAGGAGGGCGACAGGTATCACGCCTGCAATCTCTCTCACCGCCGAGTCGGAGACTGTTGGATACGAAGATGCAATTCTCAGTGCTCCTCTTCTCTGTACCTGTGCCAATCGTTTTCGGTATACCTCCTTGCTGAGAGCGTCGCCCCATACCTCTGCTCCGTGCATTAGCACTGACCCTACAGCACTCATCAAGAGGCGTCTTCTTGATGGGCTGGGTCCCCCTACGTTGGCCATAAGTCGACTCAGGGCCGATATTCCCGAAGCAGCCTTCTCAGCCGTTGCCCTGATTTGCTCAGAGAAACTCATCTTCGAGTCGATCAGTAGCCCCAGGTACTTCACCGCTGGCTTCGATTCGATCTGTATATCTCCAATACTGATCATCCTTACTCTAGGGATTCTCTTTTTTGTCAAGATGACCACTTCGGTTTTCTCCAGTGCTAAGCTGAGCCCGCGAGCAGTCATCCAGTCCCTCACTCGGCGCATTATCATACCTAGCCTAAGTTGCGCTTGTTCAACAGTGCGTCCGGTGACCAGAGCCGCAACATCATCCGCATAGTCGACCAAGCGCGACTCATCTGGCATCTCAAGTCTCAGTAGCCCGTCGTAAGACACGTTCCACAGGTCCGGACCAAGGATAGATCCCTGGGCAACACCCGATGTAATTTCCATCCTTCGTTGGCCCTGTGTCGTGTCGTAGAGCAGGCTTCGGTCCTTTAGGTAGTTCCTCAAAAGCCGCATTAGATATTCTGGAACTTGAAAAGAGTTTTCCAGCGTGTCCAGAATATCCACCCATCTAGCGGAGTTGAAGGCATTCCTGACGTCGAGTGTCACCAACAGGACGATCCGTCGCTTGGTGCGACTATACGAGTATGCCTCTGCCTTCTGGACCGCGTTCACCACCTCTGCAATCGCATCAATGGTAGAACGTCTTGCTCTAAAGCCGTACTGCCGAGGAGATAGGTCCCCAGCAGCACGAATTGCGTCAGTGAGTCTTCCCTTGATGAGTTTCTCTAGCACTTTCCCAGCCGTGTCTAGCATGCATAACGGGCGGTATGCAGACGGCGATTCGGGATTTCCCTTCCCCTTGCTGACCAGCATGAGCCTCGCCACCTTCCATCGTACCGGGAAAACCCCGTCCCGTAGGCAAGCGTTGAATGTGCTGAGCAGCAAGTCAGGACAATGGTGATAGACGAGCTGCGAAACCTCAGCTGGAACACCATCTGGACCTGGAGCCTTCCTCGCTTTCAGGGAGAGGACTGCCTCCTCCAGTTCCAGCTGTGTGAAGAGTGGGCACTCGACTGCTGTTTCACCATGGACAGCGTCAACACGGACGGGATGGGCGGGGAAGAGTCCCCGCACTATCGCGTCCATCTTTTCCGCGTCATGTATACAAGGCTTCCGTAGGGCACCAAGTTTCCCCATGACCAGCTTGTAGCCAAGGCCCCACGGATCCCTATTTACATCGTCCACGAGGTCTTGCCAGCATCGGGCCTTGCTCTTGTTAATAAGCCTGCGAAGATATTTCCTGCCGGACCTGTATGCTGCTAGCCTAGTGTCTGCCTCCTCCCGTGTTCGCGCCCGCTGGGCCTCTCGCCGAAGTTTGTGACACTCGCTTCTTTGTTCGGCGATCTCGTTTGACCACCAGGATACTGGAGGCTTACCATGTCGGGGTCTCCGTCGGGGCATGGAAGACTCGCAAGCAGCTATGATGGTACTCATAGTTGAGTTCACCAAGTCCTTGGCTGTAGGCCCTCCACTCCCTGGCGGAGCTCCCAGCAACGGTGCGCCTGCCGTAAGCGCGTCAGCGAACCTCTCAACGTCCATCCTCCCAGTCCTCCATCCGAGGATTGAAGTGTGGGCATATGCACGCAGAGTGGCACCGTCGTGAATCTCAACAGCTATATACTGGTGATCACTAGCCGAGTAGTCCTCTAGTACTCGCCAGTTGTGTACTCTGGGTACCAGGGACTCCGAAGCGAGTGTCATTTCGGGTATGGTTCCTACGCAATCCCAGCGGCGGAAAGTAGGGGTGTTACCAGTATTTAGGACAAAAAGCGCTGTTCTGGCCGCCATTTCCAAGATTTGCTTTCCCCTTGGTTCGGATTGTGGCATACCCCATTCAATGGCTCTAGCGTTGAAGTCTCCCCCGACCAGCATGTGGCCCTCTGTGTTCGAGACAGCGTCCTCCAGGGCATCGAGTTTGGTTCGAAAAGATCGCATTGCCTCGTTAGGCGTCAGATAAACACTGAAATATGTTATCCCTGAACACCGCACCCACACAAAACCATCCCCGCGTCCATGGCCCTGCACCTGAAGGCGGGCGCTGTCTCGAACCCAGATGGCCGAGGTACCAGATTTGTCAGGGTACCACGCTTGCGAGTCCTTGTTATGATGTTGCTCGCTCAGCAACAGGAGGTCAGCTTTCTTACCCCTCGCAAACTGCTCAAGTAGGTCCTGGGCGTTTGTGCTTCGGTGCAAATTGACCTGCAGGATGCGGATCATTTGAGTATCGATTTGGCTTTAGTTAGGGCCTCCTTGAAAACCCAGCATCTCCCTGTCCCCGGCTCATGTTTGAGGTCGCCGGGTGCTAGCTTAGCATCCTTGCAAAGAATGCATTTTGCCTCGTTCGTGCACTCCTTCCTTTTGTGCCCCGTTTCACCACATTTGTAGCACAGAGATCTCCTGTCGGGTCCCCTACAGCCATACGTGGTGTGTCCGTATTCGAAGCATCTGAAGCAGCGGATAGGGATCGCTCTTCTCCGTATCCTGCAGATCACCCAACCTATATTAATTTTGCCCTTCGCCAGGATTTGCTGGGCATCTTTATCAGCTAGTTCGACAATAGCCATGCGTTGCCCCCTTGTGTTTTCACGTGTCAATCTTGCCTTAACTTCACTTAAGCTGGGGAACTCCCCCCTAATGGCATCCTCTACTTCAGCTTTGTCCGTGACGCAGTCGAGGTCCCTGATTTCCAGGGTGGCCATTGGTTCGAGCGAGGCAACCGTTGCCGCATCTCCAAGAACCTTTTGAACCACGTCACGGAATGCATCTTTGTTTGTGGCCTCTGGCCCGAATTCCACCAGCAAGCCACCGGTCCGGGTTGGTCGAACTGCTTTGATGGCAGTTTTGGTGTCGTCTGGCTTGACCGCTCCTTTAATTTCACGGAGGACATCTGCGTAGGTTCGGCCCTTAGTTGGTTTAATAAGCAGTGCCTCTCGCAAGGGTTTGCGCCGCGGTTTGCTTTTTGTTTTCTGCGGTATGTCGGGGGGTTCTTTGTTCTTTTCGTGGTTGAGCTCTTTGTCTGTTTTTTCTAGGAGTAGCTTTTTGGCCGCTTTTTTCGCTGCCTTGTTTCGCACCACATGAAACTCCTCGCCTGGAGTGTCAACTTCGTTTATGGTCTCGTCCTTCCTCCTTTTCTCACGGTCGCCTTTAATTGGGCTACCGGCCATTCTTTTGCTGCTGCTAGGACCCACTGATGCCTCGAGGGAGAGTGTGTCTTTTGGTGCTTTTCGGTTGCAAGCCACCTCCGCCTGTAGTGCGTTATGCGGCCAAAAAGCTCCTCCAGCTCAAGAATGCCATTCTTGACACTCTTGCCTATGTTTTTCTGCACTTTGCAGGCAGCCCTCAGTTGTTTGACGATATTCCCCGCTTTCCGAGTAAGCCGCTCCTCTTCGGCGCGGTCAAGGGCGATTGTGTTATTTGGCGCCACCTCCTGAGAGAGGCCCCCGTTTCCTAGCCCTTTTGCTTCTATCGCTTGGGTCACGTTTGAAGTGGCGTCGGCCAACGGCAAAACTTCTCCCTCCCCCAGTCTTACACTGGCCTTTGTTGGTGTCGCAGCTTGATCCGGATTGTGTACGTCTTGCACTGGGCGCCCCGGGGTGCGCATAGTCCTTCTACTGCGACCAAAGGCCGCAATGATGCCAGGTTGCACAACGCACTCTGCCTTCTTTCGTTCGTTAGTCCGTCTGTGGTCTGTCTCCGATGATTTAACCTGTGATGTTGACTTTGACAGTGTTTCTGGGGTTTGCTGCCTCCCCCCGCAATCGGTGACTTGTTTTATCGGTGTTCTTGCCAACAGCGGTTTTTGCCTGAAAGGGTTCTCCGTGCTAGCGTCCTGTTTGCTTGTGGTTTCATTTGTTGGATGTTTTTGATCTGTTGATTTTATTTGCTCCATTTTATTGGGTCCCCCCTCGGAGCCGCTATCTCCGTTCGTGTGTGTAGTCGCCTTTTTGGTCCCATGGTTATCTTTGCAGAGCAGGGAGGCCATGCGAGGGTTGGCACAAGCCCTTATGGGGACAAGTGCTCAGAGCCAGACCAGCGCTAATCGGGAGTCCGTCTCAACCGAACCTACACCACCAACCCAATGGTGCGAACTTCGAACGTACTCCGAGGCCTGCCAAGGTTTTACCGGGACGGAGACGGTATGATAGTTGAATTGGAGCCGTTCACACACGAGTTTCATCTCGGCGCTACTGTGCAAAGCAACTAGGTCCAACCCATCACATCCGCCAGCCCAAAGCGTCAATTCCAGTTCGTTGTCCAAAGCGTAGTCCAGATACAATAAGAGTCGTTACCTGTCATCCCAGGAGGGAACCTCACGGCACTCCCCATATCCTCGGGTCCGTGGGGGCGGCACTCCCCAAAGAATGCTAGCCTCCAAGAAATTGAAGAATTCACAAACACTACCTGGCAAGCCATCGAGCTTACATTCCCAAAACGATCAAAAGCTTCCCATAATTTAGAATTTGACGAAGAAACTTAGAATCTAATAAGAAAGCGAAATTCTTTGCGGCATAAATGGCTAATATCCTCACTCTAGCAAATAAGAGCAAAACTAAAGAGCTCCGGAATCTCCGAGGGAACAACATATCAAATCTAGACTACAACTCGCTGAAAGTCTGTTTTTTAAATAGAATTTTTAAGCAAAAGTGTCAAGCGTTACCATATTCGATAACAAATAACAACGAAGAGCATATTTACTCCAATCAGGGAAAAGCAGATATACTTGCAGATAAATTTAAACAGTTCCATTATATCTCCAATAGGTTCTGCAACAATCTAGCAGAAATGATGGTGGCTAAAGCTTTGGAACAACAACCTAAAACAAGTTATAAGTTTACTTAAAAAAGTTAAAAACGGCAAAGCTCCAGGTATCGATGGCCTACCGAATATAATACTTAAAAATTTACCAAAAAAAAACGAATAGTCTTCTTATGCCACCTATTCAACGCTTGCCTTAGGCTCTCTTTCTTTCCATCCATCTGGAAACAATCTCTAGTTATACCTATTCTGAAGCCTGGAAGAGATCCGCACTCTCCCGACAACTACAGGCCCATTAGCTTACTACCAGGTGTAGGTAAACTCTTTGAAAGCATAGTCCTAAAAAGATTAAATGATTTAATGGCTAACAATAATATCCTACCAGATTTCCAATTCGGCTTCGGAAACAGATATTCGACAGTGCATCAGCTTTTCCGTGTAACGAAGGACATGAAAGCAGCGATGTATAATAAATTGTCTGTAGGTTTGGTGACGCTAGTAAGCGAAGGCCCTAGAGGGGCTATAGTGCTAAGAAGAAGAAGAAGAATGTTTGGTGACACTGGACAGAGAAAAAGCCTTCGATACAGTCTGGCATGATGCTCCGGTCTATAAACTTCATAAATATAGTACACCCCCATACTTGTTGAACCTTCTACAAGCATTTTTAACTGATAGAAAGTTCCAGGTCAAAGTAAGAGAAAGCATTTTCCCAGTGAAAAGTATAACTGCCGGTGTTCCGCACGGCTCCTGCCTAAGCCCATCACTATATAACATCTATACGTCTGACTTCCCTTCTTTACCAAACTGCCTAGTTGCAGCTTTCGCAGACGACATTTGCATATACAGCATAGGCACAGATCCAACTTCCATTATTACCAGCCTTGAAACGGCATTAGAACTTACTTATAAATACTACCATAGATGGAAAATCAAAATTAATGTTGCAAAAACGGACTCCATATACTTCACCAAGAAGCGTAAGCCTGTTCACCTACCCAAGCGACCAATAAATTTTTTAGGGCAAACTATTCCTTGGAGTGAGGATCTCAATTATCTTGGGCTTATATTCGACAAAAAACTAACCTTCAGAAGTCATATTGAATATATTAGCTCCAAAGCGTTTAAGACCACGCTCTCGTTTTACCCCCTTCTTAATCGTAATTCGTTTCTCAACACCCGAAACAAAGTCCTCATCGTCAAAATGGCAATCCAATCGATCATCCTATATGGTTCACCTAACTGGATCCAATGTGCTAAATATCTAGTAACAAAGCTTCAGATCACCCAAAATTGATACCTGAAAATGGTACTTAATAAACGGTTTTACTTCTGTTCTAAAAAAACTACACTGCCTTGCGGGCGTTAGTCCAATTTATAAGCTCGCTGCATCGCGCTGTGATAAATTAATTGCGAAAGCAAATGACTCGCCCAATCCGCTAATGTGTGCCCTGGCGAACTGAAAACCAGCAGTTGCTACTACCTATCCGTAATCTCGCCTCATAGATTTTAGCTAGTTATAAGTAAATCGCTGAGTTATGTTAAGCTAGTAATAAGTTCAGTAGAGGTTTTCGCCTAAATTTTCCTCTAACTAATTGTAATATTCATATAGAAATACGATACTACGCATAGTTTTAAATAATGTTCAAACGATGGTGAAATGACTTTGTCAGAACACCTACTATATTATAAGGCCTCTGTACCGCATGCATTCTAATAAAGAAAAATTATATATAAAAATTATATATAAATGAAACACATTTTCTGTACCTTCCACTGACAGCTAAGCAAGGAGAGATAACAAACTCCTCATCATTCACTTTGAAAGGCAATAAAAATTCAACGGCTGTAAGAACTGAAATAATTTTCACTTCTCAAGAAGCGCTTTGATGTTCTTCGCAGAGCGCGTGGATTTCACTGTTGGAATCCATCTCAAAACTATACACAGTCTCGAGTTTTCAGTGACACCTGCATAATTCTTCAAATACCGCCATATAAATTTGTGAAAAAGTTGGCCTACATATGATCATGTATGCGGTAGTAAGCATATGGCTTATTACCTTACGTCGGCTCTGACTTGATACCCTCCTTTGCAACATTGTTACCTTTCGATGTATTGGGACTCTATCCCGTCACTGCTTCTCGTTGACATTAACTCAGTGAAAGGTAATTTTCCTTCTTGCTCAAGTTCAAGAAGGCAAAGCCCCAGGGATCTATGATGTAAAAGCTTTACTTCCAAGTATATCACAAAAACAAGCTCTACACTAATTCAAAATTTGGTTGCAAAAACATGAAGGTACAGCAGAATTGAAAAAATCCTGTTAACACCACAAACCAGAGAGGCAAATTTACCTGAGGTTCCCTTATTTGTTCTCGTAAAAGCAAATAATAATTTTTTATGCACCACTTCGAAAGTCAAACACTGTTTATGGAAAATGTATTTTTTAGGGTATTGTAAAAATTTTCTTCAATACCCTACTAAAATCGCGACTTGTCTGTTCGGCCATCCGTGCGTCACTGCATGTTTTTTTTTCGCAAAATACATAAGCAAGAGTAATGAAATTTTGTAGGTAGGTCAAAAGTAGTGCCCTCTTAAAAGTTCTCCCCATATAGGGATTTGACCCTTGTAAAAATTTTTTTTACCAAAGGTAGCCAGTATGGAAATCAAATGAAAGGGTCTTGATAAGAGCTTTTCAAAACAGGTCTTAAACTAGAAGTATTTGCATATAGGAATGCAGGGCGAGGGACAATGTACAAAAAATATGTGACTCCCCCTTGTGAATGGACATCTTTGCAAAGAGAAATCTGAAAAAATCACGGAAGTAGGTTTTTATGAGTACAAGGCCAACAAATACCGCAGAAGTCAAAAATCTATCAAATTTATTAATATTTGTTTTACGTTATCATCTATAAAATCGAAAGGTGACCATTAAATTTGCCAAATATAATTATTTAAATTTTCTAACATCAAGCGCATTTCATAAGAAGGTAGCCATCAACAGCTAGGTTATAGACAATTTGTTTGGGATTTCGGGATAGAACGGGAAAATTTGTGAATAAACGATATTTTTGAAAAAATCTATACTGACGAGAAAAATGCGAGAGCTGTGTATCCGAGCTGCTATAAAGCGGTAGCATAGCTAAAGAGAAAGGCAACTTAAGACACCGGCTTAGTTGTACAAACGAGTATATATGCTATATATAGTGTAAGTGGTGCCCGTATGCAATATTATGAGTTATACATTTTACAAATCTTTTAGCGCGAGATTGAACGAGAAAAAATACATACTATATATTATCTTAATTTTCTTTCTCGTAGTATTACAGCCGCTTCCGGGCCTTGGCTTAGAGATAGTTAGAGTATCTCGTTGTCATGATCGAATTTATCGGCACGCTACAAGGTGATATGATCATTATCATGCTTTGACCGTGTGTTCACCCACCCAGCTGCGATACGTCCTGATTTCAAGCCAGCACGAATCATAGCTGAATAGGCTTATAGCACGTCTGAAGTATCACTCGAACTAAATCTCGTTGACGCCAACGAAACTCGAACTAGAGACCTTCGGCTTACGGGCGTAATACTCTAACCACTAAACCATGTGGACTACTATTATCTTAATATTATGATCACTGATTATCAAAAATCCAAAGCAAGTGAAAAAAGGATTGAAAAATTTATTTATTATCACGTGGTACTGTGTAAATACACGTTCGCAAAGGACCCAAACACAACAGATGTGTAAGGGTTTTGATGAAAATTTTAGAAATATTTTGTAATATTCATATACATATTATTATGCCTGCTCAAACATTGAGGTCAGTATACTAAAAATGAAATGGTGGCAAATCAAAATATATAATAACCATATATTCGTTTTTCAAGCTAAATTCAATGGAAGACGTTATCTGAATTTCAAATTGTTTTAAAATATTCTTCTGGCAGTGGCACACTCCTGCTACTTTGACTTGTTTTGTAAAAACACTTTCAATGCAAGTAATTTTAAACTTTTCAATTAAAAATGCTCCACATTTCAGTTGCTACTTAAATAGCGATTTGCGGTTACTTTCTGAACTTTGGGGTCCGCTGTTTGTGATTGATGCTTTTCGTCCTTTCTTTATGTACAGTGTTCTTATTTCATTTCTAATACGAAGTACTCATACACTACGTTGTGCGTTCTTATCTTTGATTTACAGATGGCTGCACAAGTACTTTGCATTAAAAATGAAGTAAGATCACTGTACAGCTCCGCTGTACACGGTCTCAAGCCCGTTTGGGAAAGGAGGAGGCAGCTTCTTGTTTTCCTAACCCACAGCTTCTATGATTTCTCATCCAAAGCCCCACAATCTAATTATAGTAAATGTTCTCAGGGTCGCATATTGAGTTCCCTGGTTCCCCAATAATGGGACATAAAATGCCGAGAAATACTCATAACTGTAAATACATCTACATCTCTGCTACTAAATCCTACTTACAACCCCTTTATGCCAGACGTAAGAGGGTGAAGTAAAATCTTTCATGCCTGATAACGGAATCGAGGTAATAACCATGCCGGCGGAATTAAGGTTGGGCGACGGGCTAACTCCCCGTCCGTATAAAACCCTACAATGTTTCGAAACCAGCAGAAGGGACTCGGAATGGATTGGACTCATGGCAACGACCTCACGAATGGAAAAAGGACTATGGCATTGGATTCTGGAATATCAGATCACTCGAGCTCCCTGGTGCTGTTAAGGACCTTTTAACAGCCCAGTCAGAATAAATTAAAAATACTGGCAATCTAGGAAATGAACTGGACAGAAAATGATATTCAAGACATCTGATTGCACAGAATATTCAAAAGTGGGAAGCCTATTGGAAGACGAGAATTCAGAGCGGCCTTAATTGTAGATAGGGAGTTCAGATCGCACGTTATTGATTTTAAGGCAATAAGCAAACAGTTGTGTGCAATCCGTATAAAAGCCAAATTCTTCAAAATCTGGCTGATAAACGTTCACGCGCCGACCTAAGAAAGGGATGATGAAAAGAAGAAAATATTCTACAATCACTTGGAAAGACTAGTCCACCATTGCCTACAAACGACACAAAAATAATTCCGGGTGATTTCAACGCTAAGGTTAGCAATGAGATTACTCATCGAGGAACGTCTGGAGGATACAGCCTCCACGATGAAACAAATGACAACGGCCGGCGCCTGATTTACTTTGCATGTAGCAGAAATCTAGTCACACGTTCAACTTGCTTCCCACGCCAACGTACTTATAAAATGTCCCAGGTATCACCAGATGGCAAAACACAAAACCAAATCGACCATGTCCTGATCCAACAAAGTTGGGCCTTGAGTATACTTGACGTCCGTACATATCATTACTTGATCAAATTAACATATCATTGTCGTTTTTCAAAGTCGTTTTAGACAAAGACCAGCCTGCTATAGAAATTCGGCATCGAAATGCTCCAAACGGCGTCTGTGGCCAAAAATTTCACGGAAACTCTCGACAACCAGCTGGCTCCCATCTTATCAGACGCATAACTGAAAACAAGCAACGAGCTCTGGATGGAAGTGAAAGCGGCTATTGAGCCCATGGCAGAACAGACAATCGGACATCAAACCCGGCGCAAGAGAAATGATTGGTTCGATGATCAGTGCCAGAATGTGTTAGATAAAAAGAATCCGGCGTACAAAGAAGACGTACATTGGGAAACAAGGACAAAGAGAGAACACTATGAAAACCTCAGAAGAGTAGCGAAAAAGATAATTAGAACTACGAAGAGAAAATACTATGACGACCAATTGAGAAGTATCGATGTAAGTCTGACGAATAACAACACAAAACAAGCATACAAAGTAGTGAAAAGCCTGAAACGTGGTTATCAGCCCAAAACCACGCTCGGTTGTGATGACATCGGCAATATCATCGCTGATGAAGCCAAGATTAAGAAAAGATGGGCATCATATTTCAAGAACCTCCTTAATCCTCCGCACAGCTCCAGAACATTGGAGCCTTTAGATGTTTGTGGAGAGCTTCCATTGACCCCACCAACTTTGGATGAAGTTTGTTCAACCATCAAAGCCCAAAAGAATAATAAAGCCCCAGGCATCGATGAAATTCTAGTCGAGCTCATCAAATATAGTAGCAGTAGTGTTCATCAAGCTATTCATAAAGTCATCCAGTACATTTGGCAACAAGAACATATCTCGAAAAAGTGGAGCCAATCAATTATATTCCCTATCCACAAAAAAACGCGACAAACTACAGTGCGAAAATGATAAAGGCATATCACTACTTTGTACGGTGTTCAAAATATTTTCAAAGATCTTAGAAAATAAAATCAGATCATACGCCACGGCATTATTGGGGACTATCGAGGCGGTTTTAGAGCAGGCAGATCGACAATAGACGAATTGTTCACAGCAAAGCAGTTACTTGAAAAATGCTGGAAGTTCAACATAGACGTACACCAACTTTTCGTTGACTTTAAGTAGACATACGACAGTATTGATCGTAACGTACTAGCCAAATTAGTCTGTGTTACCAAAATGACAATGACGTTGACGACCTCCCAAGTCCGCATCAATAACCAACTCACCGATACCTTTGACACTAATATCAGACTAAAGCAGGGAGATGGGCTGGTCCCATTACTATCAATTTGGCTCTAGAGTACGTCATTAGAAAGCTACATACACATTACATTATTATGAAAGTCGAGCCAAGTAGTAGCCTCTGCAAACGACATCAACATTTTGTCGCGGTCATTAACAACTTAACAACTGCCAAAGAACTCTTCCTGAAACTTGACAGGAAAAATTCCTCAAGTACACAAAATGCACACTTGGCGAATACAATATCGAAAATGTGAGCAAATTTGTGTATTTAGACACCAAAATAACGAGAACTCGTAATGAAAGGGAAGAAATATGCCGAAAATATAGCTTGAAAATAAAATAGTTTATTCAGTTTTGAGGATCTTGAAGACCAGCTGCGTACATTGGAAAATGAATCTCCAAGTATATAAATCTGTGATAAGACTTGTGTTATGCTATGGGTGTATAACATGGACCCTAACCCAAGCATCCGCAAATATATTGAACGCCTTTGAACGATGGATGCTGAGGCGAATAATCAGAACAAAGCTAAATGGATACCAATGGCGAATTCAAAACAACCATGAGCTGTATGAAATTTTTCGATGAGCCAAATGTCTCAACGATTGTAAGGCTGTGGAAGCTGCAATGGGCTGGCCACATGAGTCGTATGGACGGACAATCCGCAAAGGTACGCGTAGGATGAACTGAAGGGTAGAGACCAATGGGGAAACCGAAGAAACACTGGTCTTACTCGGTCGACGAATAATAAAAGTTCATCGGACCGAGATAGTAAGAGGCGCTATTTGCAAGAACCGAAGGCCCGAGGGGGCTGTAGTGCTACAAAGAAGAAGGAGAAGAAGATCACTGGACATAATAAAGGACGAAATCAACCGACTACTAATACATTCACATTTACAATTACTAACATTATACAAACTTAAAACTTTCTACAATTCTACAATGACGTAAGACAACAACTTGATACTTAGCTTAAAGATAAATATGAGACCATGACAAGCACCACCCCAGCAAACAGAGCCTTCTATCCATGAACTGTAAATCTATCAGATAGGTCTTTTACGACCCAAGAAATGCAGCTCTTTGATAAGGAATTGAAACACAACTTACATAACACAAACCGCAACAAAGATCAAGAACAACTAGTGATCGGCACTGAAATAGCCATTAACAAACTACCGCAGCAATAGACACATACAGGATATACCGCAGTAGACATACTACAAAAAATACGCACTAGCATAAACAAAACGAATTGCCTCGAAGACCATAAGATGTGAAGACTCGTTTAGAAAAAAAACTTACGAATAACTAACTAACTAACTAAAGGACATACAGCAGTGATCCTAAAAATAATGGACTACTTATAAAACACAATAGACTTCATTAACGCAAACGGATACAAACTGATAAACAAAGCTCCACCAATAAGTTCCAAGCAGAATCACGTACTGCTTTTATACAATCCCCACTACTCATTCCTCCGAATACTAAGCACCGCTACATAAATTCAACTCCATCCACACCACCCCTAAAAGCACAACATAAGCTCCACAAACCCAATATCCCTATCCGGCCTGTCGTAAATTAGCGCCCAGCTCCTCCGTACCAATAAGCACGGTACTTGGCAACGATAAATACTGATGCCATGCACCTTGACGACAAATACACATAAAGATCGAATGAATTCTACCACCTCTTTAACACTGACTGACACTCGTCGACTTTTATCATTGGACATCACCAACCTCTATACATCTATACCCGTTGATGAAACACTCACCCTACTAAAAGAAAAACTGGCCTTCAACAACCGACGATCCACATATCAAATATTTAATCTTATAAAGATCACAATCAAGTAGAACTATTTTAAGTTCAATATGAACACATACATTGCCAAGGACGGTCTGGGTATGGGACAGCCAATGTCCTCAATAATGTCAGAAATATTCTTACAATCTTTGGAAGAAGTCTTTGTACCCAATGTTGTTAAAAGATTCAATGTAATATTTTACAGAAGATATGTGGACGGCTGTTTCATCGTTATTGACTCACCAGAAAATAAACAAAACGAACTACTACTACTACTACTGCTTATGAATGAAATAGTCTCAAGCATAAATTTCACTATAAAAAAAAGAAACAAACGGGCAACTCAACTGTACGGACCTAACCGTGACATGCAAACAAACAAGATTAGACTACAAAATATACAGGAAACTAACCACAACTGATCATACCATACACATAATATCTAACCATCCCACACAACATAAGCTAGCAGCGTACAGATCAATGGTGCAGAGACAATACCATATCCTCATGACTCCTAATAACTACTTCAACGAACTAAACAACATTTATAGAATAGCTTGTAATAACGGATACAAACACCATGACATTGACAAATTTGCTACATAGTGCAAACAAAAATAAGAACGCCAACTGGCTGAATTTCATAAGAACAAGCAACAATGGATTTCACTAACCTACTTACGTAAAGAAACATAGAAACTATCAACCTTCCTTAGGAAATACAAACCGCAAACTGCATTCGAAAAGAACAACAACAACATGGGAAAGAAACTGAAACCAAAACTGAATGACACATCAAGACACAAAAACAGCGGCATATGCAAACTGACATGCAAGGACTGCGACATGGTTTACATAGGAAGAAAAACACGGAATCTAACCACAAGATACAAAGAGCGCTTACGAACTTTCTTAAACAACCAAAAATGGAAACAAGATGAAACCGGACATCCAACAAGCCAAAAAATCAAAACCTAATATCACTCCACCTGACCTACTTTAGTACCTGACCAAACTTAGCACCTGACACAATTTAGTACTACCTGCTTAACCCCTTCAACACATCCTTAAGACACTGAAAATGGCCCAAAGAAGCCAAAACGCATCTGCTCACACAACTAAGCAGGGCCCGACGGTTTTTTAAGGAAGCAGTTCTTCATTGATGAGATATCAGCAGAAATATCGTTTTTCATATGCTCATGCCAGCCGATATATCATTCTTCGCAGACAAGATTTCCTTGTCCAGGAACTGATGAAACCAAGGTGCAAACTTTGCCTGTGAATAACAATGTCTCTGAATCTAAGCCGTCGCTAACCAGTGCCACTTGGAATCTGAAAATAGTTCAGCAAACGTTCATAAGTCAAGCGATCTCTTAGCTTCTGCTTTTTTTGATCAGCAACGTTCTTTTTTCTTTTGTCTTCTCACATACAACCATGTTACAGAGAGTAGAAACAGGGAGCGAAGGTTAACTCAACCGAACACTACCGCGTAATCAAGCGTTCTTAGACTCAATCATCACCGAGCCGAACTATGGTAATTGTAATTAATTAATCAACTTAAAATTTACTTTAAATTAGAATATTTCAATTAAATATTTTGAACAAGGCAGAAAGTCGTGTAGGGAGACAGAGGGAATCCACCACTTCTTCTTCTTCTTTGTAGCACTACAGCCCCTCTCGGGCCTTCGCTTAGAGATAGTTAGAGTATCTCATTTTCATGACCGCGTTGATTTTTTCGGAAGTTGGTTTGGTCAGTACCATGCTCCCGTGTGCTTGCTCAGCTATGATATAATCTGATTAAATTAGTACATATTACCACTGAGTGAACACTTGTAATCTGTCCGGAAAATCCTCTGAACTAAATGACGCTGCTCCCAACGAGATTTGAACCTGGGACCCTCGGCTTATGCGTTCATGCCCTAACCACTAGACCACACAAACTATGGGAATACACGACTACCTCTCGGTTAAACGAATGGAACTCGAAACATCGCACTTACTTAGAAAGGGAAGCACTGTTGGATCGAGTCCTTAACACCATATCAAGTCGGCGAGATATCTTCGGCAAGGGTTATCATTTTGGTCTATGGAAATTGGACTGTAAAACAAAGACTGCGTTGGGATACAAATTTGTCACAAGCGGTCACTCAAACCAAGACACTAGCAAAATGGTTGATTCATTGGAAACCAAATACAAACGGACGGAATATGGACTGACCTCTGGAACAAAGATAACACACTCACTGCTGAAATTTTTACACAAGATAAGTTGGTGGAAGGATCGAAGATTGCGCTCGAGGCTATTTTTGCACCTCAATCTGGAAACAAGAATGGTAAATTGAAGTTAGGCGTTGGAAATGAATTCACCAAGGTCAATGCCGACGTTGCTGAAGTCACCACTTCTGACCTTTTCACAAAGTTTCATTGCTGTAGCTTTTATAGTTTCGGACAGACGGACACAGGTAATGATTGCAATAGGGGTTTGTACTAAAATACAAAACCCTATTGCAATCAAAAAAATACGACAATGCATATTATTGAAGCAGCATAATTCTTCCATGGATGTTTCCCCTCCTTTTTTCCTTCTTTTCTAGTCTCGTTAACGCACACGGGTTTTTGTTATTATCGAATTGCGACAAGTGTGAGTTTTCTTTTTTAATTTTTCATTTATTTTGTTGTTGGGTTTCTGGGTTTTTGCACTTAAAGATGGTAATGAGTTTTAATCTGATGTTATATTAACAAGTTATGAACACTTTTCAGAAAGCGAAAAGCAACAAGAGAACGCATAAATTCAACAATCCCTATTCGATCATCTTTATCACACCTGATTGGCTCAAGGCTGTTTAATATCAATACAAAAATAAAGTTGAATTAATTCAAACTGGATTCGTAAAATTGAATTGATTAACAATTCAACAGTTCAAGAGATAACTCACGAAAAGTGATCATTCACACTTGCTCACAACGACGGAGAAACAACAGTGGTTTTGGGGGTTATCAGTGGGAAATTTGTTTCCGCTAAAAGATGGTTTCGAATTCTCAAACTGTGGTGAGATTTAGTTTAACGGTACCACAAACTGTATCGTGCAGTCTTGCAAAAATGGGGCCGACACGCAAGTAAATCACACTTCACATTTGTAAGGACAGCGATGCGCAAAAATGTAGACTAGAGAATCCACAATGCAATGGACTCCACTGATATGCATGTTGTCCTGGATATTGTTTTCCGTACTGATTGACTGTCTCAGTGCTTTGGGGTGGAGTGGGTAGCGTTAATTGAAATCAATTAAATGTCTCGGTGTATTCACTGCTTCCCGCGGGCGGCACAATGGAAATCTTTCACCAAATTTGCTTTGCCAAACGCACTACTACACATTTAACCCGCATAGAATGGGATAATTTATACCTGGATTTCAACAATTTTTGATCCCCCAACTACTTCTATGCAATAACGACTATCGCGAGGTATTCGGGAAAAAATCAATGATAAATGATTGATTATTCAACTTATTGAAGCTTTTCATATTTTTTGGAAATGCTTGGCTATTCATGGTCGATGCTGCATTGGAATTAGCAAACATTTGATTTTTTGGTGATGGCGTTTGTTTGCGGAATTAACACTTTTATCGGGCAGTATCAAATAGGACTGAAATTGCAGCAACCAATTTGGACACTCCGACTCCTCGTGATCCTTTCCGTGAAGTTCCCTCCCTAGGCGGACTGCTCGATTACTACAGATGGGCAGACAGTTCGTGATTTTAGCTCGGATTTTTAGCGTTATTTTAACAAACCCTAGTGAAACCTCGAAAAAAAGCTGATTGCAATTTCCGAATTGTAGTACATACTGTTATGAAATACTGTTTTGTAACCTGGATTTCATTAAATAAATATGCGAGTACCTTATCTTCCAATACATTGGTTGTCATTGACTTTTGCAAGCAACATTTTTTTTTTCATAATAAATGTAACCCAATGAATAACTGATGGTAACAATCATCCGTTTTTTTTTTCTTTAATAGACCAAGAGAAATTTCGGAATCTACGAAATAAATTCAACAAGTTCTCAAAAAATCCATCTTCACCTTTACTCGTATTATCACATACTTGTATTGCGTTCAACACAATATCCAAGGTCATCATTCATCTATGCGCTGACAAAAACTAAAGTAAAAATAATTTAATTAAAATGTTATTGACAGTCATTATTATTTGTTCTCAACAAAATGCGTGCTTGCAATAGTTGAATGACTTCTATAATTTGTATCATGTCTATAAATATTGAAGTACAATATTTAATGCACGAGACGAAACAAATCAATTACTTGGAAAGTGTAAATGAAGCAACAAAAATTGCGACAAGAACCATTCACAAGAAACTATCGAGTCGAGATCTTAACAAGATGTTAGCGCCTTCGAGTTGGTTGAAGCACGTGGATGGTACCAATGTTCGTTGAAGATACTCGTATTAAAGGTGATGTACCGACCACAAATCCCAAATAAATGATAGTCTATGGGGAGACTATTAATAGAATTTATAATTATCTGCAGCAAAGATTACATGCTTTTATTATTGGGGAAAACACAGAAGATGCTGGGAATCCACTTTCAGCCAACCCAGCATGCAGTCGAGGGAAATGAATGGATTAAAGGGTGCCTCCAGACGCGCACGTGAGGTAAAGGACTTTGGACTTTAACTTGAATTGTTGCCCTGAAACAATTACAGTATCAACAACATTGGATTTTTATTAAAATAGAGAGTACCAAGAAATTCAGATTTATTAAAAGCATTGGTAAATACGAGTAATTTTCTAAATTCAAGATTCATAGTAAACATGTTGATTTCATATTTGACTTTAGCTATATTTATTGCGTAATGTCATCCTTGTGTTATTGGTCAATATGTGATCAATCAATGGGTCTAAAAGGAAACAAATATCAATAATAATTATTTCCGAACTAACTGAAACTTTTTTGAGGCAACATCGATATTGCTAGAATATACCATAATTAGAAGTTTGTACAGTAAGACAAATAAGATTTGATATATTGTCCACATTTTCACGCTACCGAATCTATTAAACCCAAACGATTGTAACAAAATAATAACCATTTGGTATTCAACCAAAGTTCACATGTAAAAGTCAGATTGTAGCATTCGTTGTTTACATACGTATTTCTAAAACTCTACGTCTAGCACTCGATGCGTGTGGACGTGTTTTTAATCGCTCTTGTCATTAATTTTAAAAATTAATTAATTTTTCACAAGACTCAGTTTCAAAAAATTAAATTAATTTTTTTACAAGTCAGTCAAGCGCATATTTTGATTTTATTGGAAAAAGTATTTATCGTCGATGGCATCGACCCACGGTATCAATAAATCAACAAAAGCAAATAAACCAAAGAATATCTCGGGACTGCTATATGGAGGGGCCCCGGGGAGAGTAGTAATGCGAAATTGGCGAGAAGCGTCAATAAAAGAAAACACACGAGTAGCCAGGAATCCGCAGATGGCGGGCGTAAGACTCAAGAAGTCGAAGATAAACAAGAAGTGAGTCGACTTCAAGCTGAAACACAGGAATTGAAACTACGACTGCAAACCTTCGAAGATATGTACAGGAGGGCGAAGAAAACTCATGATGCAGAGCTGGTAAGGCGAATAAATACGGAAACTAAGGCCAAGAAAGCTATCAAACAAGTCAGCCTAGAAGATATACTAAGTGCTGGAGGCGCTAACGATAGCCAAGACTACTATGCAACGCTGGACGGACTCCAACAAGAAATGGACGCTGACAAAAGTATTGAAGGTAATGTTAGTCAAGATAACAATGATAATTTTATCCTTTATTTAAGAAATAAAAATAAGGAGAAGAATCCAGCTCACAGTTCAGCTGATCTTCCTCAAAAAGTTGCCAAAAATACAGAGAAAGTTTAATGTGTTCGGTCAAAGTGGAAAGGATATGGTTCGGCTATTGGCTGCCAAAAATAAATTGACTAGTATCGAGATTAATAGAATCAATGCCGAAAAATTAACGATCAGAACGAAATCACTGGTTGATTTCAAATCAGCTAAAAATACTTTAAATTCTGGAGAGGCTCCACACCCCGAAAAGTAAGAAGAACCAGACCTTTTTGTTGAAGGGCTTGGACTGCGGAGAAGATACCGTCGATCTTCCTCAGGTGCTCAAGGAAGCAGAACGTGAAATTGAATTTATCTCCGTTAAAATATTCGCAACAAGAAGGTCGACGGTAGAAAATAAAATTTACCACTTTATTTAGTGCAGATATCAAATAAGAGCAGTCCATGTGCTCTTCAACAAATAAGATACTTGCACTTCCGACTGGTGAGGTGGGAACGCCTCCAGAAAAGAGAAGTCAACCAGTGTTGTCGGTGCCAACGATTTGGACATTCGGCTGCTGATTGTGCCATGCATTATCAATGCGTCAAATGCAAGGACGTGCATGATCCCGGTGAGTGCAAATTGGCTCAGACGGAGCCAAAAGAGAAATTACACTGTGTTAACTGCGGTGTTTTTGGTCACCCGGCATCATATCGAGGATGCTCCCGATATCAGGATGCGAGATTAAAATCTGTCCCAAAGCAAACACTACAACACCACAGTGTCTTAGCTCCGAACTTTGTCAAGCCCGGAGTATCATTTGCACTCGCCGCTAGGGGACCAGCAGAAAATGCAGTAAATAATATAAAAACTGTAAGTGGCAATAATGAGCTGCTTCTCAAAATTCACCAGCAACTAAATTCTTTATCGGAGAGAATTGATAAGCAAGATACGAAAATTAATCTTGTTTTTCATCGTTTAGGGGTTTCGAATTCCTCAAAATAATTTGTCATCCAGTCACATTCCCATGGATGGGATTCGTCTCATTTTGATCAACGTCAACTCCATTGTTACTATACATCGGCATGATTATCTCCTTGAATTCATTGTTAAACAAAAGCCTGACATCATGCTTCTCACTGAAACCCACCTTAATTCATGGCACTCCATGACATTCAAGGATTTTGAATTCGTAAGAAATGATAAGATAAACTGTGGCGGGGGAGGTGGCACCAGAATATTGGTTCAAAGACCCTATTGTTTTCAAAATATTGAAAAAGTGGAATTCAAAAGCTTGGAATCTCTTGAAGTGTCCGTTATCAAAATCTCACTGCCAGTTGGGGATAACCTCTTCGTTACCTCTGCCTATGCAACTGGTCAAAATGTTCTCAAGTTCAAGGAGGAGCTCAATTCCTTGTCTGAAACACTCGAATTGAACAGGCTGCATAGTTATTATATTCTTACCGGTGACCTGAACGCCAAGCATACATCATGGCTGAACGCCACCAATAACCCAAGAGGTGTTTTGCTGAAATCGTGGATAACAGAGAACCAAATTGAATACAGGTGCAGTCTATATGTGGCGAAGTTCCCAACATACCCTAGGGCAAATTCATATTTGGACCACTGCATTGCTGACGCAAGACTTAAATTCAGCTTTAATAGTCCTCAACGGAAACTGCGGGTGCTTCCTTACGATAGCGACCATAACGCAATCGCAATGGAAATCAATCATCACAGGGATGATTTCTTGCTCATTCTAGTTCAACATGAAAATCACCGGTTGAATTTCAAAAGAACAGACTGGGGAAGGTTTCAAAAGAAGTTTAATCGGGAGTACCTTCTGATGACGGAAACACTTGCTAAATGGTTCCTAATGACAGGAATCTAACTGACGATGAAATAGATCTCTATTCGTCGAAGTTAGAAAAGCTGACGTTGGAAACGATTAGGAAAGTAGTTCCCAAGATTAAAGATCGAAACAATATGGAAGGATATGAAACACCAACCATCGCAAGGTTGAAAAGCCTTCTTCTCACACGCATCTACAATATTTATCGACAATTTTTGGACTTGAACGGCTTGGCTTTGTTGAAATTACACCTGAAGAATATCCGGAACTTAATCCATTCATACTTCAGGAGTGAGGTCACCAATCAATGGGCGGAAAAATCGAGGGGTATTAGCCCACAGGACCCAGATGCCGTTTTCGCGAAAGTGAATAGCATATTCCGCAAAGTGGTAAGGTCTCGAAGGTATCCAATCTTGAAGTCGCTAGTGATGGGATAAATCTTCTCAATAGGGCTGGTATCGAAATTTTTAGTACGACTCCGGATAGAAATGAAAACAAGATTATATATGAGGGATTGCATAAACTTGCCCTAATTGGAACATATCTCGAATTGGTTCATCTACCAACCCCTGAGTGAGGGAGCGAAATATTTTCAGAGGTCGTTGAAGCAAAACTTTCCGACTTCAAATCAAGCCTGAACGGTGAATCAATTCTTCATTTCAATAAACCATTAACATCTGACCTAATACCGAGCTTGAATCTTATTGATTATTTTGTCAGCTATGAAGACTTGTGTTTCATATTTCGCAAGATAAACAAGAAGAAATCATGTGGTACTGATGGTATTCCAAATGTCGTTCTCCGACATCTGCCTGAGGTTGCTATTAGGAATTATTGCATATTGTTCAACAACATGTTGAGCAATGCATATTTCCCAAATGAGTGGAAAAAGGCTAAGGTATTTCCGATCTTGAAGAAAGGGAAAGAATCTTCATGCCCTGAAAGCTATCGCCCAATCAGCTTGCTGCCTAACATCAGCAAGGTGTTTGAAGTGATACTCAACAGCATTAAACGCCCACATTGAGGAATATGAGTTGATGCAGAATTGCCAATTTAGTTTTCGTACCAGGCATTCGACCACACATGCAATAACGAAAGTAACCTCAGACATCTGTTGGAAACTAAACAACAGAGAATGTGTTGGAGCGTGTCTCATTAATATGGAGAAAGCCTTCCATACGGTATGTATTTTTTAAACTCCTTCAGAACAAGTTCCCCAGACACCTTGTCGCCATGATGTGCAATATGTTATACGGGAAATCGTTTGTTGGAACTAATGGAACTCTGACGGCAATACACGAATTCAAGGTCTTGAATAGTCTACAGCAGGAAACAGTTACTGCGCCTCTGCTCTTCTCAATATTCATTCGCAAACTATTGAACGGCTTTAACTTTAACGTATCACCAACGCGATTATTGGTAGCGTTTGCTGATGATCTGATCATCTATACGGCAGACTGAAAAGCTACAATAGTTCAGCGCAATCTTCAAAAAATTTTCAATGATGTGTAGCTGTACACTGACAATTGGCGAATGAAAATCAATGCGCAGAAGTGCCAAACAATTTTGTTTCGGGCAACGCTACAGGGAGTCATTCAAAACCTGAAACGTAATTGAAAGGGTGTCCACATCATGGTTGGCGAGGGTAATTCAGAACGGGTTCCACATAAATCCTGTGTTTGATACCTCGGTGTTCATCTCGATCAGTATCTCTACTGTACTGAACATGTAAAAGTTATGCTCAGTAACGCGCAAAAAGTAGTCATGGCCCTACAAAGACTCCTTCATTCTAGATACATTGATCAAAAGGTCAAAATTATCTGTTACAAGACCCTGGTTAGACCAGTTTTGACATATGGATGTCAGATCTGGTACAACCAGAGTGCTAGTGCAATGGGAAAATTAAGGGTTTTCGAAAGGAAATGTCTTCGTGCAAGTATTGGTTTGTACAGAAAGCCTGAGATGGATTGGAAGCATTATATATCGAATAGAAGAATTTATCAAACTACTGAAGTGACAAGATTCGATATCTTCATATTGAAACTTCTTCGGAATCATATCGCAAGATCTGTAACTGTGAGTGAAAATCCTTGGATTTCACAGCCGTTCCACCCTACAGACGGGTTTGTTGCGACTTGCTTCGCTACTGACTTCGTTCCTCTACAAGCATTCGTCTATTTGGACATAAATCAATATGTTCTTGATTCTGACGGTGACCCAGTGATATATCACATATATAGACGGGCCACTGATAAGAAGATAAAATATCCTCCAAATTTGAGTTCACGAGACCAACAAATCGAATGGAGATACTTATTTGCTAGATTTGTTGAGGCTGGTCGAGCTGAGACTGGGCAATCTAGGTATTGGTGGCTGAATGACAATGTCTAAATTATTCGTGTTTATTTTCAGTTTTTGTGTTTTTCGTTACTTAGTTTTCGAGTTTCAGCTCATTATTGCTACATAGAGTGTTGTTGTTTATTTGTGTTAAAAATTAAGTGATGGGTTAGGTATAGGTTATGTTTATCAGATTAGAGATAAGGCTAAACGCTTTTTAGTATAAGATAAAGTTTTTGATTGAATTTTATTAGAATTAAATTATAACATATTAGGCATAGGATCAAAGGTCACTGTTGTGTTAAGATTATAAATAATTTTGAAATAGTGTTGCTTAATTTTTCTCCTTTTTCCAATCAAATCATAATATATATAATAATCTTAATTAATTTGAATTTGCTATAGTTTTTTTGATGAAATGTGTTTGACTGATAACTTATAAATTCAGAGAGCCATTTGGGCCATTAAATTTTTGTATTGTTATAGTTTGGAATTTATTTATATTCTTTTAAAATTTATAACGATTAGTATTGCATAATGCCCTTCTACGTATTTTTAAATCTCCTTTTTCCAATCGAATTGTAGTGAAATGAGGTAGATAACAATCTCCATAAAGGGCTGCAGCGATGGTCAGCTGCCTCGGCGAGAGAGAGTAGTGGGTTTCGCCGAGATTGGCCTTGGGACGCGTGAATGCGCTGTTAGGCTAATATTGTGGTGTCGTGAGGCGGGTTCTTTTCCCCATGACAAGGACCCACTACAAAAAATTTCGCATTCACGAATTAAGAGATGCAGATCTGCATCGACCCGAGTCGAGGCCGACGTACCCTACTATGGGTTAAAAATTGCTCAAGCAAACGACAAACTAGGCCTAGCGAAAATAGACGGGACTTGAAAGGACTTCGTCGTTACCGACGATACTTATGGCCCCCAAAGAGTGGGGTATCCAGATGGAAGCGGTGCCCCCTCGCACCCTCCCATCAGGATCAAGATCCAATGTAGACATGGTCCTTTAAATGAGAAACTCATACAAATATAATTTGCATGAATTTTTCCCTTAAATGAAAAATATGAACGTGCTGATGGAATTACATAATACTATACCACAAATAGGCACGCGAGTGGAAGGCCACTCTACCCTGCGAGAGTACCTGTAAATGACTTAAAAAGGGGTGAGCTCAGCCAATGGCTAGCTCATTATAGTGGAGGAGCCAGCCAACGTGATGGATCCCATACCCGAAAAAGCAATCGATTCAATCGATTTGGAATCCTCTTTCACTGGGAGAAAATGATCGTGATTCGAGTGTAATCCACTGAATATGAGCAAAGATTTTACAGATCAAAAAATGTTTTATTTAGTTTAATGTACAAACTCAGCTCCTTATGCGAGCATTCAATGCTTCCTCGACATAAATTCGACGACAATGTGAAAAAGGATGTTGTAGGGATGACGTGTGCAAACCAAGAGCATTTATTAATCGATGCTCGAATATGTCTCTTTGAACGTAATCCAGATAATCCAAAACTTGTTCGAATTCGATTCAGACTCAGTCAACGTTTGGAAATTAGCTGAACTGACAAGGACAATGCAAACGCAAACGACAAGGCCACAGTTTTCACTAATTTGGTACATTCATTCTTCGCTAATGCGAAACTCTTCCCTATTTTAACGTTGGTTTGCGAATAATTTTTTTCATTTTCATTTTCAAATATTTAAAGGATCACGTCTGCATTGATTCAAGGGCACACTTTTTATAACTTCCTTTTTGAATAATATTTTCTCTTTCTCTTTCAATTTATTTACTTTCTTTTCATTTAATTTCACATAACACTGGACCAATGTCCATCATCAGGAGCAACCCCAGCACTACTACCCTCTCCAATAGTGTCAAACTTTTCCCGCTAGCACAGCGCTCAAAACGACATGAATTTTTCATGACGACAATTTCGGGGCCACTTAGTATTAGAAATTTCACTTCTTTCCAGCTAGCACGGTCACTTTCCATACAAAATCACTTTGTTGTCGCGACGCTCGAGTGTCGTTTCAAATTCGTATGCCTTCATAGCGCACTTCCTATTAAATAGATAAACCACGTCCAAGTAAGCAGCTCAAATTAAACGGCACAGCCGCCACCGTTGCGAATGTGACCAAATGCATGGAGTTTAGAATTAGGACCGAACAATACGAGCTCGAAGGAAATTCGGATTTAACTACATACACAAAATATATTAATAAAAATGTAATGGCCGCCGCGCGTACACCTTACAGAGCACTGACACCACTCAACACAATTATCATCAATACAAATCAGAATGACCGCAATGATATCCCGATGACACGATCATTTTTCCCAGGCCATTGTGTTAGACGGGGCTTTTGTTATGCATAAGAACCGATAGCGCACTTTTCTTGTTAATCACCGCTTGCTGGAGCAGTTCTCCCGGTGTGCTTGCTGTGGCGATCAAAAGTAGACTCCCCGTTTTGTTCCCAATAGTCACTTACGGGATTTGTCGCACCGGTAGTTGACGAGCCAGCTCATCTGTCTCCGTAGATTAGGTTCGGCAGTGCAATTCATGGATGAGCTGCGTTTAAAGGTGTGTCCAAATTTAATTGTAGATTTGAATAGTTAAACTTTTTTTAAATTTGCAATTATGGAGGTTACCGAGCAGTTTGCTTAGGTGACTCCCCGATTGCTACAAAATCATAAAATATGCATTAATCTTAATGAATTTAAATTTGATGTCAACCAGTATTATAGGCGCCAAAGATTCGCTCATTCGACTGCCAATTGTGCCATGAAATATAGATGTGTAAAGATGTCCATGCTCCCCTGGCGAGCACAAATTGACTCAGCCGGAGCCAAAAGAAAAACTGTATTGTGTGAACTGCAGTGTCTTTGGTCATCCAGCATCATATCGATGATGCCCCCGATATGGAGACGCAATGGTAAAATTTACGCCAAAACAAGCTCAAGTTCGCCGCAGTGTGATACCTACCAACTTTGACAAGCTCGGGGTATCATTTGCACTTGCTGCGAGAGGACCAGCAGACAATGTAAATAAAATAAATAATGTAAGTAGCAATAATGAGTTGCTTCCTAAAATTTATCAGCAACTTAATTCTTTATCGGAGAGAATCGATGAGCAAGATTCAAAAATTAACTTGGTTTTTCAGCGTTTAGGGCTTTCAAATGCCTCAAAATAACTTGGCATCCAGCCACATTCCCATGGATGGGACTCATCTCATCTCGATCACCATCAACTCCATTGTTACTATACATTGACATGACTATCTTTTTAAATTCATTGTTAAGTAAAAGCCTGACATTATCCTTCCTACTGAAATCCACCTTAATTCATGGTACTCCATGACTTTCCAGGATTTAGAATTCGTCAGAAACTATAAGATAAACTGTGGTGGAGGAGGTGGCACCGAGATATTGGTTCGAAGACCCTATTGTTTTCAAAATATTAAAAAGTCCAATTCAAAAGCTTTGAATGTCTTGAATTGTCCGTTATCAAAATTTGACTGCCAGGTGGAGATAACCTCTTCGTTATCTCTGCCTATGCAACTGGTCGAAATGTTCTCAAGTTCAAGGAGGAGCTCAATTCCTTTTTTAAAATACTCGAACTGAACAGGCTGCATGGTTATTATATTCTTGCTGGTGACCTGAACGCCAAGCATACATCATGGCTGAACGCCACCAATAATCCCAGAGCAGTATTCCTGAAATAGCGGATAACAGAGAACCAAATTGAATACATGTGCAATCTATATCGGGTGGAGTTCCCAACATACTCTAGGACAAATTCATATTTGAACCTCTGCATTGCTGACGCAAGACTGTAATTCAGCTTTAATAGTCCTCAATAAGAACTGCAGGTGCTTCCTTACGATAGCAACCATACCGCAATCGCAATGGAAATGAATCATCAAAGAGATGATCTCTTCCTCATTCCAGTTCAACATGAAAATTATCGGTTGAATTTCAAAAAATCAGACTGGGGAAAGTTTCAAAAGAAGTTTAATCGGGAGTGCTAGAAGCAATGTCCTCCTTCTGATGATGGCAACTCTTGTTTAATGGTGGAATCTAACCAACGATGAAATAGATCTCTACTTGCCGAAGTTAGAAAAGCTGACGTTAGAAACGATTGAGAAAGTAGTTCCCAAGATTAAACATCGAAACAATGTAGAAGGATATGAAACATCAACCATCGCCAGGTAAAAATATTGTCAAGCCCTCTTCTCACACGTGTCAACATTATTTATTGGCGAGTTTATGAGTGCAACCACACCTCGTTGGCTTTGTTGAAATTACACCTGAAGAATGTCCGGAACTTAATCCATTCATACTTCAAGAGTGAGATCATCAATCTTCTATTTTGTAGCACTACATACCCTCTCGAGCCTTCGCTCCCTGCAAATAGCGCCTCTAACTATCTCTGTCCATTGACTGCGTGCTCCACCTTCGAAATCCGAGCAGCAATGAACTGTCTTCGTCAACCGAGTCAGACCAGCGTGTCCTCGGTGTCTTCACTGGTCTCCGGACTTCAGTTCTCCCAACGGAAACCTTTTTTGGTATCCATTGTTTGTCCATACGATTCATGAGTCCAGCCCATTGCACCTTCCGCAGTGTTACAATCGTTGAGACCTCCGGCTCGTCAAGAATTTCATACAGCTCATGGTTGTACCGAATCCGCCATTGGTCCCAGTCCAGCTTAGCTCCGATTATTCGCCTCAGGACCCGTCGCTCAAAGGCGTTCAATATATTTGCGGATGCTTGGGTTAGGGCCCATGTTATACACCTATAGCATAACACAGGTCTTATCACAGATTTGTATACTTGGAGCTTTGTTTTCCTGTGTATGCAGCTGATCTTCAACATCGTCAAAATTGAATAAAATATTTAATTTGCGAGCTGTATTCTTCGGCGTATTTCGTCTCTTCATTTCCCGTTTCCGTTATTTTGGCTCCTGAATACAAAAATTCGCTAACATTTGCCATACTGTGTTCGCCAAGTGTGATATTTTGCGTATTTGTGGTATTTTTCCTTGACTACGTCATGAGCTTTGTTTTATTTTCATTGAAAATGAAACATCGTGGAAATATTCAAAGCTTTTTCGATTCCTGAAATTTCATCCAATTTCAAAAATTACTTGATAGAGAGATTCTTCCTTGCATTTCATAATATTCCAAAAGGGTGAACAATTTTTTGGAGAGACATTTTTGCTATAAAAAAACTCATTCGACTTCTTCCACGTTTAGTGAATTAAGTAGGTATAATGTCCGTGAAGGACTGCAGCGATAGTCTGCTGCCTCGGGCGAAATAGAGCGGTGAGATCCTCCGACATTGGCCTTGTCTACGAACGCGTGAATGCGCTGGCAGGCTAGCATTGTAGTGTCGTGGGGCGGGTGCTTTTCCCCAGCGCAAGGATCAACTGCAACGAAATTTCGCATTACGAATTAAAAAGGGTCGATAGCCGATCGACTGGCGTCGAGGCCGAGGTAACCTACTAAGGGTTGAACTTTTCTATAGCCACTAACAAACTGGGCCGGAAGAAAACAGACGAACTTGAGCGCAGACTTCGTCGTTACCGACGATATTTATGGCCCACAAATAAGAGTGGGGCATCCAGGTGGAAGCGGTGCCTCTTCGCACCCTCCCAACAAGATCCAAACGTGGACGTGGCTACATATTTCCCATTTGAGTGAAAAACTCATACAACATAATTTGCATAAATTTTTCCATTAAATGGGAAATATAAATGTGGCCAATTTATATTATAGTATTATGCGAAGGAATTACATAACACTATACCATATAAGGGCATGTGAGCGGAAGGCCACTCTACCCGGGCAAGAGCCTCTATACGCAATAAAAGGGGAGAGCTCGCCCGATGGCTAGCTCATTTTAGCGCAGGGGCCTGCCATCGTAGTGGGTCCCATACCCGGTCAGGTTCCAAAAGTGAAAAGAAAGACCGAGTTTCAAATTTAGCTTCCATTTTTATTTCCGGAATCACATTAAAACTATATTTATTCAAAATAACGTAGGAGATAACTAAACAATGTGGAAATAATATTTTACTGCCTGCCTTATTTAACAACTGATAAATGAATTTAAATCCTTAATACATTCAGTTTTAGGTCAACACAAAATGTCATATTTTTACTTTAAATTTTGAAAATCAAAATTTGAATAAACGATTAAAATGATAATATAAGGTTTTTCAATAAGAGGTGTTATTTTGAATAGATCTTGTGATTTAACACCTTACGACTTCTTCCTTTGAGGCCACTTGAAAGGGAATGTCTACGCCAACAGCCCAGCGTCGATTCAAGACCTCAAAGATGGAATTCGTAAGGCTATCGAGGACATAGGGCAGCCACTTTGCGATTTGGTTATTAGCCCAGTCAGATTAGGTAAAAAAAGGGGTCAACCTCGGAATGAAAGATAATAAGCTGCAAATTGGTATGAACCTTTGTTTTGTCATTCTAAATGTTGTCTCAAAAGTCACAATCGTTATCGTGTTCGCGTCTCAAGATATTCAAGGTCAAAGGTCACAAAAATCGGTTTTTCGCGAATATCTGGCTTCCTATCGGTTAAATGAGATTTGCATTTATTATAAAAGTTGTAGGCTATAAAATTCCCTACAACTTTTGTTTAAACTTTTTTTTCATACGACCAACCGTTTTGAAGGTAGAGCGCGAAGAGTGCACATCGTACAGTCATATACGGCCTAATGCAAGGTCAAGCGTGAGTTATGGTTATCAGTACGTTATAAAGTCAATTATTTACTTGGAAATTATAATTATTAAGCAATGCCTATTATTTATGTACTAACTATTAATTATTTATATTTAATTAAAGTAGAACCTAAAGAATGGGGCTGGATGCTTGAAAATGAAATCCTGGAGCCCATACGAACGTTATTACCTCCAGCACCAGCCGAACTACTAAACGTAATATTTTGCAATTGCAAAAATGGTTGTGGTTCCCGCTGTGGATGCAGAAAATCAGGGCTACAATGTTCTTTAGCTTGCGGCCAGTGCAACGGACAAGCTTGCCTCAACGCTTCACTGTATCCAAGTAATCCCGATGAAGAAAATACATATGATCCCGATATTCTGGAAGGTTTGGAGATGAACATGACAGATAATGAGGATGATGACAATGAATTCTTCTTCTTGTCGCTCAAAAATGTTCGATTCATTGTCATCATCCTCATTATCTGTCATGTTCATCTCCAAACCTTCCAGAATATCGGGATCATATGTATTTTCTTCATCGGGATTACTTGGATACAGTGAAGCGTTGAGGCAAGCTTGTCCGTTGCACTGGCCGCAAGCTAAAGAACATTGTAGCCCTGATTTTCTGCATCCACAGCGGGAACCACAACCATTTTTGCAATTGCAAAATATTACGTTTAGTAGTTCGGCTGGTGCTGGAGGTAATAACGTTCGTATGGGCTCCAGGATTTCATTATCAAGCATCCAGCCCCATTCTTTAGGTTCTACTTTAATTAAATATAAATAATTAATAGTTAGTACATAAATAATAGGCATTGTTTAATAATTATAATTTCCAAGTAAATAATTGACTTTATAACGTACTGATAACCATAACTCACGCTTGACCTTGCATTAGGCCGTATATGACTGTACGATGTGCACTCTTCGCGCTCTACCTTCAAAACGGTTGGTCGTATGAAAAAAAAGTTTAAACAAAAGTTGTAGGGAATTTTATAGCCTACAACTTTTATAATAAATGCAAATCTCATTTAACCGATAGGAAGCCAGATATTCGCGAAAAACCGATTTTTGTGACCTTTGACCTTGAATATCTTGAGACGCGAACACGATAACGATTGTGACTTTTGAGACAACATTTAGAATGACAAAACAAAGGTTCATACCAATTTGCAGCTTATTATCTTTCATTCCGAGGTGAAAGCCCTAATATGACTGGGCTATATGGAAAATTTCATGAAAAGGATATGGTCCTGTAAGCGTGGTCGTGGTAGTCATTTGCCTGATGTTATTTTTTATTATTAACGGCATACCTTTAGCTTTATAATGAAATAAACATTTGATCATTTTTCTTCTATCAAAATAACACCTCTTATTGGAAAACCCCATATATATTTAATAAAATTTGTTAGCTAATATAAAAAAAATAAAGTTAATAAAAAAAGAAACAGCTACTCATCTGCATCCTACATGGGCGCCCGCTGATGATGTGGTGATATTACTGAAAACTAATTGAAATGGGGAGCTAAATTTCAAATTACACTTTTGCGCTTTATACAAAGTAACTCCGTTAATCATGCTACTAAGTATGTACGTTCAGTTACTTTTGGATATTTTATAAGTGGTAGTGTGTGGAGAGCCTACTTTCACTTCCAATTTATAATTTATTTTATATTTTTAAATTTCAATCAAATAATTCCGTTCGCGTTATAATAACTTAATGCTCCTGTTTTGCAGGTTAATTCGCGACAGAACCGTGCGCGCGTGTAATTTTTTATTGTTCTTATTTACCCGTTAAGTAGAGAGAGATTTATCGCAATCTGGCCAAGTGATACAAGAGCGAGAGAATCTTTTTCAAATTTAAATTTTATATTCTTTTATTAAATGTAAAGTTGAAGGCCTTTGGTAGATTTTGAAGAATAAAAACAGATTATTCTTGTCTAGCAGACTTCAAGGTGTTGACGCGATCGACTTGTAAAAATTAAGTTGCAAGATGCTGATGATGGTCGGCGTTAGAATTAATGTTAAATTTCACCACATTTAATTAAAAAAACAAAATGAAATGATGTTTTTGCTCGTGAAATACAGGTATTAATTATTTTAAATTTTTCCACGGTTATCCTCTTTATTTTTTACTACAATTATATATAGTATGTTTAAAAATATTCTCAGTTCGGCAGTTTCCCTATTTTCTAGGTTATTTGTGCTGGACCTGGCAATATTCTGCGCCGTCTAGGTGAAACTCCATAGAGATGAGAACAAGACAAACCAGCGGAAAAGCCATACACATCGGAATTAAGTAGAAACTATATCGGACGGAATCCCACGGCGATTGCAAGTGGATAACCAGAACAGAACTCAGCGCTCGACATTGTCTCTTCAACTATCACTCACGAAATCCTGGTTGCAGTTAAGATCAGACAAAACACACAAACGGTCGCGACAGGGCTCCAAAACGATAACTGGGCACTCTACTAGCCCCACACACAGGTCGAATGCGTTTCCCAATTAGGAAATCCCAAAAACAATTCGCAGAAATGCACAATTATGTGAGAATATGTGAAATTCCACACGAAAAATCACTTCACTGATTTCCCAACACAACAAAACTCCGATAGAAATTTTGCAAATCACTGCAACACTTCGCGTTTTCTTTCTTTAAATTTTCCTCGTCGTGAACGATGATAGCAATTTTTCTGCTTGAACTTGCAACGCACGACGGACACTTTTGAATGCAAAGTTCTCACAGAAAACTTCAATTTTGCGAATGTAACGTAGTCTGCAAACACTGTTCAACAAGATTTCACAAGCGAACGACTTATGGAAGTCAATTTTCCCCGACAGTGTCAAAATTACGCTCTCCGTTGCTCAATCGCGTACTCCTCAAATCGATCTATTACCATTTTCATATTACGTCTATAACCCCGTGGCGTCCACGCTGATGCGCAATCTCGACTCGACCCCACGATCCGCCCCAATCTCCGCATGATTTTCTCAGCCGCACCTGTAAATCCAAAACCGCTGCTAGCTCAGCTGAGTTATATTGCATTTGCTAATGCAATACATGGATGTGATGCACTAAATCAGTGTTCACATGTCCGAAATTTTAATTGGCAGATTTTTATAACTAAGTTAATAAAATGAATAATAGATTGAAAATTTAAATCATAATAAAAGGATAAATATTATAACGAATATCAATGCAAAGAAAAAATTTACGTGTGGTGAAATATAAAAGAAACAATATAAATGTATGTTTATAATAAAAAATTAAAATTCTATAATTTACCAATAAATTCAATTTGAGTAACTAAATTTTTCGAATCTGCCGTTGAAATTTCGGAACAGTGTTACGCGGTTTTCGAGCAGTTGGCTTATGTGACTCCTCGATTACTACACAAGCTAGTGTAGCATAGTTCATGCAGCCCAACAAAGTAGTTTTGGTATGCTTTATTGACACAAAGAAAGCTTCTCTATAAAACGATACAATTCGGCTTTCTGGCACACATTATAATAATGATAAGCAGCATCCTTAGGGATCACACTGCCTTCGCTGTCTTTAGAGGAGCTAATTTAGCTGGTTTTGTATTGATTCTGGGATTCTACAGGGTTCTATCTTTAACCAATCTTTGTTCAACATTTTTACCTTGGATGTGTAGTAGTAGGTGTTAAAATGAATATTTGTCCGGAATCTCTAAACTGATGACTTATTAGTGAGCTCCTCGGAGTATAATTTGCGCTTTGCTATTAGACTATTTGCAAAGTATTTGGAATACTTAGAAGCATACTACGACAAATGAAGAATACGTATAAATGCTGGCAAAAGTGAAGTAATTATATGCAAACGTTCACACCAGAACTACAAGCATTGTGGGGCTGCCTCGTCTAATCACAACAAGGTATCTAGCAGAAATTTTCGATAAGAAAGCTACCGTCAGTGCCCATGTTGACCATATTTTATTGGAAGTGAGTTACCATTTAACATATTTATACCTATTTTTAGGGAACGATAAACAGAAACTGAGCGTGTGAAAGTACTTGTGTACAAAATGCACATACATCGGATCGTCATACATACCCTAGTTGAAAGAGAGAGCTCATTATCGGAATTCTAAGGCTGGATCCGGCTTAGAAAGTTCCATTTTAGTTTCACGTAGATGCGACTGCGGGACTGCGATTTACATCAAGGAAAGAATAAGCCATAAAGTCCTACTGGTTGATAGTTATTGTAACACTTTAGTTATTTCTCTTGAAAGCGATAGAGATGTTATCAATATTTGTACTTTCTATAAGGCCCCCAATGAAAATAGTTATGAGCTAATTGAATATTTGGACAGTATATTACAGAATTATGGAAACCTGGTGGTTGTAGCTGACTCTAATATAGATATTATGGATAAAAATAGCAATTGCAGCATAAACTATTTAGATATGCTACTTATGAATGGAGCAACAGTCATGAATAACCTTCCAACTAGAATAACTGATAATCGTGCTTCTCTCCTTGACCATGTTGTCTCTACATTAAGCAGGCAGTTAGCAACTTTGAGTATTAAATATAATGATTGGGCGGAACTTGACCATAGCACTTTATTTATTACTTTGGAAGGAATTAAAAAATTGTTATCTCCTATGGTTAAGAAGAAAATTTATAGTTTTGATAAAATTAAATTCATTGAATTGGTTAGAAGCAAATGTACGGCCTATAATGATTATATGTCTATTTCTGAAATAATAAATATAATGCAAAATGCAAATGAAGCAGCTACTTCCATCAGAATGATTCGAACTAGGAGTAATAATTGGTTAACTGGTGATATTCTTGGGGAAATTAGGAGGAAGAATGATTTATTTAATCGACTAAAAAATTGCCAGGATGATCCTATATTGAACCAGAAATACAAGGTACAAAAGGAAAGGGTTAAATCTTTGATAAGATCAGCTAAAAAAAATGTATTAAACAATCAGATAAATGCTGCTGAGGGAAATTCTAGAAAAATATGGCAGATTCTAAATAAAGAATTATTCTCCTCTGACAGGACTAAGAATCAAATTTCGGATATTTCTGTTGATTCACTTGGACCCCACTTCGGATCTGTTGGAAAAAAATTAGCGGAAGAACTTGACCATAGATTCAATCTTTTAAATTTTGATAGAAAGCAAATTCCTTATAACTCTAAGTCTATATTTCTTGAGCCTACCAATACTAAAGAAGTAGTGTTATGCATTAACTCTTTAAAGAACTCTTCGGCTGGTAGTGATGGTATTTCGGCAAAACATCTAAAACTCGTCAGTGATATAATAGCTCCACATGTGGTATCCGACTTTAATAATTTCATATCTAATGGGATCTTTCCTACGGACTTTAAGGATGCTATAGTTGTGCCAGTTTTCAAATCAGGCAATGTAAATGACCCTAATAACTATAGACCTATTAGTTTGACTAGTACTTTGAGTAAGGTATTTGAAAAAATAATTAATAAACGTCTGATTCGCTTTATTGAAGATTCTTTGTGATTTGAGAAACGTAGCACAACATCTGCTATTACTGATGCCTTACAGTTCATCAACAACGAACTAGATGTAGGTAAATATGTTGCAGCAATATTTGTTGACCTAGCGAAGGCCTTCGACACTGTTGATCACTCGATTCTGCTTCAATGCTTAAGTGAACTAGGAATAAGAGGCACTCCTTTGAAATTGTTTGAAAGCTTCCTGAAGAACAGAACAGTTGCTGTTTGCTTGAATCAGAAAATGAGTGATTAATATAAAATCAACAAAGGCCGTCCGCAGGGTTCCATATTGGGTCCAATTTTATTTATTTTATACATTTATAATATTTATTTTTCTAATTTGAAGGGCAAATATATTGTCTATGCGGATGATACATTGCTATTATATTCGAATTTCTCTCCTAGTGCATTAGAACGAAAAGTAAATGACGATTTAAAGGAGTACGGGTCATGGTTGTTAGGGAATAAGTTAACTATAAACATTAAAAAGTCCAAGTTTATGCTATTTAAACAACTGAACAAAGCAGATATTGTGTTGGACATTAAAATGTTCAATGAAAGTATTGAGCGTGCAGCATCGTGGAAAAACCTAGGTCTTATCATAGACGATAGATTGTCATGGACTCAACAGATTAGTAGTCTGAAATCGAAATTGGTTTTTTGGATTAGGGTATTTAGGTGTAAAAATTACTTAGATATTGGTCTCAAAAACTTAATCTATAATGCTCATGTTTTGCCTTTGATTACTTATGGCATTATGAATTGGTGTCATACTTCGGAATCGAACATTGATTCAATTCATAGAATGCTGAATAAGATTGTCAAGGCCATGCATGGCTTGGATAGACTGACCCCTAGTATTACCCTTAATCCACTAACGAAGAAATTTAGTATCAGGCTGATGATATATATGGAAAAAGCTAAATTTATTTTCAGAATACTTAATTCTGAAATGAAATCGGGTGTCCAGCTAATCAAACACTGTGACATTCATTCTTATAATACCAGATATAATGATTATCTTAAGTTGTCGTTTGCTCGAACTAAAAGAAAACATAGCGACCCTGTTAGATTAGCAATGGAAGTATATAACTCATTACCAACTGAGTTAAAAAAGGTTAAAGTCTTTCCAATATTTAAGAAGCTACTTAGGGAACACACTGTTGAGGTTTGGAGAATCTGAGAAGTCATGTTTTGCGATCCTGATTAAATTTAATTTATGTTGTTTTTTTTTGTTTTTTCTTAGTTTTGTTTTATTTAAAAAGCTTTAAGATTTTGAACATTAAATAACTTCCCTTACACCAGCAGCCTTTAGTTGCTGACTGGGAAGTTGCAAAATTTGATAGAAGAGTAAAATTGTTGGAAAATTTTGAAATTAATACGAAAAGAGCTTCTTCTTCTTCTTTTTTGTTCTTGTTTTTAGTTACTAACGTCACCTGTCCTCTAATTGGTTATATGTGTGTGCTATCCTACAATCCAATAGTTAGATTATGTGTCTTGATCATTGCTAATAATAATATTCCTAACAAAATTAAAAAATATATAAAAATGAAAAAAATTAATAATTAATTTGAATATTTGTGTTGTGAGTGATGTTATGGTACCAATCCATATCCTTTCTCCTTTCGGAATATGATGAAAGATAATATGAAAAAGATGAAATGAATAAGTGTATCACTGGTTCTTTCTGAAGAAGCTCAGTATCCAATCTGAATCCACTGTCCACTGTATTTAATTAGGCTGGAAATTTTGATTCGGAATTATTTATGACTTGGGGAGTTGCGTTAAAGACTAAATAAACCAAGATAAGATTAATGAAATGAAAAATCCTTTGAACTTACACAGAATTATATAAAAGGGAAGATGACAGTATGTTAGTGATGCCAACCAAAGTAATACGCAAGAAAATTAATTAACGTGCCAAGAAACGATGTTACACAGGAATCATCGTTAGCCTCAAAACCACAAGAAATAGATGCATTTTTTAGGATCTATATTACGCTAAACTTTATAAAACAAGAATATTTATTAAAATTTATACGAGTAAGTTAATGCGCAACCAAACTTAAAACGATAAACTTGCAGTTTTATAAAAAATTTACGGATATCGTCGTGGTTGTCGACATTTTAAATGCAGGTATCAGTGTAACCGCTTTAGAAAAATAAATGATGAAAATTGAGCTATGGTTGCAGCCATTGGGCACAATCTGCAAGGATTATATCTTAAAAGTATTAAACTTAATATTATTATTCGAAAAAAAACAAAGAAAGGTCCAACAAAGATCTTGGATTTTAAAATAACGATAAATATAGAATATGGGCCTAAGCACTTATAGGAACTCTTCCTCCGAATGGAACAAATGGGAACAAAAAGCCTGCTCTATACACGGTACTGAGAATGGTAATCAATTTCTGAAGCCTTTGAATAAGTTACAAAGACGGAGGTGAATGCACTTGAGCCTCACTTCAATTTTGAGCTCATAAAAAATCAATATCGTGCCGAAATGTAATCCTATCTGCATATTGTTGACAAACTAATTTCTTTACATCAGTGGGAATTATATCCCCATATCAGATTATCATGTGTATAGTTTTCAAACGCTCTCTTCGGTACTAAGGATTCAACCACAACCCATACTTAAACGAAAGAGGATATTTTGCAAGCATCACAGGAAATTATGCATCCTTGGGCATGCTCTTGGAGGTGAATCCAGATATTGTGATTTAATGTCCAGAGGCTGGTTGCATTAAATTTATAATGTTCCCCGTGGCCTTCACATTCTGAGGACAGCGTTAAAGTTTAATGATCTTAGCCACATGTGAATACACTTAATTCATTATCTTACTTTTTAGGAAAACGCTTCGACTCCCAGTAAACGTTTGTCATTTTTATTGTGAATTGGAATTACATACGCACGTTCGATCTCCAGACAGTATCGATGACCTCTTCCCCTAACATTGCATGGTGTTCATGCATATAAGATTAACACCCTTTATGTGGGTATTTTCGCATAGTTATTTCGCGGTTTATTTGACAATGCTATTATGAAGCAAGGTAGGCTTTTATGTAATAAAATCCTGTATGCGTGTACCAATACCATGCTGATTTGAAGAAGAGGGGCATGATTAGGTATCGAGATGCCATATACTCACAACTGGAAATGAATTGAGACTATTGTTGCTTGCATATCAAAACCTGCGGAGTTTTCCTAGTATTTTCATTCACTTTATGTTTATTCAGTGATATTTCAAACAAAAGTCATATAATTGTACATATATTGTTAAGCTTGTCTATTTTTATCGATACCTTCCTTCTGGATCACACAGATAGAACAATCTTCGGCTATTGTAGTGTATTTGACAATTATAGTTATTCAATGGTAATTTGGAAATGGTATTCGGAGAAGTACGGTGCAACTGAAATTTAGATGTTCACAGTAGAAAGTGCAAACACCACTATTTAGGAGTACATCTATGAGCGCGATGGCCGTAACATACAATATCAGAAGTGGGTGTGAGGCGAGGCTCGTGCTGATCAGCAAGAAGAAAGGAAATCCCGGATCCCCGTTTACATACTGCCTGTTATGCATGCTAGACACTGCTGGGATAGTGCTAGAAAAACTCATCAAGCGAAGACTCACCTTTCTCCTCGGCAGTACGGCTTTGGAGCAGGACACTCCACCTAGATGCGATTGCAAAGGTGGTGAGCGCGGTCCAAAAGGCAGAGGCATATAGCCGCACCAAACGGCGGACCTTCCTGTTTGAGACACTCAACTCCGCTAGACGGGTGGATATTCTGGATACACTGGAAACCCTGTTTCAAGTTCCAGAATATATCATGCGGCTTCCGAGGGACTACCTGAAGGACCGAAGCCTGCTTTACAACACGGTACAGAGCCAGCGAAGGATGTAAGTTACATCGGGTGCTGCCTAGGGATCTATCCTTGGTCCAGAATGTGTCTTACGACAGGCTTCTGAGACTGGAGATGTGACTGATCGGCTATGTGAATGACATTGCGGCTTTGGCACTGGACGCACTGTTGAACAAGCGCAACTTAGGCTAGGTATGCTAATGCGCCGATAGAGAGACTGGATAACTGCTCGTGGGTTCAGTCTATTACAGAAAAAACCCGAAGTGGATAGTACGCGTCCATCCAGACGTCGCACATAGGTCAATTTTAACGATCTACGCGGCCAAAATTGGATTTTAAAAACTAACGGTAACCATTTAAAACAAATTATCAGTGATTAGAAAACATTTCAGCAAATCCTAAATCACCCATTAAAACGATTCCCCCCACATTCCGAGCGTGCAGCGGTAGTTGGACCTTGACCGTCAACAAGTGCGTTCTTCTTCGAGGTCACAGTGTTTAAAGCAACCACAAGTTTGAACATAAATATTTCTTTAGCAGTGTCAGTTTTTGAAGTGAAGGTGATGGATTTCGATAACCCAGGTATTATTTTTTAATATAATTACGTAGTATATAACAAAGAGTGTTTTCTTAGACAAATTTTAGAGTAATAAGTGAGTAGTAAGTGAATTTGTTGTATTCCTCCGTTAAACTCCGTGTTCGTTTTATTTTTTTTTTTTAAGTACCATCCTTCCTTTTGTAAATATTACTAAAATTAACCACAGAAACTTGCAGATAATGAATAGAGGCTCATTTTTAACGACAAAGTTTTTTTCAATAAAATTTTCATTTTTCTTCTTATTTGAATAATCATTGTATTTCACTATTTTAGGAACTGCCAGCACATCAGGTGTGAAAATTGTTACCCGGAGATACCTTTATGGAATAATGAGAGACCAAAATTTACCAAATCTCGAAGCAAGTCTCGATTATTTGGAAAATCACTTACTATCGAACTATGGCACTACTGATGATGATTTAAAAACAATAAAACTCCGATTTTCTTCATTTAAAGCAAAATTAAAGGAAAGGTGGATGAAATGTCACAGAAAGGAAGACGATTTTTTGAAATACAACGAGTCTTGGCTAGAGGGAACTTTCGAACTTCCTTCAAAATTGTTGAATCGACCGGGGCGGCCTTTGAAAACTTTCGATGAAGCAAGTGAACGAACTAAGCTTCGAAAAACTGAAGAAATTAGGTTAAATGTCGAAGATGACGTCATTGTCCACGCTGCACAAACAACCTTAAGAGTACAAGGAAAAAGAGATGCGTCGAGTATTCTTAAAGAAATAACAAATGATCCTGCACGAGCTCACGAATATAAAAAAAGCAGTCGAAGAAAAAGAAAAAAAAGATGGTGTTACTCCTTTGACACCATTACTAGCTCTGACAATGTTCGTTGAGGCTGACCTTATAAGACGTCAGTACGAAATCATCCGAAATACAAATAAGGCATTTTATCCTCCATATTACCTTTTGTTACAAGCTAAACAAGAATGCTATCCTCAAAAGGAATGTTTGCGGGTCACGAGCACCTGTGCGGAGAGCAGCTTACAGAGCCTTGTTGACAATACCGTTAAGCGATTATCAATTTTCTTGCAAGAAGTACTATTAACTCTTAAGGAAGAAGAGAGAAATTCCTTGAATATAATTTGTAAATGGGGTTGCGATGGCTCTCAGCAAGCTAAATACAAACAAAAATTCGGTGATGATATGGAATCAGATGCTAATTTATTTTTGAGCTCATTTGTGCCACTTAAAGTAGTGTGTGGAAAGAATAATAAAAAAGTAATATGGCAAACCCTACGCCCTCATCCCCACGATTTTGCCGTCCAATAAGATTTCGATTTTTGCAAGAATCAACTGATGTGACAAAGGAAGAAATAAATTACGTCGAAGAATCCGTGAAAGGACTAAAAGCAACAGAAATAAATTTGAACGATATCAAATTCACTTTTAACCATTCTTTTCTGATGACTATGGTGGACGGAAAAATATGTAACGCTGCAACTGGAACCAAGTCTACTAGTCGGTGCTATATCTTTGGTGCAACATCGAAAGACTTTAACAAAATTGATAAAAAGGAGTCAAGTTCAACTGGTATTAATTTTGGGCTCTCTATATTGCACGCCAGACTTAGACTATTTGAAAGTGTTTTACATTTGGCATATAAATTACCTGTTAAAAAATATAGAGAGAGGAAGACTGACAAAGAGAAAGAACTAGAAGCACAAACAAAAATGCACATCTAAGAGAGGTTTCGGATTGAAACTGGATTACTGGTGGACATGCCTAAAACTAATTTTGGAAATACTAATGATGGTAATACCAGTAGAAGATTTTTCGAAAACCCCCAATTGGCGGCAGACATAACCGGTATAAACTACGAATTAATTTACAGATTAAAAGTTATATTAGAGACTATTGCAAGTGGCCATAGAATTGATACAAAAAAATACGAAAAATACGCCGAAGAAACAGCAAAATTGTATATAGACTTATATGGATGGCACCCTACGACACCGACTATGCATAAAATTTTAATACATGGAGCAACTATCATTGAAACAGCCTTGCTACCAATAGGTCAACTGTCGGAGGATGCTGCAGAGGCTCGTAATAAACATTTCCGCTTATATCGTCAGAACTTCGCTAGGAAGTTTTCTAGAGAACACTGTAATCTAGATGTTTATCACAGATTACTATTGACTTCGGATCCACTGATAAGCAGTCTGGGGCCCAAAAAGACATCTATATCAAAAGGCTTTTGTCCCGAAACAATAGAAATGCTATTGCCGGCAGATCCCTACTCAGAACCCGATTTAGATGATGAGCAAGTTGACTCTTTATTTGAATAAAAATGTAATTACTGTACATATAGGTATTATCATCATATTTTTTGTATTAGTTTTTCTAGGAAATTGTATTACTCAACTTAAAATAAAATATATCCTACATTTCTTTTGAATATCAGTGTTTTTTATTTATGGAATCCGAGGACGATTTTTTTTGATTCCAATTTTTTTTATTTACATTTTACCAAAAAGAACTGGTGTTTAAACAAAAAAATTTCATTAATCAGACATATAATATTGCATAGAAATGATAAAAACCGAATATAAATGATAAAAGTGAAAAAATATTTTTGGCTGCATAGATCGTGAAAATTGACCTATGTGCGTTGTACAGTGCATAATGACGAAACCATAGCAGCTGTAGAGCGTAGTATCGATGAAGACCCAAGTGAGCCTATTCGACAGCGTGTTCAACAATTAAGCCTTTGCCCATTAACATTATGGAAGTTTTTACGGAAAGATATTGGTTTGCGGGCTTACAAAATTCAACTCGTGCAGAAATTGAAGTCGGATGACCACCGGGCATGGCATAGATTCAGTGTATGTGCCCAAGAACAAATTGCTGCAGCTCCTGAATTTGGTAAGAAAATTATTGCTTAGAGTATTCGAAAATTGAAGCTCTTGTTTGGACTTCCTCCACGCCAGTCGTGATACTCACATGCCCAAAATCATATTTAAATAAAATCGCAAAGAATTATCTTTCCAATAATATAAAATTTCATGGCAATCAAAACAACTTATCCATATTTTATTTCATTTCAAAATTCTGTACCTCTAAACGTTTTTTTTGCCTCCCACACTACAGCCCCCTTCAGCCCTTCAAGTAAAGATAATTAGAGTATCCCATTATTGTATCATTGTAATTTTTCTTAGGCTCCGCCTTTACATTTAAAGCACATTATGTAGTTAGCAACTGAATGCAAAATTATTGACATCGATTTTCTGGAGATGTTTCTACCTCTCCACTCTAAAATGCAAGTACTTTATCTGTTGCAAGGCGCTTTTATTAGAAATCTGTACTAGGATAAAAGGTATTAGAAATGTTCAAGGATAAAAGGTAAATTTTTTCTTTTTGGCGGTTAATCTCCTTATTACAAAGTTTTAGTATTTCAGTCGAGTAGCGAGTAATTTAGAAACTTAACACGTCTGAACACTAACAATTTAGTCGAGTTAATCCATTTTATTCGATTTTTGGGTAGAAGCATTTATTTTAGCCACCACTCGACTAAAATATAGCATAGTGTGAACGAAGCTTTGGTTCCGCCAGTGCTTAAAATTTCTTCTGGACTCATTTGCTTCATATTCTTCTTCACCATCGTTTCCTGTTGGATTGGTTATTGCTGCTCTGGTTTTTAAATTTTGATCCCTTTCTTGACTAGCTCTTCGAGAGACTGTATCCATAGATTCAGCTCAAATTCCAATATCAAATCAATTCAGCTGATCTTTTACAATATTCCTTTTCTTCTTAGCGTGTACTGAAACGGATAGTTAAAATGTCCGTAAAGGACTGCAGCGATGGTTTGCTACCTCGACAAAAGCGGATGTCTTGCGGTGTCATGGGGCGGGTTCCCCAGCACAAGGACCCACTACAACAAAATTTCACATTCACGAATTAAGAGATGCAGATCCACATCGACGGGAGTTGAGGCCGAGGAAACCTTCTATGGGTTCCAAATTGCTCAAGCAAATGGTAAACTGGGCCTAGCGAAAAGATACGGGACTGGGAAGGACTTCGTCGTTACCGATGATACTTATGGCCCCGAAAGTGTGGGGCATCCAGGCGGAAGCGGCGCCCCCTCGCACCCTCCCAACCGGATCCAGATCCAATGTAGACGTGGCCATATATTTCCCATTTAAGTGAAAAACTCATACAAACATAATTTGCATGAATTTTTCCCTTAAATGAAAAATATATACATGGCCAATTTATGTTATAGTATTATGTGAGGGAATCATACAACACTATACTCGTACCATAAAAGGGCACGCGAGCGGAAGGCCACTCTACCCGGCAAGAGCCTCTGTAACACATAAAAGGGGAGAGCTCGCCCGATGGCTAGCTCATTATAGTGGAGGGGCTGGCCAACGTGGTGGGTCCCATTTCCCGGTCAGGTTCGAAATCCGAATGGAAAGACCGAAATTTTTGTTTAATAATTCATATCAATCATTTATATGCATAACATTCATTTATATGCATAACATTCGTGAAATAATCAATCATTAGAATAAATATATTCAAGTTAGATATACATATATGAATGTATCTGTTCTAAACAAAGTATTTGTCATATAATCTAAATTTATAAATAAAGTATCGTTATAATAGGATGTGTAGGATGACACGTTAAATTAAAAGGTGTGTTGGAAAGGTTCAGTTCAACAGCTTAGGATGAAGTGCATATGTTCATCACATTATTGTCTCACAATAGTAACTCCAAAACGATACCAAATCAATTGAAAATAGATTACATTTGAGACGTTCAAAGAAAAATGAATCGAAAGAATTAATAAGTTCAATTTGATTTATCAAAGCTGAATGATTTAATCCCCGTTCAATCACATTATTCATAAACATCCATTTAACATTCTTAAAGTAGCTCAAGACATCAATAATTTATTTACTTTTATTTCTTTTTATTAATAACCAAAAGCGCACTTACCCAACATCCTCGCAGAGTGCCCACTGGTGATGTGGGTATATTACAATACAATATCGCTGTAATTATTAAAAATTGTTTAACTGGGATTGGTATCAACTTCGTCGAGAGAAAGTAAATTAATGTTCAAGCGTAACACTTTTTTTTTATTCAAGGGCTTTGCAATTCTGCAGAAAAATAGAATTATGTATCTACTCGTATACTGTCGCTTTTAATTATTTTTACTTGTTAAAAGCGATTAAGCTGCACAGGAACTAAAATGTTGCACCTTTGACAAGCTTCAGTCCGAGATGTAGCAGTTTACTGTTCACCTCTGTCTAAATTGACGAATATTGATTTTTTTTAAATCCAGAGATAACTTGCATTGGTTTTGATTCATTTGCATAGATGAAAATTCATTTTCTGAAGCATAAACAATACTTCGAAAACTATCCTTTTATAGCCCTCAAACATCTTAATAGCATACGTGTGATCCCTCCTCTAGATGCCACCATGCAATTCTTCCTTCTGATCTGATACTCGCCGGATTCGCCTACCGCTAAGCAACGATCATCAGAACCGATCAACCCGTTATTCGAACGTTTCACGAGCATTTAACGAGCTAACCGACCGAAACCGATTCCCGCATGATTAGTATTATTTACCCTATATCATTTTCGCAGCTATAGAAGCCCGAATTCCATCATATACTTTTTAGCTTATACGCTTCACGTCGTAACGATATATTTGTCTATTCACATACAATCAAATACCGAGACCGATGAATACGCTCGTACACAAGTCCATAAACATAAAATGATTTTTATAAGAAACCCTCACTTTTATCTTAAGAAATTTTCTGCACCATTCACATTGATCGCATAGTTAGCACTCTGTAATGAATTTCGAAATGTCCGTGTAGGACACGGGTGTCGATGGTCTGGCACAAGTGTCAGCGAGCTTAAACAACACCGAGCTCAGGTAACTAGCTTCGCTTAACGACCGCGTACGCGTTCTTGACGACTAGCATTTGCGGGATCATATGAGGCGGGTTCTTGTCGTGCCACGAAGCTACACTACAAAATACTTATCACGCGTACTCTACTCTACAAGACGTACCGATCAATTTTATTATCTTTAGAAATGTTCTATTAGGTGTTAATTAAGCTAATCTACAGTAATTCAATATTTTTTTGCCTCGTTAAATTCGCGGACACGGAGGCTTGAGACAAACGCAAACATTACACAAAAAGCATTACAAGGGGAATGTCAAACCTAAAGATGTTGAAGTGGCTGAAGTGAACCCCTCATCTCTGCATAAAGGATGGAAACCTGACGTATGAAGTTTACTTTACACTAGTAAAACAACAAACTAAGCAGTTTCGACGGGGTGACCACCTTATCTCTTCAGGTGCAGCCACTCCTGATCACCACGGGGCTGCTCGACTGCTTATGTTTATTACAACTCATTCGCACTCTGGGCATTCTTCAACCATTCTATTCAGTTGGACTGCATATTGACGATTCGCGACAAAGGATGTCATCCGAGCTCCATGCATTAAACACAAGAAAATATATCATGAGGCCACTTGTGCACAAGAAAATATATCATGGGGCAATTTGTTTGTGTAAATTTCACTGCACTTTGCAAGCCCTAAATTCAGTTCATTTTCATAAATTCCTTCTTCTCTACTCTAGGATCAATGATTCTGGGTGCGCAGAATGGACTCAGATAGTGTCACGTCCAACAGAGAGCCTCGGGTACTATTCCACCTCGTTCCAATGTTAGGCACCGAGTCCCCTTCACCAAGCGTGACCTCAACACGGTGGCGATCAAGCACAGAATCCCCATCTGCCCAAGCAGCTTTATCTCCATGCCGCACCGGTAAATTCACAAGCTTCTAGCTCAACCAAGTTAGATTGCATTCTCAATGCGATCCGTGGTTGGTCGTATTATCTCAGTGCTTTCAAGTCCAAAATTGCCGGTTTGAATTTTTAAATTAATAGAAGTCAAAAATGACAAAAGTTGTAATAATAATAAAAAGATAAATATCATAAAAAATATAATAAGGAAGAAAAGTTTGAACTTAATATAGAAATAAAATAACATAAAATTTCTATTTAATTATAAGGAAGAATTTAAATTTAACATAGAGAAAAAAGGTAATATAAAATTTATATTTATAATACAAAAAAAAATATTTTATAATTTATAAACTGTAAATTTTCAAATCAGCAATTAAGATTCGGATCATGTTATGAAGGTTTTCAAACAGTTCGCTTAGGTGACTGCTCGATTACTACAAGCGCTACAGTCCCTCTCGGGCCTTCGCTTCCTACAACAAGCGCCTCCAACTATCTCGGTCCACCGACCGCGTCATCCAATTTCGAAATCCGAGCAGCAATGAACTGTCTTCGTCGACTGAGTCAGACTAGCATTTGCTCGGTTTCCCCACTGGTCTCCGGCCTTCAGTTTTCTCAACGAATACCTTTTGGGTATCCGTTGTATGTCCATATAATTCATCTGGCCAGCCCATTGCAGCTTCCGCAGTATAACAATCCTTGAGACCTCCGGCTCATCAAAAATTTCATACAGCTCATGGTTGTATCGAATTCATCATTGGTCCCCATCTAGCCTCGCTCCGATTATTCACCACAGGACGCATCCCTCAAAGGCGTTCAATATATTTACGGATGCTTGGGTTAGGGTCCATGTTTCACACCCATAGCATAACACAGGTCTTGTCACAGGTTTGTATACTTGCAGCTTCGTTTTCCTGTGTATACAGCTGGTCTTCAAGATCGTCAAAATTGAATAAGATATCTTATTTGCGAGCTGTATTCTTCAGCGTAATTCATCTCTTTCATTAGTAGTTCTCGTTATTTTGGCGCCTAAGTATACAAATTCGCGCACATTTTCGATATTGTATTGGCTAGTGTGATATTTTGGGCGTTTGACGTATTTTTCCTTAACTGCGTCATGAGCTTTGTTTTATTTATAGCCCTACTAGTTTTGCTTCGCTGCCGAGTTTCAGGAAAAGTTCTTTGGTGGTTATCAACGATCGTGACAAAATATTGATGTCGTCCACATAGGCTACCATTTGGCTCGACTTGTATAGTAACTTATCTCTTGTATTGACAGGTAGCTTTCTTATGATGGATTCCAGAGCCAAATTGAATAGCAGTGGGGCCAGCCCACCTCCCTGCTTCAGTCCGATATTTGTGTCAAAGACATCGGTGAGTTGGTTGTTGATGCAAGCTTGGGAGGTCGTCGACGTCATTGTCATTTTGGTAAGATGGACTAATTTGGCTCGGGTACCAAAGCAAAACATTATTTGGTACAGTACGTTACGATCAATACTATCGTCAGCGAAAATTTAGTGCATGTCTAAGTTGAACATCCAGCATTTTTCAAGTACCTGCATGACTATAAACAATTGGTCTATCGTCGATATACTTGCTCTAAAACTACCCTGATACTCCTCAATAGTACTGCTGGCGTATGATCCGATCCGATTTCATTTTCTTAGATCCTTGAAAATATTTTGGACGCCGTACAAAGAAGTGATATGCCTCCATAGTTTTCGCACTGTAACTTGTCACCTCTTTTGTAGATAGGGAATATAATTGATAAGCTCCACTCTTGCGGCATATGTTCTTGTTGCCAAAAGTGCTGCATGATTTTATGGATGGCTTTCTGAACACCTCTGCCACCATATTTAATGAGCTCTACTGGAATCTCATCTTTATTATTATATTTATTATGTCTTTATTATTCTTTTGAGCCTTAGTGGTGGAACAAACTTCATTCAGAGTAGGTACGGCTAATGGAAGCTCTCCGGAAATGTTCCGGAGCTGTGCGGAGGATTAAGGAGGCTCTTGAAATATGATGCACTTCCTTAATCCTGGTTTCATCAGCGATAATGTTGCCAATGTCATTACGGTAGAGTATGGTCTTGGCATGATAACATTTCAGGCTTTTCACTTCTTTGTATGTGTTAGAACTAGTATAAACCAAACAATGTAAATTGTCATAGTTATCTAAATAGCTTACTAGTTGGAGCTACTGTCAATGCCTTGATTATGTCATTCTGTTCGGTCGAATAATACTCACTCTTATGTCAACTGTTTTTCTGTGCTAACTAGATTGTAAATAAATCTCAGTATACCAATTTAATCTATTGTTATTTTTGCCCAATCCCATTAAGTTATGGGCCCAGGATACGCGATAAATAAGTGTACGTAAAAATTTATTTTCTAAAAATCGCAACATTCAAGGAAGACGCGATGTCGCGTGGAGACGAGGTGCCAGTGCCGGCGCCATTATCTTCAACAGCAACAAGTTCCGGAATTACAGTCAGTTTCGAAAAGCTTAGTGGAATATCTAACAATGGAAACTGGAAGTTTATGATGCGGATGTATTTAGTCCATGAAGACTTATGGGATTGCATCGAAGAATCTGCACCGGGTGTTCCCCAGGTCAATGACAACCGCAAATAACTACGGGCACTCGCAAAGATATGTTTGATGGTTCAACCCTCGTGTTTTTCCCACGTTGGAAATTCTGCCACTGGTTACGAGGCATGGAACAACCTAAAGACAGCCTATGAAGACAGGGGGCTGTGTCGTCGTCTTGGATTCTTACGCACGTTATTTGGATTAAAATTGGTACAATTTAGTGACATGGAAGCGTGTATCTTGAGAATCACGGACTTGGATCAACAATTACGAGACATAAATGCCCCATTAGAAGATGATTTTCTATCAGTGTTAATGCTAAGCGGTTTACCCCCCAGACTATGATCCGCTTATCATGGCTTTAGAAAATTCAAACATTAAATTGTGCAGTGAAACAGTGAAAAGTAAATTATTACAAGAAAATTTACGTAGAGACATGTCAAACAGTGGCTTTGGTGGAGCCACAGATACAGTCCATGGATGGGAAACGCGCAGAAGCTGTGAATTTGTGTGAAGCGAATCAATCACAGGAGATTTGGCATCGAAGACTCGGACACCTGAACAAGCGAAGTATGGATTTACTGAAACAAGGCATGGCAAGTGGAATTAATTACACTTATAATAAAACTAATCCCTGTGCGGCATGTATTGAAGGGAAGCAGAGCAGAATACCATTCCCAAAACAATCCTAGAGTCGAGCCACTGGGAAATTAGGTCTCATACATTCTGATTTATGTGGGCCTATGTCAGTTTACTCATTTAGTGGTGCCAAGTATCTATTAACATTTATAGATTACTATACTAGGATGACATTTGGTTATTTTATTAAAAGTAAAGATGAAGTTCTATCTGTATTCAAGATCTTTAAAATGTTTGTAGAAAAATAAACTAATTTGAAAATAAAGGTGATAAGAACAGACAATGGTCGTGAATATGTGAATAAACATTTCCAGACATTCCTTCAAGACCATGGCATCGTGCACCAGACGACTGTACCCTATTCTCCACAACAGAATGGAGTCGCGGAAAGGGCAAATCGCACGATTATGGAGGCCGGACGATTTATGCTACAAGATGCAGGTATGGACCAAAGATTCTGGGCTGAGGCTTTGAATACAGCAATCTTTATCAAGAAAAAATCACCACGTAAAGCGGTAAGAGGAACCACACCAGAAGAAAAATGGTCTGGTTGTAAAGTTGATTTATCAATTTTGAGAATATTTGGCTGTCTTGCTTATGCAATGATCCCTGAAGAGGCGTAAGAAACTAGACGCAAAGAGTAAACAATACATTTTTGTAGGATATTATAATGAGTCAAAAGGGTACAGACTAATTGATCCTCAAAATCTCACCAAATGCATTAAATCTAGAGATGTGTGCTTCTTGGAAGGAATGATGTATAAAGACTTAAAAAAAAATCAGAATAACACTACTACAGATTGTCAAATAAATTTTAATGATGGAATAGAAAATGTTGTGAGAACAAATGATGATGACAATGTCGATCCCTCGCCTACTAGAGAGTTATCTGACTCAATCACAACTAATTCAACTGTTTCTGGCTCCAGCTCTGTGGATGACCCCAATGATGTCACATGGAATCCAGACATGACTCAAGATCAGTATTATAGTTATTATAAAGACATTGATGAAAGTGTGAATGCTGTAATAGCAATGACAGCAACAACTCTTGATGGAGAACCACAGACAATTGAGGAAGCATTATCAGGACCTGAAAAGGAACACTGGAGGGAAGCTATTGAAGATGAATATAAATCATTTGAGAAAAATGAGGCTTGGAATTTGACATTACTGCCTGAAGGAAAGAAGGCTGTGCGGTGTAAGTGGGTTTTCAAGAAGAAGCTAAGACCAGAAGGCCAGTTACTTTGGTATAAAGCACACCTTGTAGCAAAAGGTTATACCCAGGAATTCGGGATTGACTACAAGGAAATCTACTCACCTGTAGTACGTTATTCTACTATACGTACATTGATTGCCCTGGCAGTAAATCTAAACTTACACATTGATCACATGGATGTAAAGACAGCATTCTTAAACGGTGATTTGCAAGACTCTGTTTACATGGAGCAGCCAAATGGATACAAGATAAATGGTAAAGAAAACCATGTATTTAAACTCCATAAAGCTATATATGGGCTTAAGCAAGCCTCAAAGGTATGGTATGACAAGATATATAATGCCTTGACAGATCTTCAGTTTAGAAAAACACTCAGTGAGCCTTGTGTTTACATTAAATCAGACAACTCAGGAATAATAATTATATTAGCTTTGTATGTCGATGACATTTTGATTATAAGTAAAGATACACCAGAAAAAAAAAGCGCTCAAGGAGAAACTGATGAAAAGGTTTGAAACAAAAGATCTTGGCCGAGCTACACATGTATTAGGAATGAGGTTAAATCAAAGACAAAATCAAATTACATTGGATCAGAAAAACTATATACAGAAGGTATTAGATCAATTTAATATGACTGATTGTAAGCCTGTAAGCACACCTCTGGAATGTGGCATAAAGCTTAAGAAAGGAGACCAAACTGATATGGAGTCCAAGTATAGAAGTCTAGAGAGATGTATTATGTACATAGCCGTTTGTACTAGACCAGATATTATGCATGCAGCAAGCCTACTCAGCAAATTTAATAATTGTCATTCTGAAACACACTGGAAAGCAGCCAAACGTGGACTGCGATATGTAAAAGGGACTATTAATTATAACATAGTATATGAAAAATCCTCATTGAGTGTTACAGGATATGTAGATGCGGATTGGGCTTCAAATCAGCTAGACCGTCGCTCATATACTGGTTATGTTTTCAAATTGGGAAACTCAGCAGTGTCATGGGAAAGCCGAAAACAAAGAACTGTGGCCCTATTAAGCACCGAAGCTGAATATATGCCATTGTGTGGAGGAACAAAGGAGGCTAAATTTCTTAGAAGCTTTCTTTATGAATGTTTAGGTAAACATTTAACAGTAACTTTGTTCAATGACAGTCAGTCAGCACAAACAATTTGTAAGTCATGTTAATTATAGCCGTAGTAAACACATTGATATTAAATATCATTTTGTACGACAAATTGTAGAAAATAAAATTATAATGTTAAAACACTTATCTACTGAAAATATGCCAGCAAATATCCTAACTAAATGTTTAAGTAAAGATAAACATTTTAATTGTGTAATAAATCTTGGATTACAGATTGTTTAGTTTAAGGACAGGTGTTAGAACTAGTATAAACCAAACAATGTAAATTGTCATAGTTATCTAAATAGCTCACTAGTTGGAGCTACTGTCAATGCCTTGATTATGTCATTCTGTTCGATCGAATAACACTCACTCTTGTGTCAACTGTTTTTCTGTGCTAACTAGATTATAAATAAATCTCAGTAAACCAATTTAATCTATTGTTATTTTCGCCCAATCCCATCAGTATGCTTGTCTTGTGTTGTTGCTCGTTAAACTTACATCGATCCATCTCAATTGGTCGTCATAGTATTTTCATTTCTCAATTCTAAGTATCTTAATCGCTACTCTTCTGAGATTTTCATACTTTTCGGTAGTAATCCTGGTTTTCCTACCTACGTACTCTTTGAATACCTGATTCTTTTTATCTCACTTATTCTGGCACTCATCATCGAACCAATCATTTCTTTTGCACCGGGCTTGATGTCCAATTGTCTGTTCTGCCAAGGTGTTAATTGCCACTATCACTTCCATCCATAGCTCGTTGCTTGTTTTCAGCGGTGTATCTAATAGCATGGAAGCTAGCTGGTTGTCGAGGGACTCGCTGGCCGTCCTCCAGTCGTTTCGCAATGAGAAAGCTCATTGCCAACCTTAACGTTGAAATCACCCAGAATTATTATTGTGTCGTTTGTAGGTAATGAGTCGACTAGTCTTTCCAGATGATTGTAGAACGTTTTCTTCGTTTTTTTCTTCGGTCGGGGCGTGTACATTAATTTTGAAGAATTTCACTTCACCGTTCATTTATTGCCTTAAAATCAATAACGTGCGATTTGAACTCCCTACACTGAAAGAAAAATTCGTAGTCAAATGAGCTATTTTCGTTGTATTTCAACTATTCCACAGAAGCTAGTAATAATAAACACGAAAATAATTAATTCAATCAATCATGCACAGTAAATTTTACTATTGAATAATGTTCAATTTTCTGTTGTAGTTCCTACTACCTTCATCGTTCATTTTATGACTTTGAGTTTTGATCTACTACGAACTAATATGGAACATAATTATTGACTTACAATGAAATAGTCATTTGCTATATTTTTCAGGAAATATTAAATGAGACAACGTGCTGTGGTTATACTCGTATTACAACGTTTTGTGATAATATTACCACGTCTTGTGGTAAAATTGACCACATTTTGCGGTATGTTTTATATCGGTACCGAAAAATGTCTGTTGTCTGGAAATTTGGCGGCATTCACGTTATATCAGTGTGATAAGCGGTTAATAAAGTTTGTTTTAGTTAGTTAGTGTTGTTTTGCGAATAATTAGTTGTATTTGGTTGTGAATTAAAGCCGGCGATAAATTTTGCTTAACGGCCACGACAGGTAAGTAAAATTGTGCGTTTTGCTAATATGTATATCTCCAAATCGGGAATAAGTATTGTGTACATAGTTTCAACACCTGAATTGAAATCAACCCTTAAGTGTTCGCCGGTATTTATTTTAGAAGAGAGTCAAGATCTTTCCTCACGCCACAAAATATGGAAGAATATTTAAATTTTCAACAACTGCCAGAATCATCGTTTGTGCAATGTGACACCGCTTTGTTTGACTTACTTTATAACTGGGGTCATAGTGATTTGCACACGTTTTTCGTTGAAAATAGTATAACGTTAGAAACAATGAAAGTCTTAACTGAAAAAGACATCGACGAAATTTTTTTGTCAAAGAAGCTTGGCTCCAAAATTGATTTTCGGCAGAAGCTAAAGGCGTGGCGTGATGCACAGGTCAGAAAGATTTAGCATCGTTCATTGTATTAACAAATTTAAAATGGTTACAGGGTATACCACATCCTGAAATTTCGATTTCCACTGAGACTATCCGACAAATAGTTAAAGAGGTCTTGAACCAGACTGAAAGTCAATCGACAGCTCAATCACCAATTTCATTTTCACGTAACTCATCTCCTTCATGCAATGATGAATTCTCAGATTTTGTAAGGTTATTTAAAAGGAATTGATTTTTCAATGCATATCATTTTATTACCTATGCTAGAATATTGACACCATACTTTCAACAAGTTGTTCCGGTCAATATATTTTGAAGGCATTCCAGCGAAATGGGAGAATTGGGGAGACGTCAAGATCCATTTTAGTTGAAGCTATAGTTACTTGGTGCCATAATCTCTCGAGAAGCATAAAAAGAAAAGATTTTGACTTTTTGTCCGAGCAAATTGCAAAGCGGTTTAACGAGGAAAAAGTATAAGCTTTGAATTGTAGACCTGCTTATTTTATTGCTTTGATTTTTAAGGAGCTTTACTTTCGAGCTTCTGAGAACTCTAGAGACAGTCCGACAGGAATTTTATACAATAAGTATCACAGCCGAAGGAAAAGGCTGCGCAAAATTGGTCTCATTCCGACTGTTGCTCAAGGCGATTTCGAGACAAATGAAAGCATAACTGATTCCATAACTACCTTTGAAACTGACGAAGGTTTGAACCTGAGAAGAATTCAACTGCATTTTATAAACTCTTTGTAATCCTAGATTTTAACGCGGATTTGAATTGGTTGAAAGTTTTCAAAGAACCATGGGAAGACGTCAAGTTCCCATGGAGCCGGACATTTCAGCGTAGACGCCATTAGATTTTGAACGAATTCGATGGGAAAAAAAATTGCATCAGTTTTAGAAGAGTGGCCTCTTTTTGGACATACGTATGCATTTTCATTGGTAAGTTCTCCAATTTTTTTAATTTTTATTAAATATTATTATCACGTGATTACAAAGATTTCATTTTAATCATGAAAAATACTCTTCAAAATAATTTGGTTTGGTTTAGATTGAATTTTATTTTCAATATTTAAATAAAGCACATTGCATGCATGTTTTGCTTTTTAATATAATTGAATCTTTCCTCATAAAACTTTAAAATTACAAAGCCTTATGTTTTTTTGTAGATAAATATCGACTTTAATATTATTCATCCTGAACAAAAAGACAATTTCCTTGTAAAGTGGGAGAGCTTCAAGGTTATTGCTCTTCAACTATTTAATAAAAAAATTAGGGATAAAGAACTATTGAATAAGAAAGATTATTCAGCTCGTAAGTAGCCTTACGAACATTAACTAAGAAAATACTAAGTTGACTTTTCTTTTGAAGGTTCCGAAGTTGTCCTAATTTTGGACTTATTACATGCGCTGTTACCGCCTCCCGTTAAGCGAGTCAAAAGCAATTCTACGGGGCAACATTCAGTGAAATATACTATAAAGGATTCTCAACAGAGTTTGTTGCTGAAAGTTGACACCGTCAGTGACGTATTTCCTTCGCTTGATAAAACATCTTCAAAATTTCGCCAAGTAGGGACGTCTTTGCAACCTATAGTTATACATTTTAAAAGAGAAAATTATTTTTCCGTTTATTTTGATGGCATTCAATATAAATTTGACCACTTAGTTCCTGCTATTGACTCCTGCTTCAAAATATTCTTTGTCTTAAATGTACATTATCCAGAACCATCAAAATCGGTTTGGTACTTCATACAAAAATATTTTCATGAAATAAATGTTAAGAATTTTCGTATTCCCACTAACGTTTTATCACTTCTAAGTGAAACAAAAACAATTCAAAATGAATAGTTCTCTCTTTTATAGAATCGATTCTTTCTCATTAAAAAACATTTTTGAAACTGTAACCATACCAATATATTTATACTCGTATTTTTAAGCAATATAAATACACACTCAAAATGTATATTTGTCATTTGTGTAAATCAAACGCCACATTTAAGGACATAAATACGTTATCATTGCACTATAAATATTTTCATAATTTGGCATCAACTGATGATTACATATGCTCATATTGTAAGCGAGTTTTTAATCTTAAAAAGTTTCAAACGTCACTTACCTCGTTGCTCTAAAAACAACGCAACAAATTTCTACACAGATGATAGTTTTGTTCGGGAGTCATATAATGAAAGCATACCAACTATAGTCAATGGAACATGCTCCAAATCAGAAAATTTGAAAAATGATATATTTTTAGAGAATATGCTAGTTAGTGCTTTGAAGTTCTTATGTTTTTTATACGGAAAGCCAAACTTACCTATCTCTTTGGTAGAAGAACATATAAACAGCTTACAACGTTATTAGTTTTCCCGCTATTAGAACAGTTTATAGAGCAGTTTAATCACAATTTGGAGCCAGACAAAAGGGAATATTTTTTAAATATCTTGCTTGGACTTAAATCAATTTTTAAGAAAATAGATACATTTCATAAATTTGTTAATGCACTTAAAGAAAAAAATACTTATTTAGAATGGCAAAAATACGTTATAAATAGTCAAATATCAAGCACAGTTGGTACTTCCTCTAAACTTATTGCCAAGGAAAGTGACGGGATTTTATTTCCTATTAAATTTCAAATCAAAAAACTCTTTGAAAGCTCCGACTTTTTTGCAACAATTTCAAAAAATCTTGAAACACTTCAATCCGACCCCATTAATTTCATGAATAACAAACTCTATAAAGAAAAATTGCAGAAAGTAAACCAATTGAGAGATCATATTTATTTACCATACTTTATTTACTATGACGACTTTGAGTCAAATAACCCTTTAGGATCACATACAGGATCTCATTCTATTGGAGCTGTATATTACAGTTTCCCTTTTCTACCACAATGGATGCAATCAAGTTTGGAGTACATTCAAATAGCTTTATTGTTTTACAGCAAGTTTAAAGTGTTTGGAGTAAATAACCTTTTCTATAAGCTTACAGAGATATTAATTGATATAGAACTAAATGGCATTCGAATCGAAATAAACTCTAAACCCATTGTTATCCACTTCATACTTTGCCTCATATTAGGTGATAATTTAGGCATAAATTTTATACTTGGTTTTGTCAAAGGATTCAATTCACTTTATTGCTGCTGATTCTGCACATGCAGCAAATTAGAATCTCAAACTTACTTCAAAGATATTTGTAATAAGTACAGAACAATAGAAAATTATAATGGAAGTTTTCTTAACTTCCGGCATCTTAAAACAAGGATCACATCTACTGGTTTAAGGGATGAAACAATTTTTAATAGCATTCCATCGTTTCATGTTTGCAATAAATTTGCTGTTGATGCCATGCATGATCTATTTGAAGGTATATGCCATTACGATATAAGTAAAATACTAAATTATTATATCTCTGAAAAACACTTTTTCAACCTAGAAACTTTAAATAACAGAATACAATATTTTAATTATGGCTCAGTAGAAGCTGGAAATATGCCTCCTGTTATAAATGTCAATCATTTACATAAAATGAAGTTAAATATGTCCGCAACAGAAATGTTGACTTTTTGTAGGCTTTTGCCTTTGATGATTGGAGACTTAATTCCTGAAGATGATTCGCATTAACATATTTTGCTTATTTTGAATAAAATACTAGATATTGTTTTGAATTCGAAGTTTAAAAAAAATGATGTTGAAAAACTTTCCACGTTAATCGAAAATCACCATACCATGTACAAACAATTGTTTCACTCCCAACTTACACCCAAATTTCACTTCCTTGTTCATTACCCATTTATAATGCAAAATATAGGATCCCTCAGAGCGATCTGGAGCATGCGCTATGAATCAAAGCACAAAGAATTAAAAAGTTATTGCCAAAGCATTACGTCAAGAAAAAACCTCACTTTATCGCTAAGCAAAAAACATTGTCTAAGATTTGCTCATCTCCTACTTAAAAACAAAAATATTCCTTCGAAAATAACTTGCTTAACAAAAAGTTCAAGCTGCGTTACCAGCATCAACTTTGTGAACCTTGATTCAAATACTCAAGCTAGGTATACTGGAAAATGTTGCTATGATAATATAAAATTTAAGAACACATTATATAAGAAAAATCAATATGTGAGCATAAGTAATGAAAAAAGTGTTGATGTGTATCGTCTAGAGGGATTTATTGTTGAAAAAGAAAATATTGAATGCATTTGTGAAAAAGTTGTGGTTTCTCCTTTTAAAGAGCATTATAAGTCATTTGAAATAAAAAAATTACCTACTAATTTATATTTCCTCTTAAATATTGAGATATTTGATCTTTGTTACTATCAAATTAAATTTTTTGGAAAATATTTGGTTTTATCTTTATGATAGATATTTTTATTATGTTTAAAGGGAAAATAAATCATTTAGCTATATTTGATCACGGATATAAGCAATTATAATAAAACTTGGAACCGATTAATTTGTTATTTTTAGTCTTATTTTGGTTTTATTAAAATCATATAATTTTACCCCTACAGAAAGGAAAATCCCATAAGCAGACCTTTAGAACAGAGCTATTTTCTGCTTATTAAGAAATATTCTTGAACAGCTTTGGATGGCATAGGAGTACAGGAGACTTAACGAGAATTGTCGTTGCAACTTCGAAAAAGATGAGCATACAACGACTATGATAGGACAACCATGCGCAGAGGTTGAGTAACCAACTTCATTGTCAGCAGCCTAATGTCATTGTTAAGCAGCGATTATCTGGTACATTAACTATGCACATTGTTCGTAGACCATTCTTAATGGTTGGTTACTTTTTCTTACCGGTTCCGTCGTAAAACTACAACGGCACATAGTTTAAAATAGCAAATAACAACTTTCGCGTTGACATTTGCACAATTTTTGTAGTAGACGCAAAATTAACTCATGAAAATAGTTGATTTTACCAACGTTTTTCTCTCAGTGTATCCACAATGAAGGCCACTCCGAATTCTCGTTTTCCAGCTGGCTTCCCACTTTTGAATATTGTATATATATTGTATGCGATTTCATATCTTGGATATCACTTCCAGTTCAATTCATTTCCTGAATTGCCAGTATTTTTAATTTATATTGACTGTTATAAAAGGTCTTTAATAGTGCCAGGGTAGTTGAGTGATCTGACATTCCAGTCCTGTTTTCGGTCGCGAGGTCGATGCCGCAGATCCAATCCACTCCGAAGCCCTGTTGCAGGCTTCGAAACAATGTAGAATTTTACAGGGACTGGTAGTTAGCCCATCGCCCAACCTACATTCCGGCGGCATGGTTATTATTCTCAATTCCGTTATCAGGCGCGGGAGACTCGCCTTCACCCTTTTGCATCACCACAAAGGAGATGGGTGTAAGTAGGATTTAGTAATAGAGCTTCAGGTGTATTAACAGTTATTGGCATTTCTCGGCATTTAGTGTCCCATCATTGGGGAACCAGTAAACCCAATGTGCGACCCCGAGATCGTTTGCTATCATTTGCTCGTGAGGCTTAGGATGAGGAATCATGGAAGCTAGGGGTGGGGGAACACGAGGATCTCTCCTCCTTTCTCAATCGTGCTTGTGACCGTCTACGGGGGAGTTCCGTATTACACAGTTCTAATTTTACTTTGCCTATGATCGCGTCGATTATCCGAACTATTTCATTATCCAGACTTGGGCTAGCATTCATTAGTCTGAATAAGCGACACTCTACTGCATTTATCTTAATCCCCGACTTCCTTGAAATCTGTGGAATTCTAAAACAGTTATGTTCATTAACTTGATTTGTACTCGCAGCCCATATCAACTGAAATATATTCATGCTCTACTTTGCGGAACGGGTTTTGATTGGGTGGTTAGTTTAGACTGCTGCAAAAATCCTAACCACTTCACAGAAGAAGAATAAATTATACATTTGCTTGTTAATTGAATGCAATATAAACTCTAAACGATTTTTCGATGCAAACAAAAAAGACAGTTCTATCGTCGCTCAATTCAAATCCAAATTTACATCTATTTAATTAATTAATCATTAAATGACCACTCCTTTAAATCAAAAGAATGTTTCTCTGATAAGCTAACCTAGAATCATGATACCATAAAATTAATTAAGTTAGCTCGGAGCCTTAGAGAGATAGTCAAAAAATTAATGAAGTTTTTTAATTTATTTTAAGTTTAAATGTGGCTCATGTAAGCATTTAAGTATTTGAAAATGACTCTTAAAATCTGTTCTTTTATTAGTTGCAAAAAAATGTTTAGAATTTCTAATAGAAACCAAATGATTAAATAACTCAGCCTTTAAATACTGAATATTGAATACCACAAAAACAAATTCGTCACTCTCCTGCTACTGATAGAATTGCGATTCGGACTTTGAGATAAGAATTTTTTCAGGAATATCTTTTGACACCTACAGGCAGTAAATGTTCAAGGACATAAATTATCGCTTTCAAAACACCTGCCACTCAAGGAAAAATAACAAAAACTCAGAAAAATTAAATATTTTCTCCCTATCTGCATCAAACGACCTTCAAACAATTAATCTTAAGAACATTTAGTACATATGAGTGTGACATTGAAGAACATCGGAAAGCTCATTCCTTTTACTGCTTAGTTGAGTGTCCAATTAATTAGGTTAGCGGAGCACGCGCGGAGAATTTTTATCAAGACAATATAAAAACTTCAATCTATTTCAAACGAATGATGACTAGATGCTGGATTGAGCAGATGATATGGAAATCAATAGCAAAGCATCCGAAGACACCGCGTCTATACTTAACGTTATCATTTCACTTTCAAATGTATAGCACAACGCTCATATATAAATAAAAACGTGTAAATAAGTACATAGTTATCAAGGAATTTCTATTGAATTAGGAGCAAAGATTAATTATTACGTAATTTCTCTATACTGTTTTCAGTTATTTTCAGAATCTGCATTTTCCGTAAAGTCAAAGGGTAATAGTTGCAGATCATGATCAATATGGTGTAAATGAGGGCATTGTGGAATCATGTCGTAGCATCTTCTTTCAATAAAACTGTTCAAAAGAGGAAATAATAACATCAACAGCAGATACATTCAGAATTCAGAATATCGTATCTCGTGTGTCTACCCTCTTTTATTCGAAAAACAAGAAAATCTGGTCCAAATGAAATGTATTTATAAAAACAATAAATCTTTGGATTTTCTTCGTTTTTCTTTGTAATCAAGAAAAAATATCAATATAAAATTAATAGGAAGTTGGAATTTGGTGCTTTCAATGGTTACTATTGTTTTTAGCCGGTTTAAGAGAGCAATTTGCGTTTTATTCAACTAGATTCTTTATAACTGCCAAATATTGGAGGAAATTTTATATTCACATTGTAAAAGCTATTAATATGTAAAATTGATCTTCTTGCCTTAAAAATCGATGAAGATACAATCATAATTTGACACAAGATTGTAAACTTCATGAAAAATTTAGTGCATAATTAAAGGCGATTGGCTTTGTAATTTATCAGCGAAATTGCAAAAAGTTCATCTTTTCGATTTTTATTAAAAATATGATTAATGAGGGGAATTTATATCTGAATACCTTTACTACTGTATGAATGGGAGTTCTGAACACTAATTTTTTTTTTGGTTGGGAGGAGAATCTCATTTACGCACAGAGTGTGGGACTTCCACGCTCGCAAACGACTAGGCTACCCACTAAACACCTTCCCTGTCAACCCGCGAACCCAGCTTGGAACCGCTTGACACATTACTTCGGGCCACGTCTCGTTTTGTTACGTCGTGAGGCGCCTTCAAACTGGGGGATTCCTCTTCTAGAGGGTAAGGGGAGAGAGGCAGAGGAATTGCAAGACAAGCGAGCCCCAGCCCAAACGCCCTCGGCTGCTGTGAGTCCCTTTTATCTTTCAGGAGTGTCCGAATATAATCTGCCACCTGGTTCCATTTGTAGTGAAAAGATAATTTCAAAGTCCGTGAAGGACTGGAGCGATGGTCTGCTGCCTCGGCAGAGGAAGGTGTAAGTATCCGCCGAGAATGCCCTTGTCTGGGGACGCGTGAATGCCCCCCCCCCAAGGTCCCAGCACAAGGTCCCACTACAAAAGAATTTCGCATTCACGAATTTCTAGGGTCAAAAAGAAAGGCGACCGAAGTCGCAAAAATTGTAGGCAACCATACCGAGAGACAATGACTTGTTCAGAGAACAAGCGAAACAAGTAAAAATGGGTGGAATTAGGGTAACTTCGTCTTTACCCGAAGAGGCTCATGGCCCGCAAATGAGAAAGAGGCAACCGGATGGTGATGGAGCCCCCACGCACCCGCCCAACCGGATCAAAATCCATAATTGTTGTAGTGGCCAGGTATTCCTCTTCTGAGTGGAAAACTCATACAACTTAACTTGCATGAGCCTTCCCAATCTTATGAGAAGCACCCCGGTGACCAATTTATGCCATAGAATTATGCAATTCGATTACATAACCCTATGTCATAAAGAGGCACTTTGCTCGGGCCACTCAACCCGCGAAGTCACCTGAAACAAAGGAGGTTAGTATGCACCCGGTGGCTGGCTCATGTTTGGTGGTGAGAGCCTGCCACCGTACCGGGTCCTATGCCCGGTGAAAAGAACAAAAATGGAAAGACCGACGTTGTACATTTAATTCAACATTCCTTTAATGGATACATAAAGTGCACAACATAGAAATTAAAATCAATTTACAATTTAAATTTATAAATTTCTTATTTAAATTTTATAAATTTAATCATATAAATATATCTTTTGAATATATTATACATAGGAACAATAAATAATGTTAAAATATAAACTTTACGTCACGTTCCATTTGTGCTTCATAAGCTTAAATTGCCCTCAAATGATCAAAATGTTAATAGCGTGTGCAAGTCGAGGGCAAATTATTATCAACGCTTGCATAAATCGTAGTCCTTTATCGAAAAGGCAACTATTTTACCTTTGCGAAGAGAATCTGAGTTGCGAGCAGATCATTTCTACCGGTTTATTTTCAAAGACTTTTCAGGATTGCTCTTTTTGGTTTGATGATAATAATCATCCGTGTTTTCTGTTTTATCATTTGAACCTTGGTATAATTGTATTTTATTGTATTTCCAAATTTTATGTAAATTTGTTTTCTGTCTTGTGTTTACATGCAAATACTCGTACATAGTAATATTTGTTTTTCCGCTATCATTTTTATGATGTTTGTTTACTGTATTGAATTATTATAAATACTTATTTTTTCTTTAGTTTTCAATACCTTGTATTGTTTATAAGATGAAAGATCATTAGGGTATAGTATTTTGTACTTGTTTGTATCTGTATCTTTAATATAATAAAATAATTAAATATTTGCTACCGTTTAACAAAAAAAATGATTCTTAATAAAAATATACCAAAAGGGTACTTACCCACATGATCCGTCGAGCGCTCGATGACGATGCAGGTATCCTCTCAATTACTGGGCATGGGACACAAAAAAAAAATTATGATAATCATCAATTTTAAAAATTATTGCCAGAATAATTTAAATCAGAATCGCCAGATACAATCACTACAGATAACAATTCGGTAAAACGGTGCTGCAACCTTTAAAAATTATGTTGGATCTATGCAGTATAAAGCCATTAGGTTTGATATAAACATTCCGCGAGCAATCGTTTGGATTCAATGCGTGATAAAATGCCCGTAATTTCACTTTATAGGCAGGTACAGAAGATAGGGGATCGGATTTCAAGGCTTCCTCCGCCAATTTTCACACAAAATGCATTCGCCAAACATCATTGTTTTCATCGTTTAAAAACCAATACCACATTTCAACACTAGCGAGCAATTACACAAATCTCGCAAGTCTAAATGCGAAAAGATACTTTCAAGTATGTGATCCGGCAACCGATTTATTATGGGTTCGTCTATATTTCCACTTCGACTTTTGCTATTCCGATTTGTGGGCTAACACTCGAAGGACTTGTAGTTGGGAGATCCACCTGTCTGACTGTTACAACTTACAATCAATGCTCGTCGCAAAGCACTTTAACCAGCCGTAACTTTCCGATAAGCACTGTGTAGGGGACGCGGGTTTTTACAGCCAGAGTATGGAGATAACTTTTGAACGGGAAGTTAATACATTTTATATAGAATATCACTAGGGTCGTAACAAAAAATCCACTTTTAGATGAGCCGGACATACGAATCGCAATTGTATGTACGCATGACGGAGAGCCCGTAATGAACCGCTCTCCAGCACAGTCATCCAATCGACATCCTCGTATCAACTCCCTTGAAAATCCACTAACGGAACTAGCAAAATTCAACGAATCAAACGGCACATGCCAACAGGAAACCCGTTTTTCTTGTCTTCTCCACTGCTTTTCTTTTCTCGCCGATGCCAATCGAAAAGCGGATATCAACACTCCGTCAGATGTTCGAAGAAGTACCTGACGCGGCGCGCCACACACGGATCCCCTGAACCGGTAATCGCCACTAAACAAACGGAATCGCTTTACATGGAAATTCGAGGGTTTTCCGCTGACCGTCACACATGTGCTTCTACGCTAACTTCCTCATACAAACTGAATCTTCAATATTTTACTATTCCAAACTGTTGTAATCTTTGCACTTTAAACTCTTACTGAAATTCTACTTTTCACACTCTCGAGCAAGAAACACCGTCACACTCAATGTTATTCGCACATAACTGTCAGGAACATTAATCCATTTAAAGCTGAAGCACGGTCAAGGTGCTCCCGTGATCTCGATGTTGGGTAATCCGTCATAAGAATACAAGCCCGTTGGCTATTCTGGACGATAAAAAGGATTTTTTTTTTTTTTTTTTTTTTTTTCTTTAAAAGCCGTCGGGCCTTGCTTAGTTGTGTGAGCAGACGCGTTTCGACTACTTTGAGTCATCTTCAGTAGTCGAAACGCGTCTGCTCACACAACTAAGCAAGGCCCGACGGCTTTTAAAGAAAAAAGAGGATTGGCCTGCGGATATCAAATAAACAAAGTTATTAAAAAGGATTTTGTTGGCTTCAAGAACTTAAGTTTTTCGAAATTCCCCGTTCGACCGCTCGACGAACGTAACAAAAACAGAATCCGCACCCGTAGGTTGTTCTTGAGCACAGTCAGTCTTTCCGTTCGATAATCGACTGAACGATACACACACACGACCGAGTGACCGTTCCTCCTAGCGGATCGCGTGCAGGGCGACTTCCTGCTTCCCAAAGACGATTCGAGGTTTACGAATTCGCGTCCAATTCCGGTGAAAAGCTCGATTTTCCACACAAAACTTAAACGAGACGCGATTTTGCAACATATCCCATGTACGGTCACACTCCAAATTCCCTATTTCTCACTTCGTCTTTCAATAATCCTACCGCAATTCTTCTTCCCTATCTTGTATTCCCATTTGAAATCTTTCCCAGCTGAGCGAACTTGCTCGCTCAAGCCCTGCACATACACTCCTCCTGCAAATGTCTCGAGCCAGGTTGTTCAGCTCACTACGACGATTCGACCAGCATCATCGCTGTGTAGCATCCAATAGCATACCATCACTCTATAGATCTGGATGCTGTTGATGTTGTTGTAGTTGTTGTTGACGTTGAATTGGCTCGAACATTTTCATTATGTGATCAATACAAACTGCACGCAAATGTATGGAGGCAGGTTGTGGAGCTTAAATGGTTTGTGCGACATGCCTGAATGTAAATGTGCATCCGCTCATGGGATGCATGGAATACGAAGTTGCGTTGAGTAGATTTTTCACTCATAAGAATTGTTACTAACAATTCTATGAGTGTAAATGTATTTTTTTTTTATGTCTAGGCTTCCGATGAGCTGAGAGAGAATGTGTGTTTTAACATACTTTCAAGTCATAGTAGGATTTTCTAGATGGAAATGATTTGCTGGTTGTGTAGTGAATTAGTAGATCTGGTCTATATTATGCATGAATTTTCTTTAACCCTTTGCCTGCGCCGAATTCAAATCGAAATAAAAAATAAATAAAAATAATTAAATAAAAAAATAATAAATTAAAAAAACCGCTCTATTACTACACATTCGTCAACCGATTCGAGCATCACTGCGACTTTACTATCCGAAGTGAGCTCCCCCGTCTCCCTGTAGAAATTCTTTCGCAGCCTGTCCAATTTTGTACACGCAGAAAATGTGTGGCAGGTATTGTCTTCTTATCCTGGACAAAACCGTCAATTGGGGGACAGTGACCTACCAATCTTGTGCAGGTAAGACTAAAAACAGCCATACCCGCTCAAAAGCTGGGTCAGATAGAAGTCAGTCTCACCATGCCTTTGATTTAGCCACGATCTCGCATCCGTAATGAGGCGCGATGTCCACCTTCCCTTCTGCAATTCACCCAAGTTTGCTGCCAATCGTTGCGTGAACGCTATCTCTCCTCACGCGCAGGCGTCTCCCTCGCGCCTTCGCTTCGACACAGGTAAATAGCACTGCGCAACCTAGCAAGGAGGGCAACAGGTATCACGCCTGCAATAACTTTCACCGCTCCATCAGAGACTGTCGGATATGAAGATGCAAACCTCAGTGCTCTTCTTCTCTGTACCTGTGGCAAGCGTTTTCGGTATACTCGTACCTCCGTATTGAGAGCGTCGTCCGATATTTCTGCTTTGTAAAGTAGCAATGCCCACATAGCACTCAGCAAGAGGCGTCTTCGTGATGGGCTAGGTCCCCCTACGTGGGCCATTAGTCGACTCAGAGCCGATACTCCCTAAGCAGCCTTCTTAGCCGTCGCCCTGATTTGCTCAGAAAAACTCATGTTCGAGTCGATCAGTAGCCCCAAGTACTTCACCACTGGCTTCGATTCAATTAGTATGTCTCTAATACTGATCATCCTTACTCTAGGGACTCTCTTTTTTATCAAGATGACCACTTCGGGTTTCTCCAGTGCTAAACTGAACCCGCGAGCAGTCATTCAGTCTCTCACTCGGCACATCGGCATACCTAGCCTAAGATTCGCTTAGGCGCGTCCAGCGGTCAGAGCAGCAACATCATCTGCATACCCGATCAAGCGCAACTCATCTGGCATCTCTAATCTCAGTAGCCCATCGTAAAACACGTTCCACAGGTCTGGACTAAGAATAGATCCCTGGGCAACACCTGATGTAACTTCCATCCTTTGTTGGCCCTATGCCGTGTCAGATAGCCGGCTTCGGTGCTTCAGGTAGTCCCTCAAAAGTCGCATTAGATATTCTGGAACTTGAAAAGAGTATTCCAGCGTATCCAGAATATCCACCCACCTGGCGAACACTAATACCCAATTGTGAAATGGCTTTACTTTATTTGTTTTCGTTGAAGTAAGTTCCTATATCGGATCACGTGCTTTCTTGTTGTAACCACATTTGCAATTCGTGTGGAACCCGAACCCATTTGTTAAGATTCCCGGAATCATCAAACCCAAAGGTAATCACAAACCGTCAAATCAGCCGCAATAATATCAACAATTTTAAGTCTCAACAACAATCATCCCAACCCAACAAGATCTGCGCACTCTACAATCAGCGCAATAGTATCATAAATGTGTGTTTCCACAAAATCATTATTTTTTGCACATATCATTGTCATGGTGTGTTGCGCTACAGACAATGCAAGGCGCGCACTGTATTTGCCAGTGGTAGGGCGCATCGTGTGTGCGGGATTGCGCGAAAGATAATGATGAGACGTGTACATTTTCAGGCATGCAAGTTAACACGCTATTATCTGCATACATGGCATTTTCTTACCTGATTTCACGGTCCCACACATTCTTTCCCATACCTTGGACTCAGGTGTAAAGTTTATTTTTAAATTCTCATACAATCCGTGCACATGCCGCTTCATCATCACAAATATAAGCCAAGTTGAACTCGGAAATAAGAGTAATAGGGCCCATTTACGAGCAACTTAGTCAACATGCCATGTTGACGACAATGTTCAATGCGTGTGGGCATGATGATGACTGATTTCGATGTCGTCAACCAGGTTGAAGTTGATGTTGATGTAGATCAAATCGATTTGATATTTGATGGGTTGAGCCTGATGTTGATGACTATGTTGAGGCGTGTGTGGGACAGTTGACTACAAGGTTGTCAACATCATTTGTATTTTGTGAGCGCTACAGTACAAATGCTCAATACAGAGATATGTTATGATGAAAAAATCACCCAAAATCTATTTTCAGGGGATTTCACTCGTTTTAGGAATTGCCAAGAAACTAATTTTGTTTATGAAATTGCAACCGATGCAATTTTTAATAAACATTCGTCGATTTTGTGAAGTGTTTCAAAATATAACCAATCAAAACAAACAATTGCTGGTATTGTGGTTTTGTATGGCAATGCATATAACATAAACATTTCATGCAACGCATGAAACATTAAAATTTAGCGGTATTAGAATGGTTCCCAATATCAATAGAAAGATACCGAGAGATGTTTATTTAAAGTTGCATAAGAGCAAAAATGGACAAGGATGCAACTTTAAATAAGCATTCCTCGGTATCTTTCTCTTGATATTGGGAACCAAAGCCATATAAACAAATGGACGAGCGACGAGCATCTGTGTACTCGTCCATGTGAGAAGCAAATTTGCCACATAAATAAGTTATAAATAACTTACGCTCTCGAAACTATATGATTCCCTCTGCTTCTCCTTCCCCATTTTTTTCCAAACAGGTTTTTCTTTTCTCTCTTCAGAAGAATCAGTTCCCCACTGACACCCGTGCACAACAACGAAATTTCATTTCACGTGCACACGATCGCGCCTTCGTTATCATTCGGAAAACAGTTTGAGTACAAACAACAAACGACTCTCACGGAAAACTCGAACGTCAAAGCAAAAGAAAATCGAAAAGAGCGCGAAACACGCGGGAAAACTCATGTGTCCAAGCGGATGGAAATTTCGTAAATTTTTAATTAAAACAGTGAATTAAAGTTCCGATTACGTACGCGCGATCTTTAAAATTAAAAACTTTTTAAATGTGAACGTGTTTCGCCGTGAATAGAGTGCTAAAACAAAAGCATACCACTTCAAACCTCAACTTCACACAACTTTAGCGAAGGTTGCCAATTGCTTCGGCTCTCACGACCGGTTGCGGATCCAGTACTCTCTATACTTATGTTGGGGACAGTTCTAATGTCAAAAAAAAATAAAATAAACTTTCATCAGTTCAACCTTTTTAAAACACGATGCAGAACAGAAACATGAATTCGTGTTGTCTTTAGGGTTTGCTACGAAGTATAAATTAAGCCCCGAAACCATTCCTAGAAGGTTATTATCTCTCGAAAGTCCAGGTATTAAAAAAATTTTGAGGGGTACTTAAGGGAGGGTCACCCCATATCGGAAATGGACCCTTAATTTTTTTACCGAAGGTAGGCATGTGGGGTGCCATATGAAAGGCCTTGATCAGACCTTTCCAAACAGTGTTACCAGCTACGTGAGGTGCAGGGGGAGGGGAAATGTTGGGAAAATGTATATCCCCCCTCCTCGCGTTTGGACACCTTTGATCTGAAAAATATGAAAAAACCATTGATGTAGGTATTGATGAGTACAACAACAAAAAATATCTAAGAAGTTTAGATTCACTCAACTTTGTGAATATTATCATTATATATAAATTTTACATTTTTCTCAATAATGTTCCAAGAACACCCTTGAATTCGTTGAAACTCGGCTCTTAAGTAATCCCATGCAAGTTTCGCAAAAATCATTACACATTTACGTAAGTTATACCGTTTTGAATTTTCTCCAATTGCAATAATAATTACACTGGATTTTTCGACCAAATGGGCTTTCCACCGACCCAGACACTACAGTTTTTATTGGATCTACTCGAAATTTGCAAAAAACATGAACTACATCAATATCTTTGAGAACTCATCCACTCAATAACGTAAGTAACATCGCAACAAAATGGCGGCCTCTTAAATTCAAGTAATGTTACTTTTTCCTTGAAAACAAATATTTGAAGTGAATGTCATTGAAGCATTTCTTGAATTTTTTCATGATAGGTGACTGCATATCGTATTTTGAGTACAAACCCATTCTGACACGAACGTAGGTCTGTCTAGCCGACTTGTTGATATTACACATCTGAAAAGAAAAGCGATGGATATTATAAATACGATAAGATTTGATATTATACTCTTATTAATCCAATAGACAAATGTGAATTCATACCTACTCGCATTTTGAATATTGAAAGGTTACGCGGCTTATGAAAAGTGTAAAGTTTTGAAAAGTTCAAGTGCTTTGAAGCCCTTACTAAATTTGCATAGTGTTAATAGCAAAATACAATACATATCTACTTGCATTTTAAATATTGAAAGGTCACGCGGTTGAAGAAAAGTGGTAACTTCTAAAAAGTTCAATTGCTTTGTGACCCTTACTAAAGTTGCATAGTGTTAGTTAGTAGCAAAGTATGGCCACTATCCCGAATATTCTAAGTTGGGAGGAGTTTTTTGAAACTTTACGTGAGCTGCCCGAATTGCGGAAAGTGAAGTCCGATTATTTAAAGATCGGCAAAAGAAAAACATCGCATGGGTCAAACTATTGGATGCATAAAAGCAAATTGATCCTAATGCCAATGTAGACAGCTTGAAGAAAAGATTTACAAATTTAAGGTCATGTTATCGAAGAGAATTAAAAAAAATTGAACAGAGCCAAAGGTCGGGAGCCGGAGCCGAAGATGAATATGTGCCAAATTTATGGTACTTCAAGTTACTCAATTCTAGGTGACCAGGAAGTTCAAATTCCTGGAATATCAACAATTGACGTGGAGCAGGATAACGAACAAAGTGTAATCAATGTAAGTAAGTGCGGTTATTTTGTCATCGTTTTCATTTCTGTATATTTTTTTGGTTTTTCGGATGAATTTATCTCTAGTAATTTCTTGCAAATTCCACCGAAAAAAGAAAACAACCAAATGTTTATATTGTTGTTTGCTTCAAACTCAATATTTGAAATAACCAAAAATAGAAACATTGAATTGTCTTTCTTATCTTGAAGCCTGGGATGTGAAATTACTTTAACCGCTTTAAATAAACTAACTTTGAATTTGAAAAGGTTATTATTTTTTGAATACAGTATTTCGTTCAGAGCTATAATTAGTCTTGATTACAACCTGAATATTGACTTGTTTTTGTTTCAGGAAGGTAGTGAACATTCTATTGATGCTGTTGCTTCCTCTTGTTCACTAAAGAGGAAAAAAAACGGTGGTAAACCAAATGGTAGAAAGAAACAATTTATTGAAGGATACACTGGGGCGACTCTCCAACAAAGAAGAAAAGAAAAAGGATGACGCTGGTATTTTCGCTGAAAGTTGGGCTCCTTCCTATAGGAAACTATCTGCAACTCAGAAAATCTACGCCAAAAAGGCTATTGAAGAAATTCTAGTATTGGGACAGCTCGAACTACTTTCTCTAAACTCTGTGCGTAGCCATTCTTCCAATGACTCTTCCGCAATTTCCTGTGTCTCCTTAACTCATTTAACATTGAATAATTCTTCCCATGAGGCATCAACATCACCTTGTTTCCAACAATCCCATTTCTTCCCAACATACGAAAATAGCTTTCATGTTCAAGTTGATACAGGTACAGGTATTTACACTGATGTACAAGAGTTGCTATTAGATGAAAGCTTCTCTTAAAATATGTGTTATTTTTATTAGTTTCAATAAGAAAAAAAACACAAAACTCAATTAAATATTTTAATATTATTTATTATTTTTGACAGAAATTACATTCCCAATGTAAATTAGTAATTAATTATGTATGTAAAAAATTAGACTGAAGTTTGAATTCTCAAGAATAAAAAATATTCCAAAAGCTATGCGTTGTTTTTTAAATAGCGATTTTGCCAAGGTACTGCTCCTGCTCCATTAAAATAGGTAGTAAAATATCGCCTGATAACATTGGCAGAAGGATTTCTTGAATTAGATGGTTCAAGTCCACACAGCTGCTGAGGATCGTTTCTCCAAGGTGCTAACTCGATTTCGCCGGTATTTGCATTTTCAAACTCTACACTTCCTCGCAAGTAAATAGACGAATTATTTTTTCTCAAAATGATTTGCAAATAACAGACGGTCAGCGTGATTGTAGCTGCTTTTTCAAGACTCAAATGTATCACATTCAGGAGAAGCCGGAATCTTGAAGCAAGTATGCCAAAAACATTTTCAACTATTTGCCTTGATCTTGATAGTCTGTAGTTGAATATTTTTTCCTCATTTGAAAGTTTATCGCATCGATAGGGTTTCATCAGATTTCGTTTCAAAGGGAACGCATCATTGCCTACAAATATATATGGCATTGGCTATAAGGAACATTTTGTTGATTTATTTCAAATGCAAAATATGTCGATTCAGTCTTTTAAAATAATAAAAGAGGCAAACGAAGTTTTGTGTTCAGTTGTTATCGAGGCGACGTCGGAATAATTTTTTTTTTAATTTTAATCACATTGTGTTTTACTACAACCGCATTTGGAACCGCTTGAGTTTTGGATATTTTTTTACAACCCTGTAGGAAAACTTCGTCAACATGCATGGTGCTGAAATAGCCTCTGCCGATAGTGGGAACGCATCATGTGCCCATAATACGACGTCGGCACATATGGAAGATGAGAACTCCACGCGTGTGTGGAGTGATACGTTTATGTCGGCAGTGGATGATCGACGGAGGATGGCGGATCGCAACATAGTTCATATAATTTTCTAGTAGTTAAAATAATTCAAATTGGTTTTTTAAAAACGAGCTGTATATGGAATTGATACTATAATATATACTGAAATTGAATATAGCACATACATAACTAATTTTGTCAAAAGAACCAAGGTCTCGTTTCCTTTGTGTTTTTTTGTCAAAATTTCGGAGTCCTGGATTCTTGGTCGAACAAAAAAGCTCGGCCGCAACACCATTAGAAATATTATTCTGAAATTTGAATTGCATATTTCGAAGTGAAATTTTGTAATGATTTTCACTTCGTTTCGTCTGTGATTTCTCAATGAAATCCAAATTGACCTCTCAACGATTTGAATACTCTATGTCTAGAGATGTGCTAACGAATCATACCCTTAAGTTCAACAATACTCCCATGGGGGGAACGCTGACCGACAGGAATACTCTTGGAAGCCAGCATTCTTTGGGGAGTGCTGAACCCACGGATCTGAGGATATGGAGATCACCATGAGGTTCCTCCTGGGCATGACTAAATCTGGACCATACTTTGGGGAACGAACTGGAATTGATGCTTTGGGCTAGCGAAATTGTTGGTTTGGACCTAGTTGCTTTGCACGGTACCGTCGAGATAACACTCGTCCGTGAGGGAATCCAATTTTACGATCATACCGTCTCCATCTGGGTAAAACCTTGGCAGGCCTAGGAGTATATTTGAAGTTCGCACCATTGGATTGATGGTGTAGGTTCGGTGTAGGTTTCCATAAGGGCTTGTGTTAACCTTTGCATGGCCTCCCTGCTCTGCAAAGATAACCATGGGACCAAAAATAGCGGTTCAAAGGAATTACCTAATCAAACGGGAGCCATTTCAACTAAAAAGTCTAAAATAGATTTTAAAATACAAAAAAAAAATATGTAAAAATATCAACAAAGACGACGAAGCCAATAGTTACAGCCACGATATTAACAGCACATTGAGAATAGTACCAACGACGACGAAAACAATGACAGTAAAGATGGAAGAAAAGCTGAGAGTAACGAATAACCACTCAAACTGAAATTTTCAAGCGCAGCGAAAAATATTATGTGAACGCCAGAGCATCCTAAAATGAAAGAGTGGAAGGTTCTGCAGGATGCGCCAGATGTTCGCGTGGTGAAGGAGAATATAAAGAACATCGAGAATTTTATGGTCGCTGCTGCGACTGCTGCCGAAGTAACCGTTACAAGTGTCTTAAATGGCGAAATAATAACAAACCATCCTGAAGACCACAAAGTGATCATGGCAAAAAAAGAAACGAGTGACCAGACAAACGAAGCGCCGTTTTGTGATTTCACCGCCACTGTCAAAAATGTGGCTGTTCAGTCTTCTCATGACAAAGCAGCGGCGAGCAATACTATTATAGTTCCAGCCTCATACACATACACACATACATATAATTTTGCATCATGTACAAGCCACTCTCAGTACTGGCATCACCCCAGTACATACTTACGACAACAGTAAATCCTTTTCCTATCGGGAGTGATGCTAATGCTGCGATTAGTCTTCCCTTTGTTCAAATTTGTCGTTATCATAGTGCGGACATTGGCAATTTACCCTTTTCATTTCTAGCCTTTTTCTCGGCCTTTGTTCCGCTGCACTATCGATTTAACTTTAAATAAATTCTCGAAACAAATTTCAAAAACGCTTGAAATTTCTACATGGTCCGTCGAGCCGGAGAATTGTCGCAATGCAGTTTTCGCTCTCGGAATTAATTATCTAAAGCATTTATCGCTCAACGTTTTTCGCTTGACAATTATCAGTAATCGCATAGTTTTCATTTCCCCTCGTGATTTGCGTGAGCATCTTTGAAACTTTTCGTGAAAATTCATCGCCCTATCAGTGAATTCGATTGTGCAAAATGGCCGGTGACGATAATCCAAAACTCGACCCCAAGGTCACCTCAAGTGCAAAGGCAATATCGGAATTGCGTATACAACGTGGCGTCATCTTGGCCCAGCAAACTCGGATGAAAACCTTTCTCGATGGCAAAGTGGATAATATATCCGTTTTTGAGGCCGAAAGCAAGCTCGGTCTACTTGAGACACAGTTCAAAAACTTTGAAACTGTTCAGTGCCAACTCGAGGTTTAAGACACAGAAGAGCCATCATCTGGGAAACGGGACTTATATGAAGACAGTTATTGCCAACTCAAGGCTAATTTGCTATCAATTATCGAGAAGCTTCGCCCGAGGCAATCAGTCGATGCATCCGCCATTTGGAATTCGACCGCTGCCTCCGAAACCTCATCAACCAGACTTCACTTGCAGAAACTGAATTTGACCAAGTTTTCGGGTTTGTACAGTGAGTGGTTAGGTTTTCTTGGGATGTTCGAGAAATTGATCGACTCCAATACCCACTTATCGTCTTTGGAAAAATTCCAATATCTTCGTTCTGCACTGACCGGTACAGCTGCTTCAGTGATAGAGGGGATTGAGTTTACCGAGGAAAATTATTCTAAGGCAAAGGAGCTTTTAAAAAGGAGATTCGACAACAAGCCATACATTTTCGCTTCGCATATCAACGACTTGCCTCAAGTGCAATCCATTCGTCATCCGTCTACTAAAGAATTGCGTCAGATGACTGATGCTATAAACAAGCATATGCGCTGTTTGCTGAGCCTCGGTACAAAAGAAAATATCGCAGATGGATTCTTGTTGCACATTCTCGTATCAAAGCTTGATGCTGAGTCCCAGCTCAAATGGCAAGAATTAATTACCAGCTGTTCTCGAACATCCATAGAATCTAGCGCTCAATTTCCAACTTGGGAAAAGTTTACTGATTTCTTGAATCTACGATGCTCAGCGCTAGAATTCGTAGAAGAAACAAAATCCAACAACAAACCTCTTTCAATCGTCAATAAATCCAAGCAGACTAGTTTTATTGCTAGTAACTGTGATACGAGAGCGAAGTGCAATTTTTGTGATTCACGCAGCGGACACACATTATTCGACTTTAAAGAAGCATGCCACCCGACCAAATTTACCAAAGAGCTAAGCAATTGAATTTGTGTTACAATTGCCTTCGAAAGGGGCATTCATTGAAAAGTTGTTTATCGAGCAAGTGTCGTACATGTAACCGCAGCCATCATACTCTACTCAACGGTAACGTAAAGAATTCTGGCATTTCTCAAAGATCTCATCAGTCGACTGAAATTGAAACTCCAACAACCGGCGAACATTCGTCGTTGATCGGTCAAACGAGATCTAGACATCAATTGTCCCGCCTGGAAGAAGATGCTCAACCCAACAACGTTATTTTGGGTACTGCTATTATCAGAGTCAAATCACCTGATGGAGCTTCAATCGAATGCCGAGCGATATTGGACAGCGGTTCCCAGTTGCACTTCATGACAGAGAGACTCGCCCAGCAACTTCGTTTACGACGAGAAAAAACTGATGTGGCTATTAGTGGAATTTGTATGACGACATCCCGATGTATTTCGAAAACCGTTGCCACCGTGCAATCACTACAAAACGATTTCAGTTCATTGCTAGAGTTTTTCATCGTACCAAATTTCGTTGGATTGCAGCCATTGCAAAGGATCAATACATCAGACTGGAATATTCCTAAGAACACTCCACTAGCGGACCCTCAATTCGACATACCTCGGAAAGTTGATATTTTGATTGGTGCTGCCTTGTTTTTCAAATTACTTGCTGTTGGACAGATTGATTTAGGTGTTAATCGGCCTATCATGCAGAAAACTCTTTTCGGCTGGGTGGTTTCGGGGCCATCCAGTACTTCATACAACTCACTCAGTGTAAACATTATTGCCGACAGTAACAGTGAACCGTGCGAACAAAATTTAAATCCATTTCCATCTTTATGTAATATCAGCTGACATAGAAAAAATGTATCGGCAAGTCATAGTGCATCCCAGTGATAGAGACCTACAACTAATAGTTTTTCGTAATTCAAGTCATGATCGTGTGAAGCTCTATCGATTAAAAACAGTTACTTATGGCACTGGGTCTGCTCAATATCACGCAGTAGAATCTATTCGTCAAGCGGCAGAAGATGCTAAGAGTAAGTTTCCAGTAGGAGCATTGATTATCAAGCGAGATGCATATGTCGATAACTTATTGACTGGAAGTGATGACTTGGATGAAGCTGCAAAGATCAGAAACGAAGTTACCGATACTCTACTATCAGGCGGCTTCCCCCTTAAAAAATGGGCATCAAATGAACCATCGTTGCTAGAAAAAATCGATGAAAATGACAAGGAAGTAATGACTCGACTAGATGACAAGGATTTCATCAAAACTCTTGGCCTAGCCTGGAACCCAACTGCCGATGAATTTCTGATTACATATCACTCGCCAGAAATACGAACTTCTGTGACCAAAAGAAAAGTGTCGTCGGAAACTGCTCGATTCTTCGATCCATTAGGATTACTCAGCCCAGTGATTGTTACCGCCAAACTCTTTCTACAGGAGTTGTGGAAGCTTTATATTGATTGGGACGAAAGCTTACCCATCGAGATGCAAACAAGATGGCAGTCTTTTCGCTCAGATATGGCCAAGGTCAACAACTTTAGTATCCCACGAGATGTTTGTTTGTCAAATTCCAGCCTTCAAATCCATGGATTCGCTGATGCCAGTCTACGCGCATATGGAGCTTGTGTATATATTCGAAGTGAAACTCCTGATAAGAAAGTATCGACGAACCTGCTTTGTTCGAAATCCCGTATAGCTCCATTGAAAACTACTACGATACCGCGTCTAGAGCTCTGTGCAGCCCTAATACTTTGCGAGCTCATAGAACGTGCTACGAAGATTATCCCCCGTGACCTCACGGATGTCGTGTGTTGGAGTGACTCACAAATCGTGTTAGCCTGGCTAAGTGCACCTTCGTACCAATGGTCCACATTTGTAGCCAATCGTGTGTCCAAAATTCAAGCTGTTACATCCGTTACATGGCGCTATGTTCCAACGCAGCATAACCCGGCAGATTTGATCTCGCGAGGCGCTAAATCAGAAAGTCTACAAGGGTCCAACTTATGGCTGCATGGTCCAAGCTTTTTATCCGCATCGTCATCACAATGGCCATATCATGGAAAAGTTCCAGATCAAATCGATGTTCCAGAATATCGCAAGCTGAACTTCACAGTCTTGTCGTCTTATGCAGTAGAAGACCTAGTTAAGGACACAAAATATATTAACTCATACTGGAAAACTCTTCGAGTATTTGGATACGTTAATCGATATCTCAAATCATTGCGGTTGCGAGCACGTAGTTCAACGAAACCTAGCTTTGCGTTACGAAGCTTTGCGGTGTCAGCGTTAGAAGAAGCAGTCACGGTTATCCTTCGTTGCATACAACGAGTATATTTTAATCGTGACTATACTGACCTCCTTAAGGATGCATCCGTAAATGCGGGAAGTCGAATTTTACCTCTACGTCCTTTCCTTGATGGAAATGGAGTTATTCGAGTCGGTGGACGTATTACGAAATCTGATCTACCCTTTGATGCGCGCCATCAAATGCTTCTTCCGCAAGCGCATCCCTTTACAAACGCATTGTCAACCTTCTTGCATGTTAACAACTCACTTGCTGGCTGCCATACCTTGGTAAACATTTTTCGGCGAAGGTTTTGGTTGATCAACGTAAAGTCGGAGGTTAAACGAGTTATTCATCAATGCACGATATGCTTTCGAGCGAAGCCTCGCTTCTTTCAGCAAATAATGGGAAACCTCTCATCGGATAGGCTGAAAGTATCACATTTCTTTGCGGATCCCGGTGTAGATTTTTGTGGACCGTTTTTCATGCGAGCTCAACTACGAGGAAGATTTCCAATCAAAGGCTACTTATCGGTTTTTATATGTTTCGCTACCAAGGCTGTACATTTTGAACTCGTTTCAGATTTATCGACAGCAGCATTCATTTTATGCCTTAAACGATTCTTCGCTCGCAGGGGAAAATGCAACAAGCTATACTCGGACAACGCTACCAATATTATTGGTGCCAATAACCAGTTGCAAGAGTTAAGAAAACTTTTCTCAACTCAATCACATATTGACCAAGTCCAGCAAGCTTGCCTTCTGGAAGGCATTGAATGGTGTTTCATCCCACCACGCTCCCCACATTTTGGTGGCTTGTGGGAGGCGGCGGTGAAGAAGGCAAAATTTCACCTTACCAGAGCAGTCACCAATGCATCGCTAACCCACGAACAAATGCTTACGGTTATCTATCAAGCGGAGGCGATCGTTAATTCTCGACCCATCACGGAGATGTCATCAGATCCAACTGATTTGGAAGCCCTCACACCCGGACATTTCTTGATTGGACGACCAATTACAAGCTTACCCGAACCAATCATCACACTACTTAAATTCGATTCCTTGGACAACTTTCGAAAAATATCCTTCATCCAGCAATCCTTTTGGACTCGATGGCGCAACGACTATCTTCATCTATTGCAGTCGCGATCTAAGTGGACCTCAGTCAATAGCAATGCCAAGGTTAACCAACTTGTATTAATGAAAGATGAAAATCTTCCACCTATGAAGTGGCCTCTCGCCAGAATTATCGATGAGACACGCGGCGAAGATGATAAGGTTCGAGTTGCTACAGTACGTACAGCTGCGGGAATCTTCAACCGGGCCATCGTGAAGCTATGTCCATTGCATATCGAATAATTGGATGAAAACAGAAGTTTTCATGGTGGGGAAGATGTTCAGTCTTCTCATGACAAAGCAGCGGCGAGCAATACTATTATAGTTCCAACCTCATACACATACACACATACATATAATTTTGCATCATGTACAAGCTACTCTCAGTACTGGCATCATCCCAGTACATACTTACGACAACAGTAAATCCTTTTTTTATCGGGAGTGATGCTAATACTGCGATTAGTCTTCCCTTTGTTCAAATTTGTCGTTATCATAGTGCGGACATTGGCAATTTACCCTTTTCGTTTGTAGCCTTTTTCTCGGCCTTTGTTCCGCTTGCATTATCGATTTAACTTTAAATTAATTCTCGAAACAAATTTCAAAAACGCTTGAAATTTCTACAGTGGCTGAAGCACTGCACTCGGAAACGGTTGCCGATAACCACTCACAAGAAAGCAGGTAACAAAGTTAAATTGCCTACCAGCGACAGCAAAAAAAAAAGGCTAGCCCCAAAAAGAATAAAATCAGCATTGAATTCGCCATAAATTAGCAAAGGTGATGCTTTCAACATCAAACCTTAACAAACAAATGGTGTCTAGCCCAATCGCTTTGGAAGGTGTTGTCTTGAACGCAGATAGTAACATGCTCGTTAAGGGAGATTTCAACGCTAAAGCAATCGAATGGGACATGCCTTTAACAGATCCGCGGGGAAAACGAATCCTAGATATGGCGGCTAGTATGGCGTTCCATATACTAAACACCGGAAGCACACCGACTTTCCGCCGTATTGGCTGTGAAGGAACCATATTGGATGCGACATTCGCCTCGTAGTCCTTAATACGGAGAATTGTGTATGGAGATTATTAGAGGACTATTCAGCCAGTGATCATCAGTACATTCTACTTGAGATCAGAGATGTTGTCTCCCGACATCCGTGCAGTGACTTATGGTCAACTTACATATCTCTTATGGTCAACAACATATCTCTTGGTGTGTACCGTAGGGTTGTTGATACTGTATGGAGCAGAATTGTGGGAGGTGTACTAAAACTGCTTGGCACAGGTACAGAGAAGAGGAGCACTGAACACTGCATCTTAATATCTGACAGTCTCTGATTCGGCATTGAGAGTTATTGCAAGTGTGATGCCTATTGCCCTCCTTGCAAAAGAATGCCGCGCTTTTTGCCTGCGTCAAAACGAGGATGTAAGGGAGACGGTTACCCACGAGGAGAGACTGCGCTCACTCGATGATAGGCAGTTATCTTGGGTGAATTGCAAGAAAGAAAGGTAGACTGCGTAGCTCATACTGGATTTGAGACGGTGGCTGAATCGAAGGCATGGTGAAACTGACTTCTATCTTACCCAGCTTTTGAGTGGGCATGGGTGTTTTAAGTCTTACCTTCACAAAATTAGTAAGTCACTGTCCCCTGACTTTGAGAATAAGCTTACGATACATTTTTTGGGCGCAAAAAATGAGACAAGCTGTGACGGAGCCTCTACAGGGAGATGGAAGAGCTCACTCCAGATAGTATAGTTGCGGTGATGCAGGGATTGGTTGACAAATAGAACATTATTATTATGCCCCGGCAGTTCTAAAAGATAAAAGGAAGTCACAGCAACTGGGGATGTTGGGGCTGGGGGATCGCTCATCTGGCAATTCCTCTTCTTCCCTCTCTTCCTGCTAAAGGAAGGATCCTCCAGCTTGAAGGTGTCCCATGGCTAGCGAAATGAGGCCTGGCCCGAAATAATGTGTTAAACGGTTCTAGGCTAGATTTTCAGTTGGGACGGGGGGTATTTAGTGGATAGTCCAGTCGCTCATGAGCATGAAAAACCCATGCTGAGTGCCTAAATATCATCCACCACCAACCACAAAAAAAAACAAAATAAGGTTCCTTCAGAACTTTGCCCAATCAGGTTGTCTAAAATTCCGTCGAAGGTTTTCGTTTCAATTCAGAATAAGAAAGATATCATACCTTTGATGATTTATTTAAATTAGGATTGCGTTATGGTTGCTATCATAAGGAAGCATCTTCAGTTTCCACTAAGGATTATGAAATGCGAATTTAATTCTTGTGTCAATAATACAGAGGTGCAAGTATGAATTTATCTAGAAAATATTGGGAACTCTGACCCATACATATTTCACCTGTACTCAATTGGGTTCTCTGTTATCCACAATACACCTCTTGGATTATTGTTGGCGTGCAGCCATGGTGTATGCCGGACATTCAGGTCACCGGTAAGAATATAATAACTATGCAGCCTATTCAATTCAAGTATTTTAAAGAAGGAATAGATAATTTTGTCCGATTGCGTAGCCACAAATAACAAAGAGGTTATCCTTATGTTACAATGAAGTTTTGATGACGGACACTTCAAGAAATACAAAGTTCTTGAATTCGATTTTATTAACGTTTTGGAAACAATAGGATCTTCTAACCACAATCCCAGTACCAGCGTCCCATCAAAGTTTTCGCTATCGTTTCTTACGAATTCAAAATCCTCGAACTTCATTGAGTACCATGAATGGAGGTGGGTTTCAGTGAGAGGTATAATGTTAGGCTTTTGCTTGATAATGAATTCCAGGAAAAAGTCTCATCGAGGTAGAGTTACAATGGACTTGACGTTGATTAAGATGAGACGAAGTCCGTCCATGGAAATGTGACTAGATGACATGACAAACAATTTGGAAGCATGTTGAAATTAACTTTTTCATCCTGCATATGAATTCTTTCCGATAGGAAGTTATGTTTTTAATAAGTTTTGCGAAGCACCTCATTATTGCTGCCTTCATTATTTTTATTATTGTCTGACGGTCCTCTAGCAGTGAGTGCAAATGATACCCCTAAAAAGTATCACAGTGTGGTGTAGTTGCGTTTGTTTTGGAATAAATTTAACTTTTGCATCTTGATATCAGGCGCATCCTCGATATTATGTAGGGTATCGAAATACACGCAGTTGAAGTAGTGCAAGCTCCCTTATTTGCCAAATCGTTGACACCGTAGTACTGATAGACTTTATTTTCTGGAAATCTTCTCACCTCATCATTCTGAAGTTCAAACACGTTATCTGCTGAAGGGCCCTTAGACTGCTTTCACTAAAAATATGAAGCAAATAAAACGGCAGATTTGTTTTTTTTTTTATGGTCGATATCCTTCTTGCAAATTTTTTAACAAAAATAAAATCAACCACTCGGCTTCTATAAGCATCTGAAGGAAATCGACCATACCCGTCTCCGTATTCTAGTCTCTTCAATGGAAAGGACTATTTTTTCACTTTTTGGGGTATTGGCAAAGTGCGGAAACCTCTCAGAATTCAATCCATCTTCGACTGACTTGAAGCCTACCAGTATTTTCGTTCTTATCGTTATTTTGTCTGGGTTTATTCACTAAATTTCAAAATGGACTAGTTTTTCAGAGTCAAATGCGGTTTACTTCATCAACCATTATAAAATTTATAAAAAAAGAGCACGTTTCAAACTTAAACCAATGAAAAAACTGGATAACCCAATCGATACTCTAAATTTAAACAATATAGCAATAAAAAAAATTGATTGAAAAACAAACACAAGAACATAACATATGGTATATAAAGAAAAATGGAAAAGAACTTAGAAAAAAATTTGAAAAATTAGTAATTGTATATAAAAAATTAACAAAAGGGTACGTACCCACATCCTCACGAGCGCTCGATGACGATGTAGGTGACGTAACTGAAATAGAGAAAGGTAATAATGGCAATTTTTCAGTTGTCTTGCAAATTCGTTCTATTGGGCGTTCACACTTAATTTTGGATACGTATGACGTTTTAATTTCTTCTGGGCAGATAGGACAAACTTTGCTGGGCGATTTGACGTTGGTAGTGAGTGACACTTTACAAAAATTTATTCGGACGTGAACAGCCTAAGCGGTGAAATTTAATGCAGGATTGTTATCGAAAAACCGACACAAATGTTGCACTCTTCATCAGATACGCTCGACATATTTCGTTTATGTTAAATTCAGAATTCCTGGGCGCTGGTTTTTAACTTACTACACGATTTTCAGGGGGACGCTTTTAATATTTCTAGGTGAAATGTACAAAAAATGAGCACTAGCGGTTCATATTTTATCGTTCCATTTGTATAAAAGCCGCCACTATCTCCATCTGTTTACATTGCTTCTCCAATAAAACATCCCCAACTACATTCAATGGCAGGTTACGGGTCTTTTTGGGACCGGTTTTCTTTGTCGGGTCGAATGTTTTTGGGACCGGTTCTTTGTCTGGTCGGGTATTTTTGGGACTGGTTTTCTTTGTCGGGTCGGGTATTTTTGGGACCGCCCTCATATCAATGCATTATCAGTTCGATTGCTTTTCTTGAAATTTTAATGGGAAGAAAAAGGAACAGATTTTGTTGAAGTTTTGTTAATGGGTAGGTAATTTGGGGAAAATGAAATCTTTCAAGAGAACATCATCCCGGAACTGGTAGAAATCCTATCACAGTAATCCACGACTACGGGAAATTAAGCATTGTAGTGTGATATGTTTGCCGGTTAGAATTGCACTGCATTTATTTTCTAACATCACTTTCACTCGTTATAATGAATTATCACAAAGAATTCGGAGGCAACCACGAATCCAACTTCGAATGGATTTCACGATTGGGGTGTCGAGATCCTACATGCGGAACTGAGGACAAATGGGGCCGCAAATTTTCACTTTCAAAGGGGTGCTCCTGAACACCACGCAGTGAACAAATCAATTTTTACAACACACATGTACGTTTTATAAACATTGAAACAATTTTTGGGAACTAATATAATCTAATTTTCCAAATATTCCCGACTTTGAAACGCGGCCAAGAAAATCTGGCAATCGTTTTTCGCCTCTTCCTCGTGGCGCGGCCCAAGTCAAACTCCCCGATCCGTCCCCAAAACTTGTCTTTCCTCTTTCTCATCTCGTGTGTACGGTAAATCGCATCAGCTGCGCACTAAATCAGTGCTCCCATATTTAAAATTTTAATTGGCAGATTTAAAGTTTTTTCAAGAAAAATTAACTAAAGTAAAGAAAAACGAAAAAGACTCTAAATAGTAATAAAAGTTAAATCTCATGAAGAATATAATAAAAGGGAAACGTTTAAATTTAATATAAAGGAAAATTAATATAAAATTACATTTAGTAATAATAATAATAAGAAAAAAAAACTATTTTACAAATTATGATTATGAATGGAAGTAATAGAGTATTTTCCTAAATCTGCCATTAAAATTTTGAATAGGAGATAGGAAGGTTTTCGAGCAGTTTGCTTGTGTGACTGCTTGATTACTTCACTTTGACACCGGTAGCACTGGTTGACTTCATTCAAGTTCCTTATTTGTTGAAAAGGGCGCTTGGACTGCCTTTTTTCAAAATCTGTACCAGATAAAGGAGCAAATTATTATTTTCTACGGTCGCCCTTTTTGTTGCAAAGGTTTTGAGAGAAATAAATTCCAATTTCTGGTGCAGCTTCCTTGAAAACCCCATGAAGAGCGATCGTATCCTCTCCGTAGTCAAGACCCTTCAAGAAAAAGCTCCAACTTTTTTCAAGTTTTGGGGTATAGATGAAGTGTGGAACTTCTCCAGAATTCACCTTATCTTTGGCTGACTTAAGATCAACCAGTGATTTCGTCTTTATGGTTAATTTTTCTGCATTAACTCTTTTAATTTCGAAATTACTTTATTCTCGGCTGCTAATAGCCGAACCATATCTCTTCCGCTTTGTCTGAATACATTGGTTGGCGGAACTTTTTCTGTCTTGTTGTCTGTCTTGTTGGTGGCTTCTCCCTATTTTTATTTTTTAAATACTGAATAATATTTATATCATTATCTTTATTAGAATTACCTTCGATACTTTCTAAAACTTCCATTTCTTCTGTTAGTCCTTCCAACGCTGCATAAAAGTTTTGGCTATCGTTAGTGGCTACAGCACTTAGAATTTCTTCTCGGATCGCATATTTTGTAGTTTCCTTTGCCTTTGCCGTAGCCATAGTTCATGATTTTCTTTTCGAATCACAATTGTTTGCATTTTACAGCGTTTTCATATTTGAGGTCTCCTCGGATCCCCCCAACGGTGGAAAGCCTTCGGGCTCTTGCATTAGTATGCAAGACTGCTAGTGCAGTCCCGAAGTTGTCTTTTGATTATTCGCTTTTCTTTATGTATCGAAGTAAAATAATGTTCAAAATGAGTTCCTTGGGTCGATTGCTTCGATGAGATAAGCCTTTTCCAATGAAAATTAACTTTGCACTGGTTTTAAAAAATTAATTTAATTTTTGAAAACTTTTGACAGAAACGATTAAAAATACATCTGTTTGCAACCAGTGCTAAAAGAGATCCATTATTTTTTCGTTGTTTGCGTTTGATACATCGTCGGGCTCCTCCATGCCCCCGGCGAAAAAAGTTTTCTGCTTTTTCGAACTTCTCGGCAAGTAAAATTCAGGTATTCGATAAACTGTTTGAACGATTCGAAGATGTGATTATGCAACGCATAATTATAAAATCTCTTGCTTTTGAAAGAGTTTAAGCGATAAAAATTTTCCATAGATTGACCGGGCTCCTGGGGAGTTCAATTATTCGTACAACCGTTTTTTAGAAATTTCCCTATTTTTCCTTTCATCTATTGCACGTACAGTCAGCCAAATTTCAATTTCATTAAAACCTAATTCAAAGTTATAGTTACTGGTATTAATAAATAATCAAAAGAAATAAGTAGCTGCCAATTATCAAAATGACGTAACCTGATATTTATATCTTAAACATTGCTAGATTTCAGTTTATCCATTTCCATACACAAAAATTCTACCCTAGAGATTATGTTTTATTGTTTTATGTAAAATACCATTTCAATAACATTTCTCAGTTTGCATTCAGCAGAATATATCGTAGACTGTAGTACATTTTTGCATTTTGTAACAATAAGATGAAGTAATTTTTCGAAATATTTATTTATCATAAATTACGTTACGAAGCAGCTTGAACTGCTAACTTTTGAGAAGAACTGATTTTATCGCCTAAACTAAGAGCCATACCCTGAAAAATATTATAAACAAGGTTTCGTTAATGAGGTAAATAAATAAAATAACAAGTGAGGATTACCTGACTTTTGGCACGAATCCGAATATGGCCAGTCACTTTAGCGTCCTTGTCATCTAATGGCTTTTCAATGCTCAAATTGGCAAGTGCATTCTCACCAAATATAGATCTATAAGTAAGTATTGTGAAAGGTTGAAATCCGACTCTTTACTGGTCTTGGACACCACTAACTAAATAAATACTCACTTGGCATACATATTTGCGGCCATAAATCCGCACTGGCCCGAAAGCGCCTTTTCTGGTGTCAAGCATTTCATATTTGTGCATTTTAAGAGATGTTTCAAATATTCGTGCAAATCGGTGTGGGTGGTATTAACGGTAACCTGTTACGGAAAAAGAAGTTAATTAGTATACTTATCTTATAAAAACCATAATTCACAAATACCTTATTTTCCCATTCGAAATCTTGCCACATCTGACGGAATTCAGTGTCAGTACATGTTGCTGGAATGATATAGTCCATGATGTCAATGTGAATTGTATTCAACACCACCACATTTGATGTGTTTGATGTATCGTAGACTAAAATAGAAACCCAAATTAACCATGTTAAAATCTTCCAAGGATATCGTATAGATTACCAATATTTCCAAAAATTATTCCATTTTCTGTAGAAGAAACTTTAACAGTCGCTTTAATATTGCAAAAATCATGCGGAGCAAGAACAACAGGATGTGGTCTTTCAACCAACTTGAGGTCGCCCAGTGTGGCTAATTCTAATGTACAATTTTGCAAAGTATCACCTGGATTCGAAATTAAGTTAAATAATATGAGTCATTGATATAATCTCAATAAAATATTTAAAATTTCATAACATTCAAGAGCCTACTCACTTGTTTGATTAACTATTAAAACATCCAAAACGATATCATACTGATTGACATTAACATATGCTTCAGCATAAACAGGATCAGAGAAACCAGTCAATTGAGTAACTTTATTCAATTTATTGTTAGGCGATGCAACTTCTGAAATATTTGTAGATTTTGTGCCAGCCAACGCCTGATTAAGACTTGATTCGAAAACGTTTTCGCCCAATTGGTTGTCACGTCCTGATGACAATTGGGGGAACATAACTGGATCATCTGGCTGAACCTTTGCAGTAACCTTCTGTTTTTCTTTTTGTGATTGCAATTCTTCTTCGTGCTGAGCATCTAACATCTGTCCTAAAGCTTGACGACAACGATTTTTAAATATTTCCACAATATCCGGTTCAAGTTCGCTTAATGTTTTCAGGCAGATAAAGATACGCTCCATATCATCGTTTGTTATAGCCTTAGTTGGAAAACCCGATTTTCCGAGATGGAGAATGGAGCTCATTACAAGCATTGCTTGAGCCGTGACCCGATTTTGATTTTGCTGTAATTAAAGAAATCGGAAGCCGTATTTTGCAAGTTTTCTTTTTTATAATCAAACACTAACTTCGTCCTTCTCCAAATCCATGTATCGCAACGCCAATTTGGTTAAAGTGGCTGCAAGTGCTGCTCCGATGAAGAAATCGCCGTCCATTAGATATTGGCGAAGTGGTGGACGCTTTTCTTTCTTAGCAATTCTGAAATAAAATCATATATTACGCTCTCATTGAAACCCAAAACCTGATCACTTACGGTGCAACACTGAAAGCGCTTTGTGTAGCGTATGTGCCATCTGAGGTAACTTTGTTTGGTGCAACGTTTTCCTTGCCTGGCACTTGCTCCTCTGTGGTCTGTTCTCCCAACAATCGCTTTTGCTCGGCTTCAACCATGGGAATCTCACCCAATGTTTGATTAATAACGTCCATGACTTCTAGAATTTGGCTACTGCTTTCAACATATTCTCCCAAGATCCAAACTGCAGCTCGATGTACTTTCGATGATTTAATAGCTGGGAATGCTTCGATCAGTTTTTCTACAATCAAATTGCGGAGTGATGGGAACTTTTGTATGGCCTCACGAATAAATATCAAAACGTCTGTAGCAGCAAGTTCATTGTTGTCTGACAAGAATTCGACAAGGACTGGAATGACTGTTGCGGCAACGTCAGGGAATTTGATTGAACAGCTATGCAAGGTTCTTACAAGTAGCTGACGATATTTGCCAGTGTCTTCGTGTTCAATGTTGTGTGTCTTTGAAACTTCTTTTTTGAGCACTAAGACCATTTCTTCAATATTGCGAGACGATACTAGATCCATTGCCAGTGCAAGGGTCTTACGTCGGACTTCAATGTCAGGAGCTGCTAGGACACGTAAAATGTCCATGACCAGGTCTTGCATTACTCTTTCCATATTCTCATTTTCTTTCATTGCAATCAGGCGATCTAATACGATTAACTTGACGTTATTATCGCTTTCTTTCACAATTAACTCAATATAACATCCAGCCGCTGCTTTTATCGCTGTTGGAGCTGAAGAAAGGGTGATGAGAGTTCCGGCCGCTTCGTAACGTACAGCATTTGAAGAAGAGTTAAGCAGATTGTAGATACATCGAATGAAACGAGAACGTTCGGTTGGGTTAGCGTGACACACTTTGTAGATTAATTCAACAATTACAAGTTGAAGAATATCGCCAAAATTATTGACTTGATCCAAGCATGATGCCAAATAGTTGAGGGCACGTTCTTGATCAGCATGAAGAAGCATTAGGAATGCATTCCGTTTGCATGACATGTCCTATAAAATATTTTATGTAAGTGTGTAAAAATGTATATAATTTAGGATGTTATTTAATTTTTTTCTTTGAGTAAATAGCAAAACAGAAAATTTGCGGTGGTACAAAATTTGTTCCCTGCGATCTAAATAATACAAAGACAGATAGCCAGATGGGCTTCAGAATGGATTGGACTCACGGCAACGACCTCGCAGATGAAAAAAGGACTATGGCATTGGATCTTGGAATGTCAGATCACTCAATTACCCTGGTGCTGTTAAGGACCTTTTACAACAGGCCAGTCAATATAAATTGGACTTGAAACGACATTCAAGACATGAGATCGCACACAATATTCAAAAGTGGGAAGCCTACTGGAAAACGAGAATTCGCAGTGGCCTTCATTGTGAGTAGGGAGTTCAAATTGCACGATATTGATTTTAAGGCAGTCAATGAACGGTTGTGTGCGATCCGTATAAAAGCGAAATTCTTCAAAATCTGGCTGATTAATGTTCACGCCCCGACCGAAGAAACGAAGGAAACGTTCTGCAATCACCTGGAAAGACTAGTCGACTCATTGCCTACAAACGACACAAAAATAATTCTGGGTGATTTCAACGCCAAGGTTGGCAATGAGCTATCTCATCGGGGAACGACTGGAGGATATAGCCTCCACGATGAAACAAATGGCAACGGCCAGCGCTTGGTTGACTTTGCATGTAGCAGGAATCTAGACTAGTCGACTTGCTTCCCACTTCGACGCATTCATAAAATGACCTGGGTATCACCGGATGGCAACACACAAAACCAGATCGATCATGTTCTGATCCAACAACGTTGGGCATCGAGCATACTTGACGTTCGTACATACCGAGGAGCCAATTGTAATTCAGATCATTACTTGACCAAATTAACCTATCGATGTCGTATGTCAAAGGCGTATCCAGCGAAGACCAGTCCGCTAGAAAAATTTGATATCGAAAGGCTCCAAACGGCGTCTGTGGCCAAAAATTCCATGGAGACCCTCGACAACCAGCTGGCTACCATCTTATTAGACGCATCGCTAAAGACCAGTAACGAGCTCTGGTTGGATGTGAAAGCGGCTATTAAGACCGTGGCAGAACAAACGATCGGACATCAAGCCCGGCGCAAGAGGAATGATTGGTTCGATGATGAGTGCCAGAATGCGTTAGATAAAAAGAATCAGGCGTACGTAGGTAGCAAAACCAGGAAGAGAGAACACTATGAAAACCTCAGAAGAGTAGCGAATAAGATTACTAGGATTAAGAAAAGAAAATACTATGACGACCCTTGAGACGCATAGATGTAAGTTTAGCGAGCAACAACACAAACCAAGCATACAAAGTAGTGAAAAGCCTGAAACGTGGTTATCAGCCCAAAAACACGCTCTGTCGTGAAGAAATTGGCAATGTTATCGCTGATGAAACCAAGATTAAGGAAAGATGGGCATTATATTTCAAGAACCTCCTTAATCCTCCCCACAACTCCAGAACAATGGAGCCTATAGATGTATGCGGAGAGCTTCCATTGGCCCCACCAACTTTGGATGAAGTTTGTTCTATCATCAAAGCCCAAAAGAATAATAAAGCGCTGGGCATCGATGAGATTCCAGTGGAGCTCATCAAATATGATGGCAGCAGTGTTCATAAAGCTATTCACAAAGTCATCCAGCACATTTGACAACATGAACACATGCTGGAAGAGTGGAGCCAATCAATTATATTCCCTATCCACAAAAAAGGTGACAAGCTACAGTGCGAAAATTATAGAGGCATACCACTACTTTGTACGACGTACAAAATATTTTCTAAAATCTTTGAAAATAAAATCGAATCATACGCCAACAGTATTATTGGGGCGTATCAAGGTGGTTTTGGAGCAGGTAGATCGACAATAGACCAATTGTTCAGTCAAGCAGGTACTTGAAAAATGCTGGGAGTTTAACGTAGACGTACACCAAATTTTCGTTCACTTTAAGCAAGCATATGACAGTATTGATCGTAACGTACTGTACCAAATAATGCTTTGCTTTGGCATCCCAGGCAAATTAGTCCGTCTTTTCCAAACAATAACGTCGACGACCTCCCAAATCCGCATCAATAACCAACTCACCGATGATTTTGACACAAATATCGGACTGAAGGAGGGAGATGGGCTGGCCCCATTGCTATTCAATTTGGCTCTGGAGTACGTCACAAGAAAGCTACCTGTCGATACACCAGGTACGTTTTACTATACAAGTCGAGCGAAGTAGTAGCCTATGCAGACAACATAAAAATTTTGTCACGGTCATTGACAACTGCCAAAGAACTCTTCCTGAAACTCGACAGCGGAGCAAAACTAGTAGGGGTATAAAGCAATGAGATACAAAAAAAAATATCATACTTGGCGAATACAGTATCGAAAATATAAGCGAATTCTTGTATTTAGGCGCCTAAATAACGAGAACCGCATATGAACGATACGAAATACGCCGAAGAATGCAGCTCGCAAATAAAATATTTTATTCAGTTTTGATGATCTTGAAGACCAGCTGAATACACAGAAAAACAAAGCTCCAAGTATACAAATCTGTGATAAGACGTGTGCTGCAAATATACTGAACGTTTTTGAGAGACGGGTCCTGAGGCGAATAACCGGAGCAAAGCTAGACGGGGACCAATTTATGACGAGCCAGAGGTCTCATCGAATGTAAGACTGCGGAAGCCGCAATGGACTGGCCACATGAATCGTATGGAAGAACAACGGATACCCAAAAAGGTATTCGCTGGGGGAACTGAAGGCCGGAGACCAGCGGGGAAACCGAGGAAACGCTGGTCTGACATGGTCGACGAAGACAGTTCATCGCTGGTCGGATTTCAAAATTTGAGGGCGCGGTCAATGGACCGCGACAGGGAGGCGCTATTTGCAGGAACCAAAGGCCCGAGAGGGTCTGTAGTGCTACAAAGAAGAAGAAGCAAATTGAAAAATCAATTCAATTTCTTTCTAGCAGTGTTTCTGAATATTTGGATACTTTAGCTCCTGCAAAAAATTTTTTAGTTTTAGATATCACAATATTTCCCAATCAACTCTTCACCTCATTCGCATTAGAAAGTTATGGCGACAAAAATTAAAAAGATTATTCCATAAAAATTATATTAGTCAACCCTGCTTACATTTCCCTTAGATTACAAATTAACTATCTGAGTAAAATTATTAGAGACAAAGTTCGTATAGAACGAGTTACAAAGCACGGCTTTCTTCTCTGAAGCCATATTCGGATGTGTTTAAAGAGATTAATAAATTGACTGGTTAGTGGTTTCATCCCACCCTATAAGTCATAATGGCCAAGTTTATGCTTCAACCGAAGAAAAATTAAATGACTGTTCTACTTTCTATAGTGATCTTTGTAAAGTCATGCTTCACTCAATACCGCTCTTAAAATTCTTGTTGAAAATAAAATCAATTCTTTTCAATCAAGTTTTGCTGGGTCATATTTAACGATGTTGTCTACAAAAAATCGTTCATCACGTCCCACTTGCTCAACCAATCGTGAATTTTTTATTAGTATCGATGAAGTGAGTGGCATTATATTTGGTTTGAATAGAAAAAATCGTTTGGTCCCGATGGAATTCCAAATTTTGTTATCAGGAAGTGTTGTAACTCTCTTTACCAGCCTCTTGTTGTAATTGCTAAAATTGCATTAATAATGGTTATTATCCTACAGCTTGAAAAACTGCCACTTTACTTCCACTGCCAAAAAAAGGTTCGAGTGGCGATATAAATAATTTAGGCTTAGCTCCCTACTTTCAAATTTAGGCAAAATCCTTGAAAAAATTTTTCTTCGTTCATTTAATATTTTCTATGAACCACTTATCCCAAAGCATCAATTTGAGTTTAAAGAAAATTCTCTACCGAAGATGCCATACTATCTGTTCAGAACATAATTTACTTTGGTTTTAGAAACAAGGAAGTTACAATTGCGTGTAATATCGATCTTGCCAAGGCATTTGACTCGGTTTGAATGAATGGTCTAATTTTCACACTTTTACATAATAATTGCCCTATCCCAATAAGTCGCATTATTATCAGTTTTCTTAAAAACAGAGTTATGTCTATTAAAATTGGAAGTTCCTATTCATCTTTAATTCATGTTCAATCCGAAGTTCCGCAGGGAGACGGAAACTTCAACTGTACGTGGCAAAGTTTACATGACAATGGCGCCTCACTTCCAATCTATATTTATCCTCGTAATCGAAGCACTTATCATACCGAAGCTTAAAGCAATGTTGCCAGAAGACCAACTTGAGCTGCCCAAGCATAGCAAGACTCTGGAGCTAAAGCTAGCGGATCCTGAGTTTGCTTCTCCGAGCAGGATAGACATAAAACTTGGAGCAGAGGTCTTTGAAGAAATAATTGAAGAAGGCTTGAGAAAAGCAGACCCATTATTAGCCCAAAAAAACCAAACTTGGCTGGATTTTATCTGGTAAAGCCATGTCCAATTCTAAAAAAGCACAACTAAAATGATATCTTGCATCTCAATGACTGAATTCCACAGAACTGTGGAAAAGTTCTTTGAGATGGACAATGATAGTGACGAAAGAGATCCCACAACGGTTGAAGTCAGATGCGCAGAACACTTTCAAACAACTAATGAGGGAGATAGTCATGGAAGGTATAAGGTCCAACTTCTGTTCAAAGATAAGCAATTGTAAAAACTGCTAGGAGAATCTAGGATTAAGGCTTTAATACGATACAGGCAAGTCGAGAAAAGACTGGAAAAGGACTCTAGATTGAAAAATGACTACGAAAGGTTCCTTCAAGAATACGTTGAGCTTGGCCGCATGGAGAAGGCAGTTCCCTATGTTGGCGATACCAGGAACGTCATCTACTTACCTCACCATCCGGTTTTGAAAGACAGCACAACAAAAGAAGTCCGAGTAGTGTTTGATGCTTCAGCGAAGACATCACAAGGACCTAGCTTGAATGATTTACTCTATACTGGAACAAAATTCCAACAAGACCTAGCCCAAATTTTACTCAGATCGAGAAAAAATAAGTACGTCTACACTGCCGACACCGAAAAGATGTTCCGGCAAATCATTGTAGCAGCTCTAGACAGAGAATACCAACGAATTCTTTGGAGAGACGAACAAACCCAAACAATAAATGAATATCGCCGTTACATATGGTACGGCCTGTGCTACCTTTTTAGCCGTTAGATGTCTCATTCAACTAGCGAAAGATGAAGGCCAAAGCCATCCATTTGCAAAAAAGGCTCTTCAAAATGATTTTTATGTCGATGATATGCTCAGTGGAGCAGATTCGAAGGAAGAGGCAACAAAGCTACAAAAAGAAATTACATGCCTACTGAGAAAGGGCGGATTCAATCTAAGAAAATGGGCCAGTAATGATCCAGAATTATTGACAACTACTCGTATTCCTGCAGAGGCAAAAGAAAAAGGACTGCTCTAAATAACTGAAGATGCATCTCACAATGAAAAGCTAACAAAACGACGGCTATTGTTAAACATTGCTACGATTAACGATCCACTGCAATGGTTAGCACCGGTAACCATACGAGCCAAAATATTGATGCAGGACGTGTGGAAATCTGAAGTAAGTTGGAACGAACAGCCATCTGAAGATATAGTAAAACGATGGAACTCGTTTCAGGTCGATTTAGTGAACCTAGAGAATATAAAAATGCCTCGCTGGGCTCATTACACACCTAAAACTAAGATAGAACTTCATGGGTTTTGCAATGCCTCAGAAGCAGCACACGCCGCAGTTGTGTATAGTAGATCAATTGATGAATCTGGAACAATCAAAACAACTCTACTCTGCGCGAAGACGAAAGTCACCCCTTTGAAGTCAAAAATATCGCTTCCGAAGCTCGAGCTGAACGCAGCAGTACTCCTCTCGAATCTTCATCAAACGGTCATCTCAATGAATTTGGAAGATGCTCCAGTTTTCGCCGGGAGCGATTCAATGATCATCTTGGGATGGCTAAAGAAAGTACCTGGTTCTTTGGAAACCTACGTTGCTAACAGAGGATCTAAAGTACAGAGATTAGATGTGGGAAAATGGCAGTGAAACCACGTGAAATCTAATGAGAATCCTGCCGTCTGCGCTTCCAGGGGAATAAGCCCCAAAGAGTTTCAGAAACATTACTTGTGGTGGAACGGTCTCGGACCGTTCCACCACAAGAGTTAAGTCCGACCTGGCTACTGCAAACGAGAAACTTCCAAGACACCACCAAGATCATATCGATGATCTCAATAGAAAAAGAAGCAGGGATATTAGAACGTTACTCCAATTTATAGAAGCTGATAAGAGGCATCAATCTCTGCCTTAGATTCGCCCATAACTGCAGCCGGCCTGAGAAGATAACTGGTTTTTTGAGGAACCACGAACTCAAAAATGCACACTTAAGAATTCTATTCATCATACAACAGCAGGAATTTTCTCAGGACATCGCAGATTTAAGAGCAAATAAGGGAGTCAACTCCAATTCACGACCCCTCAAACCATTCCTAGATGAGTTAGGAATTCTTCGAGTTGGAGGAAGGCCCCGTAACGAAAATATTTCAATAGACGCCAGATTTTCTATCCTGCTGTCACAACGTCATCATGTCACTTATCTGATCGTAAGAGATGCCCATATAAAAACCAACCATGGCGCCCTACAATTCATTAGGAACTAGCTACGGATGAGATATTGGATAGTGAACGACCAAAAGGTTATCCGATACGAGATCCACCGCTGCATAACGTGTTGCAAATTTGCAAATAGACCCAACGATCAAATTATGGGCAATCTGCCTGCTGTACGCATCACATCATCAAGCGCACTCACACATCGTGGCGTTGATTACGCAGGACCCTTAATGCAAGAATATCAAAAGGACGAGGTTCGCCAGTCCTGAAAGGGTATATTGCATTATTTATATGTATGGTCACCAAGGCTGTCCACTTAGAGCTCGTACGTGACTTTTCGACAGAAGCCTTTTTAGCCGCTTTTAAGCGATTCATCTGTCGAAGAGGACTTCGTAAAGAAATATTCAGTGACAATGGAACTAATTTCGTTAGAGCAAAAACCAAATGGACAGGGATCTCCAAGAAGCTATTGAAAGATCCACGAACGACTTAGCAAGAATCACAGCAAAATATGGTGTCTCCTGGAAATTCATACCGGTTGCTACACCCCACTTCGGAGGTCTATGGGAAGCTGGAGTGAAGTCAGCCAAAGGACATATAAAACGGGTTTTCGATGAGACCAAAATAGTTCCTACTTTTGACGAGCACTCACACCGTTGTCTAGTGATCCAAATGATCTAGAAGCGCTGACACCAGGCCATTTTCTAATTGGCCGTAAACTACTAGCTCTTCTAGAATCCGACAAAACAAACAGAAGTTTACATGAACGATGGCAAATCCTCACCGCAATGCATCGAGCATTCTGGGACAGATGGACTACCGAATATTTACACACCCTACAAAGGCGTACAAAATGGACAAAATACAAAGAAAATAGAAAGGTCGGAGTGCTTATAAAGGAGCGAGACTTTCCACAAAGTAAATGGCCACTAGCATGAATCCACGAAGTGCAACCCGGTTCAGACGGTAAAATCCGAACGGTAACAGTCAAGTACAGTGGCAATAAGCTCAAGAAAGTTGCTACCATTAATCTGTGTCGTCTCCCAGTCGAGGTTCCTGAAGAACAAGCACCAGAAAAAATACAACCGGCCGAGGAAAAACGATCTCACCTTGCACCAATCTATCAAGAAGCCAAAATTCCAAAGCCGAGCCAAACAATAATTCCAAGGCCAAGGCAAGCTGAACTTCAGAAACGGAAGCCGCAAGGATCAGTAACAGCTAAAGCTTGCGTGCCGTCTAAAAGAGTACTGATTGCTCTTTGTACCCGGGCAAATAAGCCGATAAACATAGCCCTCCAACTACTATCATTATTGACACTTCTTCTTCTTTGTAGCACTACAGCCCCTCTCGGGCCTTCGCTTAGAGATAGTTAGAGTATCTCATTTTCATGACCGTATTGATTTTTTCGAAAGTTGGTTTGGTCAGTACCATGCTCCCGTGTGCTTGCTCAGCTATGATACGATCTGATTAAAATCAGTACATATCACCACTGAGTGAACACTCGTAGTCTGCCCGAAAAATCCCCTGGACTAAATCACGTTGCTCCCAACGGCTTATGCGTTCATGCTCTAATCACTGGACCACACAGACTTCATTATTGACACTAGGTCTAACAAAATCAACAAATACCAACTACGACATCATTAGACCGATAGGTGGTTTTTATGTTGAAAGAATGGGTAATGTCCACGTGTTGCGGGGGAACCTAAGATTAGAAGCAAATTTGCCTTTGAACACTACTTTACAAGATGAAAGAAATATTATATCCACTCTGGAAGGCATTAAAAACATGGGCTACCAGACAAGAGACCTATCAGGGATTACACATTGTGATACCCTCGTTCAACATATGACATGCAGAAATATTGATTCATATTCGAGAAATCAAGGCAGTATCAGCCTCAAGGCAAAAAAGAGGTTTACTCGGTAAAGCTCTCACCGCTGTTTTCGGCGTAAACGACGAGGTCTATACCGATATTGATACTCTGCAGGAAAATCAGCGAAATATATTTCAAGCTGTAAATCATCAAGAAATGCTTTTGAACACAAGAATATCACAGTCAGATAATGTAACTACGAGTAAGCTAAGAAATATCAGCGAGAAATTGAACCATGTCATCGGCTCGATCAATGATATGAAAAAATGGTTTGTAAAAATCGGCGTCGATGGATTATTATGACGAAATAAGCCTAGTACGAAGAGCTGGTTGTAGAATAAATGGATCGAAAGTGGCTGGCAAAAACTTCACAAATATCCATTAGGTTGGAAGAGCTAGATTCCTGATATATCAAGAATTTAGGAAAGCCATGAGACTTGCGTTTTATATTTACGAAATCAAAGAATTTTTTTGGATTACAAATAATATTTTCACCAATTGTGTTAACATATGATGTATATGCTTCCCGGGATTTCATTTGAAATTCCTTCGCCAGCTCATCATATTTGGATTTCATCTCTTGGTTCACATTAGATTGATTGAGTTATTTTATAAAGCTTATTTCTTTGATCTCGCAAGTAACGGAGCTCACTATCTAGCCAAGGCTCAGAGAGTTTGTTCTTCTTTTTTGTCTTCGGTACGTGTCTTTCAACGGCGTCCGAGGAAATCTTGTAAAAACGAGCTACTGCATCGTCTACACCTAACGTTGTAAGAGTACCAGTCCAGTCAATTTGACGAAGATAGTTATTTATGCAATCATAGTCAGCATGATAGAAGTCATATACAACATTGTTATTGTAAGATAGCTGGTTTGCTTCATCAGTAGTGGACAGCTCACCAGAAAGTGCAGAATGGTGGAGGCTATTAGAAAATAGGTGCTCTGTTTCACCTGTCGGATTGACCACTACGTCGTCGTATGCATTTGTAAATATCAGATTTAGCCAATTACAATTATGGTTGGGAGTCGGAACAATTTGCTGCAAATCATTACCATATAAAGTGTTAATAAGTTCGAAGTCAATATCGTCCGAAAGATTTATTGGCAGAAGACCACCATCAGCTTCGTCGACAAATTAGGGCGATTTAAGTCGCCAGAGATGATAATTTTGAGTTCTTCCTTGATGGAAGCAGCCAGTGAAGAAATTACATTAAACACATCATTGCAGATTATCTCACCAGATTTAGGTGGAATATAGATAACACCAACGTATAAATCCGAGATCTCCACTTTGATGCGGACGATTTTATATTGATAAAATTGATTTGGAACTGTGCTGACCAGCTTGCTGGAAAAGGAATTATGCACAGCAATAAGAACGCCACCGCCCCGGGTCTGACCAGTGCTATGATATTCTCTATCGTCCCTGTAAACAGCCCAGTTTCCGTCAAGAATCTCTTCGTTTACAAATGAATTGTTCAACCATGTTTCGGTCAGGGAAAGAACATTAAAAAGGCATGATTTGGCGTCAAGAAAGAGTTTATTGATTTTTCCTCTCATACCACCAAAGTTGTGGTAAAAGAGTCTGAGGCGATTGGAACTGAGTGAGGTTCTACTGGGACCGAAAAAATTTCTGGTGTTGCTCTCTAGATCGTTGAAGAAAAGGTATATAATTGCTGCTTACTTGTGAGGAATAAGTGTCCAGATATTTTTTGGCTTGGGCTGGAGATATACCTTTTTTTTTATGGTATTTAAAATAAAGTCCACGGAGAGCCTCTATTTCAATGGGAAGACCTTCTCGTTGGATTGAAACTTTAATGTTTATTTTTGTTTTACCATCGATACACGTTGTATCAGGAGCTTTGTGCAGATAGGCCAGGAATAGTCTCACGTTATCCTAAATTCTGTTATCTCTTAGCTTAGATAGGAGATATTTGGACTCGAGATCCTTGCTAGAGTTGATTGTTGCCCTCACAACTGGTGATAGTAGGGAGTCTAAAAATGAACTCTTCTCATTCGTCGAGTTTACTGTTGAGGCTGGTGGTTGAATTATATGAGCTGAGGATGGAATCTGTACACATCCATGTACAAAATTTGAGTCTTCAGTGGACTTTTCCTTATTTTCTGCTATTGAAGTGGGGAAAATACGCTCTTCTACCAGATCATTGGTACTTACAGATGGCAAACTGCTAGAAGCACTATTATTTTTTTATGAGGGAAGTGGATGGATTTTCTATGGTAACGTCAATGGAACTAAGATTAGTATCTTTTGAAACTAAATGTGAAATTGGGTTTACAACTGTGTTAGTAGAAGGCTTAGAGTTAAGATCTTGGTTAGTTATGTTTATCGTATACTATTTTTAATTTGAGGTTCATGCGATGGTTTCGTTGATGACATTTTTCGGTATTTATTTCCGGTTGTTGACTTGGCTTATTTCTACTTGCTGAATACCATATCCTTCCAGACATAATCGCCGTTTTTTAAACTGGAAGGTTAGTAAAAAGCCAGGCATATTTCCTTGGAATAAGCACTTTGAATGATGGCCTTCGTTTCTTACGATTTGGGATATCTTCCACTTTGCAGCCTTTGATCATCAGACACGTTTCAAATTTCTGCTGCAACCCAAGGGCATTCAGATTTTTAGGTACTTTCTTGAGGTAAAATATCTCCCAGATGTTTCCGCTGGATTTTGTGGTTCTTCGAATATTTTCTGAGTTGACTGACTCCAATTTCTTTAATCTTTTGTTCCAGTCATCCAAAGAACAGGTTGTGCCTAATTTGAAAATAGAAGAGACTACTGTAACTTGGATCTTAGGTCTTTCAATGGGCGTATCGCCTTTTTAGCATGAATGGCAATTGCCTATTTCCTGTATAATGACACTAGAAGGGCATTTCGCTGTTAATTGAGCTGCACAGTGTTCATGAACTATATTTTCCATGGCGGCAAATTTTATCTCTAACCCTTCAATTTTCGCAATAAGCTTCGAGTGTTGTGAGGCGTTTTGTTGCGTTGTGAAGTAAGTTGTTCTCAGTATCTCGTCCATCCAGTTTTTGTTTAAAGTTTCGGTACTTTGGAGCTGAAGATTTGCAATCTGATTTTTCATTGCAATAAGACGGGAGTCGACTGCTTCGAGTGCTTTAGTGACCTTGACATTGCTGCCTGAAAGTGCAGTCGCAAGCTCATCGAAACTAGATGCTGTAATGAATCATGCGACGCCGCTGGCGACCACTACTAACACACTTTGCTGCCAGATGGCTTGTCATTTCACGTTGGTTGCGACGAGCGCACATCGCACGTCAATTTTGTCGTGGGATGTCAAGAGGATTTGACAGCCACATGGGAGTAAAATGTGGACGTAGTGGCCGTCACCCATGAAGAAGTCCCGGAGTGTGCCGACAGTTCCACAAAGGTCAAATCTGTCAAATTCAACTCAACCAAATGATGTTGAATATTGGCAATTCGAATGAGTATACCGACGTCATACATTATAATACACTTCCCATTTATTGCCCGAACCCAGTGTACGAGCCAACCGAAAAGAAACATTAATTGGTAAGTCGGCGAATGCAAAGTTTGTTTTTCCGCTTCGTTTTGTAATGTTTAGACTAACCGCGGATATCATCAAGCAATCTATGCAGTATATAAATCCATGCTGAGAACGTGAAACTGATACGGCTGCGTGTTTTATTTGCGACAAAACTCCGGATGGATGGGAAGCAATGACGATCCGTGGATGGAACATCAGAAACACGCTACACAATGCGCGTTTGTTAAATTGGGGCGCCCTGGTAAGGATATCACTTGGAAGAATTCCTCGGACTCGTGAGTACATTAGTGGAAAACATTCACATGAAGTGTCACGCCAAAAACGAGGAGAAAGTCACACAGTTGTGCGTGAAGAAGCATGTCTCAAAACCGCCCGTAGAATCTACCAGGTAACCAATTCCCTAAGTACGTATATAAAGACAAACGAAATCAACAAATGACATAAGTTCATCAATCAACACATTCAATCGTGTCATCTTAGGTATTTTATCGACGGATGCATCTAGTTGTTGCGTAAGGAATTATAACTTAAGAAAGCAGTCAATAAGATCAGACAATTACAAATTAATTAAATGGAAATCATCTCCTTTCCGTTTTGAGGTTGAGGAAGAAAAAACGTACACTGTGTAATCCGTTTTTGGTGTTAGATTAAACTAATATTACCCTTCAAGCATAGAATCTCTTTAAAAATGGCACATTCTAACATAGACTCCAAATAGGTTTGCTAACACTATAAGAAAATTTAAGATCCCGTACATTATGCGATACCAAGCAAAAGTCGATTAATTACGTAAACTATGAGTGAAATTTCACTAAAGTTCACTAATATATAAAAACATGAACACGAAAGCAACTCCATTATTTCTCATCAAGCATTATTTGATTTCATAATAGCAACGAAAAAAAAATTAAATTAAATCGAATATGAACTCCATTGCTAATCTGTAGTATAAACAGTCGGAGTAATACAAAAAGTGAATAGATTGTAAAAAAATATTATTTAAATTAACTGAACATTACTTCTAAATTATATCACCCCGTAAATAATTTATTAATTTGTAGAAGAAGTGAATTTTACCCATTGTGTAGATAAAAAAATGGAAAATTGCAAAGTTTTGCGAAAAAGTAGTTGAAAGAAAATGATTAGAAAAGAAACGATAAAGTATGATGTAATGTGTGTATGATGATGATGGTGTGATTTGAATGCAAAAGTAAGATTGAAAACTAGAACTGAAAATAGAGAAAAATGTCTAGAAACGATTTTCCAATTCAGTTCCATAAAATTGATTTTGATTCGTTACGTACAAATATATCATGTAGTTTGTTATATTACATTGATCGTATAAAATATAAATAAGCCATAACAAGGGGCGTAAAAGATTGTGTTGAAGGAAAACTAACTAGAATTAACATGATATGATAGATGAAATTGAGAAAATAGCGAAGAAAAATGAATATATTTCATAAAAAACAAATAAACGTTAAATAAACCACGAAAGAATTTCAAAAAAAAAATTTATAATGGCATTTCCTTTATGCGAAATTAATTTGCTATTACTTCGTCATTATTAATAATCCTAATTGATCACAAAACTTTGTTTGCACTTATCGGAGGACGAAGGGAACCATATAAATTTATTTTTAAAGGCGTGGAAATTGATTTAAATGCGTGGAAATAATTGACTACTTCACTAATTTACATTCAAGTCAAGTCAAGTCAAGTCAAAAGCGCTTTATTTCATACTAATCAATATAAATTTTAAAAGAATATAAAGCAAATTCCAAACAATAACAATCAAAAAACTTAATGGCCCAAATGGCTCTCTAAATTTATACGTTATCATTAAACACATTTAAAAAAAAACTATGGCAAATTCAAATCAATGAAGATTGTTACATATTTTTATAATTCAATTGGAAAAAGGAGAAAAAACCAACCAACACTATTCTAAAATTATCTATCGTCTTAACACTACAGTGAACTTTGATCCTACACCTTATATGTTTTAACTTAATTCTAATAAATGCAATCAAAAACATTATCTTATACTAAAAAAAACCTATAACTATGTTCCTAACCTAAGCGTTTTACCTTATCTCTAACCAAATATAATAAACATAATATAAACCTAACCTATACCTTATTTTTAACAAAAATAAACAATAACACTAAATGTAGCAATAATGAGCTGAAACTCAAAAACTAAATAACGAAAAACACCAAAACTGAAAATAAACACGAATAATTTAGACATTGTCATTCAGCCACCAATACCTAGATTGCCCCGTCTCAACTCGATCAGCCTCAACGAATCTAGCAAATGAGTATCTCCATTGGAATTGTTGGTCTCGTGAACTCAAGTTCGGAGGATTTTTTATCTTCTTATCGGTGGCCCGTCGATATATGTGATATATGACTGGGACGCCGTCAGAATCAAAAAACATATCGATTCATGTCCAAATACACGAATGCTTCTGGAGGAATGAAGCCAGTAGCGAGGCAAGTCGCTATATACCCGTCTGTAGGGTGGAACGGCTGTGAAATCCAAGGGTTTTCACTCACAGTCACAGATCTAGCGATATGATTCCGAAGAAGTTTCAATATGAAAATATCGACTCTTGTCACTTCAGCAGTTTGATAAATTCTTCTATTCGATATATAATGTTTCCAATCCGTCTCAGCCTTTCTGTACAAACCAGTACATGCACGAAGACATTTCCTTTCGAAAACTCTTAATTTTTCCATAGTACTAGCGCTCTGGTTGTACCAGATCTGACATCCATATGTCAAAACTGGTCTAACCAGTGTCTTGTAACAGATAACTTTGACCTTTTGATCAATGTATCTGGAATGAAAGAGTTTTCGAAGGGCCATGACTACTTTAAGTGCCTTACTGAGCATGATTTTCACATGTTCAGTATAGTACAGATACTGATCGAGATAAACACCGAGGTATCGAACACAGGATTTATGTGGAACCCGTTCAAGACTACCCTCACCAGCCATGATGTGGAAATCTTTCCAAATACGTTTCAGGTCTTGACTGACCCCCCGCAGCGTTGTCCGAAATAAGATTGTTTCACACTTCTGCACATTGATTTTCATTCGCCAATTGTCAGTGTACAGCTGTACATCATTGAACATTTTTTGGAGGTTGCTCTGAACTATTGTAGCTTTTCGGTCTGCCGTATAGATGATCAGATCATCAGCAAACGCTACCAATGATCGCGTTGGCGAGACGTTAAAATCAAAGCCGTTCAATAGCTTGCGAATAAAGATTGAAAAGAGCAGAGGCGCAGTAACTGTTCCCTGCTGTAGACCATTCAAGACCTTGAACTCGCGCATTGTTGTCAGATTTCCATCAGTTACGACAAACGATTTCCCGTATAACATATTACACATCATGGCGATAAGGTGTCTGGGGAACTTGTCCTGAAGGAGTTTAAAAATTAGTCCATCTAACCACACCGTATCGAAGGCTTTCTCCATATCAATGAGACATGCTCCAACACATTGTCTGTCATTTAGTTTCCAACAGATGTCTGAGGTTACTTTCGTTATTGCATGTGTGGTCGAATGCCTGGCACGAAAACCAAATTGGCAATTCGGCATCAACTCATTTTCTTCAATGTGGGCGTTTAATGCTCTGTTGAGTATCACTTCAAACACCTTGCTGATGTTAGGCAGGAAGCTGATTGGGCGATAGCTTTTGGGGCATGAAGATTCTTTTCCTTTCTTCAAGATCGGAAATACCTTAGCATTTTTCCACTCATTTGGGAAATATGAATTGCTCAACATGTTGTTGAACAATATGCAATAATTCCTAATAGCAACCTCCGGCAAATGTCGGAGAACTACATTTGGAATACCATCAGTACCAGATGATTTCTTGTTGTTTATCCTGCGAAATATGAAACACAAGTCTTCATAGCTGACAAAATAATCAATAAGATTCAATCTCGGTATGAGATCAGATGTTAATGTTTCATTGAAATGAAGAATTGATTGGCCGTTCAGGCTTGATTTGAAGTCGGAAACTTTTGCTTCAACGACCTCTGAAAAAATTTGGTTCCCTCTCTCAGGGTTTGGTAGATGAACCAATTCAAAATGTGTTCCAATCAGGGCAAGTTTATCTAATCCTTCACAAATGATCCTGTTTCCATTTCTATCCGGAGTCGTACTATCAATTTCGATACCAGCCCTATCGAGAAGATTTATCTCATCACTAGTGACTTCAAGATTCGATACCTTCACTCGAGACTTCTTGCGGAATATGCTATTCACTTTCGTAAACACGCCGTCTGGGTCCTGTGGGCTAATACCCCTCAATTTTTCCGCCTATTGATTGCTGACCTCACTCCTGAAGTATGACCGGATTAAGTTCCGGACATTCTTCAGATGTAATTTCAACAAAGCCAACGAGGGATGGTTGTAGTCCAAAAATCGTCGATAAATATTGTTGACGCGTGTGAGAAGGAGGCTTTTCAATCTTTTCAACCTTGCGATGGTTGGTGTTTTATATCCTTCCATATTGTTTCGATGTTTAATCTTTGGAACTACTTTCTCAATCGTTTCCAACGTCAGCTTCTCTAACTTCGACAAATAGGCATCTATTTCATCGTTAGTTAGATTCCTGTCATTAGGAACCATTGAGCAAGAAATGCTACCATCAGAAGGGGGACATTGCTTCTGGTATTCCCGATTAAACGTCTTTTGAAACTTTCCCCAGTCTGTTTTTTTGAAGTTCAACCGATGATTTTCGTGTTGAACTGGAATGAGGAAGAAATCATCCCTGTGATGATTGATTTCCATTACGATTGCGTTATGGTCGCTATCATAAGGAAGCACCTGCAGAGTCCGTTGAGGACTATTAAAGTTGAATTCGAGTCTTGCGTCAGCAATGCAGAGGTCCAAATATGAATTTGTCCTAGGGTATGTTGGGAACTCCGACCCATATAGATTGCACCTGTATTCAATCTGGTTCTCTGTTATCCACGATTTCAGGAATACACCTCTTGGATTATTGGTGGCGTTCAGCCATGATGTATGCTTGGCGTTCAGGTCACCAGCAAGAATATAATAATTATGAAGCCTGCTCAATTCGAGTATTTCAAACAAGGAATTGAGTTCCTCCTTGAGCCTGAGAACAGTTCCACCAGTTGCATAGGCAGAGATAACGAAGAGGTTATCCCCTCGCAGTTTCGTTCGAGGTGACCGATAAACTCCTCAGGAGCTGCCACATCAGTCATCCCCACCTGGCAGTGAAATTTTGATAACGGACACTTCAAGAGATTCAAAGCTTTTGAATTCGACTTTTTCAATATTTTGGAAACGATAGGGTCTTGGAACCAATATCCCGGTGCCACCTCCCCCATCACCTATTACCCTATCGTTTCTTATGAATTCAAAATCCTTGAATATCATGGAGTGCCATGAATTGAGGTGGGTTTCGGTGAGAAGCATGATGTCAGGCTTTTGCTTAACAATGAATTCAAGGAGATAATCACGCCGATGTATAGTAACAATGGAGTTGACGTTGATCGAGATGAGACGAATCCTATCCATGGGAATGTGACTGGATGACAAACTATTTTGGAGCATGTTGACCTAAACTTTGAAAAACGAAATTGATTTTTTGGTCTTGCTTATTAATTCTATCTGAAAGCGATTCAAGTTGCTGGTAGATTTTAAGAAGCAGCACATTTTTCCCACTTACATTATTTATTTTATTTATATTGTTGTCTGCTGGTCCTCTGGCAGCAAGTGCAAATGATACCCCGGGTTTGATGAAGTTGGGAGGTAACAGATTGTGATTTACTTTGGTTTGCTTTGGGGAAAATTTAGCTCTTGCATCTTGATACCGAGGGCATCCTCGGTATGATGCTGGATGACCAAATGTACCGCAATTAACACAATACAATTTTTCTTTTGGCTCCGTCTGAGCCAATTTGCATTCACCGGGGGCGTGGATATCTTTGCACTTAACGCAGCGATAGTGCATTGCACAATTGGCAGCCGAATGACCGAATCGTTGACACCTGTTACACTGGTTGACCTCAGTTTTTTAGAGGCGTTCCCACCTCACAACTCTAAAGTTTAAGTACCTTACCTGTTGGAGGGCACTCGGACCGCTGTCGTTGGAAATTTGGACCAAATAAAATGGTAATATTTTACCTTCTACAGTTGATCTCCTTGTAGCAAAATTTTTCACACACAGCTTCCTGCAACATCTCAAGGAGATCAACTGTATTCTCCCCACAGTCCAGGCCCTTCAACAGGAAGGTCTGATTTTTTTCCGCCTTTGGCGTATATGTAAAGTGGGGAGCTTGGACACTATTAAGAGCATCTTTCGCCTGTTTGAAGTCAGCCAGTGACTTTGTCTTGATCGAGAGCTTATCACCGGTCACTCTCTTAATTTCAAAGTTTTTGATTTTATGTTCGGCTGCCAATAAGCGAACCATATCTCCTCCACGCTGCCCAAAAACGTTTATTGGAGGAACTTTTTCATTTACCACATCAATTTTATTAGGAGGACCAGCAGACACACCGGTTGGCTTCTTCTCCTTTTGCTTATTTTTTAATTTTAAATATTTAATGAAATTATTATCGCTATCAATATTACCTATCTTATCGTTGCTCTCTATCTCGACATCCATTTCTTCGTGCATTGCAGACAGCACCGCATAATAATTGGCGCTGTCGTTCGCTCCTCCTGCGCTCAGGATATTTTCCGCATCATGGATTGTCTTGCTCATATCTTGCGATTTCGTTTTATATGTTGGTACTCCTTTCCCGTTGGTCTTGCTTGTTGTTTCCTGTTTTTCATTCTTCTTAGTTAGTATCGGCTCTTCTTGGCCGGACGTATTCTGTGGCTTCGCTTTTTGTTTGTTCCCATTTGACAACGTCCGGACCATATCTTCTAAACTCTGTATCCGGAGTTTTAATTCGTCATTTTGTTTCGTAACCCTTGAATTCTCCATGGTTACTTTTTCATAATCTTCGCTTGAAATCGTAATTCGCTTTCCATGCTCACAATTGTCTTGTTCATTTTTCCGCTTGTTTATTTTATCATTTGTAATTTTCAAAATGCCTGGCTCTGGGTCCCCCAGCGGTGGGAAGCCGTCGGGCTCCTCCATCCCATCGGTGAAAAAAACTTTTTTCCTTTCTTGAAACTTTCTCGTAGGTAAAGTCAAGATACTCGATAAATTGTTCGAATAGTTCGACGATGTAATAAGTTTCTTTATAAAATTACTTTGTAATTGACGTTTTTAAAAATTATTTTAATTTAAAAATTCTTGACAGGAGCGAATTAAAAACACGTCTACACGCAACGAGTGCTAGACGTAGTATTCCACTAATTTACATTTACTACGTGGAAAACAGATCAATAATAGCAAAAATAAACGAAATTTTTGTAATCCGTAGCTCACTTTGACTTCCAGCAACAAAAACAAATGACTTTTAATATAATTACGACCACTTTGAATATTCACGTATCAGCGATAGACTAGGGGTTCATATAATGGACATTCCTTATACAGTATGTGATATAATAAAACACTATAATATAAAGAGGTCCTATGCCATATATCTGTTATAAATTTCGTAATATAATATAAAGAACAGTTGGAATATGTATTCACAAACACAAGAAACTGAAACATATCTATAATAGTTTCGGCAGTTACAATATAAGCGCGAAAGTTCCTTCTGAATAATTCAAAACAGGGAGATCGAAGGAGAGAAAATATATTTTGTATTGTACTAATTTTTTAAGATCTAATAGTATTCATTCGAAGACATTGTGACATTGTGTTTCCAGATTTTAGATAGATCTAACGATACTTTATAAATACATTAATTCCGATTTTATAGAAAGTAATCCGAATTGACCGTTGATTGTATTAGAGTATTTTCTGAATTGTAGGTCAATTAATAATAAGAAGATACAAATAGCATTCTTTTAGAAGTTTTGTTAGCTTGAATGAAATTAAATAACAAAATGAATTGCTAATCAACAACACGACTTTCCTTTCCAGTGGTTCTTCCTTTCAGCGGGAAATAAAGTGCAGGGTAAGTATACCGTCGCGAGGGTAGGGTTCGAGAAAATCCGCTGAGGTCGGTTTCGCGTCGCGCGCGGTACGCGGTACCTTAGTTGATTTTGGTTTTTCTTTAGCGTAGCTTTTTTCGGAATTACGTTAACGTAGTATATTTTTCGGTACCGCGTCGAAAATTCGGGAACGCGAAGTAAAGATTAAATCTTTGTCCTTTGACTGGTTATAGGAAGAAATACGGAGTAACGTAAAGTAGGTTTCCTCTCCGTATGGTTTTGTTTTGTGACGCGTTTGAAAACGGGAATGTATTGGTGGCTGAAGATTGTAAATGAGCGTAATCCATTCGGAGACCTGCGACCGAAATCCTCTCCGATCTAGCTGGCCGACAAGCAGCCACCGCGTGAATGGATTACGGTGCACGGATTGGTTGACCGGTTGGTACCATCCGTTGGCACTACTCAGACTTAACGTCTAGAACCGATGAGAGGTCGGTTCCTCGTCCGGTCTTAGACTTAAAATCATTACAATGCCATCTCAACGAAGCTTTCATCGTTTGCACGTGACTTTGCATTCTGGCGTCCAATTAGCTGGTCCTTTTCATTGATGAGAGCATCAATGCGATCAGTAATTCGATCTTATAAATCTCGAAATTTATGTTCAAGGTGTTGGCAGTCTGAACAAATGGAATAAGACTCCAAGAAAGAATGAAACCAGTCTCTTGGAGCATCCATGCAAGCACCGTGCAGTTTGCAGGAACAGAAACTCTTGCATATAACATACTTAAAAGTATGATCGAAGGCCATGCAATTTAGGAGATCACACTTATGGGTCACTGTCCAAGATAAAATATAATTTAATTATTTATTTATTTAGTTTATTTATATATCTGCTATTGTTAAAACTGGTACACAGATTATTAAGAATTTTAGTCAAGGTCATTAACAAGTGAAATGCAAAACCAAAACAAAACCAATTTCACGCAATTTGCACAGTCAACAATAATCACGAATCAATGCAAATGCAATCTGACACCAAAATACAACAAACGATTTGCACAGTCAACAAAAATAGTAAATCGAAATGACACAAATTTACGCGAAGATATGTTTGCGTTTAATGATAACGAATTGTTTATAAAACTGGGTCAATGTAATAATGAAATTGAGTCTCTAGTAGCACTACTAAATCACTGTTAGAGGAAGTTAATTTTATTAAGAAGGTGTAAGGGCCTAATTGGGTCACACTCACTAATTAACGACACGGGAATAATGAATTAATTAATTAATTACTTTACTTAACAAATCACGATTATTATTACTCTATAAAAACTAGGTAAGAATAGAACGTACACGGAGCCCGAGCAAAACACGTCCACTTGTTTCAGGTAAACGGACTGAGTGATTCGCTAAGAAAGAGATACCAAACATATATTTTTCAAAGGAAGAAAGCTACATGACCAGCCGGAAAACATTCCAGCTCTGCCCGCTCACTGAAGGATCGATTCAAAAGCGTCATCTCTCGCGCCCGCCTAACATGTTCAGTTTCTGAACAAAGTACTCCTATCGATTGAAGTTCATCAACCGATGCACATTCCAACGTGTTTCATTTGTTCTGACATTTTAACAACTCAACAATGCCAATGTACTTTATTTTGCACCGTTCATAAATTTCAACATTCATATTAATGCTAATGTACTATATTTTGCAATGTTTACAAATCTCTACTAGATATTAATGTTAATGTACATTGTTTTGCTATCTTCATCAATTTTCGGTTCATAAGAATATTAATGTACTTTATTTCACTAGCTTGCAATATTTCCTTAACCCACATAATATTACCTTCCGATAAATTCTTTCAATGTTAAATACTGTCTTGCATTTTTACTTCAATGAACTTTGTTTTGCTTAGTTTAAGAAATTATTTATAAATAACATACTTTGGATTTAATAAACAACCAACGAATTAACATCAAACTTTCATTAAATATTCAATTGAAGTTTTGATATATCCTACTACTATTGGGTATATCAAAACGTTTAACCTATCTTTAAATATAGCTAGTGTGGCTATTCATTTGAAGGTTCTTTCCTATTTCGGCAAATGGATGCAATATTATGCGCCGAAACATCTACAATGGATTTTGATCTGGATGGAGGATGCGTATATTTTAATTGTAAACATGAATTCTTCTCGCGTCCCGAAAAAGTTAATCAAGCTCGGTTAGTCGCGTTTCATTAGTTCATCCCTGTGGTAAGTTATCTCGGCCTCGACACCGTCGAACCGAGACGTTTGTATTATACAATTCGTGCATGTGAAATTTTTTTGTAGTAAGTCCTTGTGCTGGGGAAAAGAACCCGCCCCACGACACCGCAACGCTAGCCTGCAAGCACATTCACGCGCCATCAGACAAGGCTAATCACGGCGAGCACTAAAACCGTCGCTCACTGAGGCCGGAGTCCATCGCTGCAGTCCTTTACGGATTTAGGAACGTCACTTCAAATTCACTACAGGTATGTTTTATTCCTTTCTTGGATATTCATGTATGTATAAAGGCTTATTAAATTTGGATGTATGTATGTGTTCCATTTTCAAAGCCCCAGCTACCAATTTTAGAGACATTTTGAATCGTGCCTACAATTTTGTCCAATGGAATTCATCCACTTCTAAATTCTTTTTGTAAAATTTTCAATTAAATGTTATTACTTCTACGAAATGTTATCGCAATTTAATAACAAACATATCAAAAGCTAATATTCTGAAAAAAGTTGTTCGAATTTTTTTCTTATCTAAAATTATGAAAGAACAGGCAATGTCCCCACAATTTTGTCCGCCACAGTATATATAAATGCTCAATAAATTTGTATGTATGCATGGTTAAATATTTAGAGAGCAACACAAGGGCCAACTGATAGGATTATATTTCATATCAGATAGCAACATACCAATTTTAATTTCTATATTTACCTGTTGCGTGTCCAGGAAGTTTGCAATCAACTCTGGTCCATCTGGGACTAACCATTCAAAGTTCTTGTAAATTGTGAAAATTGCTAAAACAGCATTTCTTCGTACATACGAATGGCGATGATCCAAGCATGCACGAATAGCAGGCATTAGAGGTTCCAACAACTCAGGCTCCTTCAATTTGCACAGAAATCTCAAAGTCGAACCTCGCAAGAATTCATTAGGATGTTGAAGATCCTAGAGTAAATTCCGATTAGTTTGACATAAATATATCTAAAAGCAAGACACCATACTTTTCGGTAGGCATCGCACACTAAAATCATTTCCTGCAATAACTTCCCATCCGCCGATGTTTTCGGCACAATCTCCCAGAAGATTAAAAGCAATTTCTTAATGGTGTGATTCTGAAGTGGCAACACAAATCGAATAATCGTCATTAAAAGGCCGGGAAGCCGTTCACCATTAAGCATCAATTGAATCACTTTCTTCAAAGTTTCAATCTTTAAATTGATATCGCCCTTTTCCAAATCCTGTTTCAGTTGCATTTCATTAAATTGCTCCGTCTCCGGGCTATTAATGATTGTGTAGCACGGCCCTTCCGCGAGCGACATGTTTTCACTTTTTATCTTCTATCTTCACAAGACCTGGGTCGAGGCGAATTGAATAGTGATTAATGCGAAAGTGTTTCCCTATTGTAATGATCACAAACGGAAAGTCGAATTGCTTTATGAGAGATTTTAAAGAACTTTTCACTAGAATTGACCGGACCACCTCCACTCGCGGATTGACGTGTCAATTTTCAGTTGTCAATGAATGTATTGGATACCGGAGCTTTGAAGCAATTGGTAGTCTTAAGAGAAATTATTCCAATTCAATCGTAACAAAAGATTGTCAGAATGACATTTCTAGTTAGAGGCTTTCAACTGCGGGTTAAGAAGAAATCGTCAGTCAATTTGGTTTTTCGTGTCATCATCCAGTTCGCGTATTTCAGGAGTAATTTGTGAATTACATCTTAACAATGACTACAGGAGTTGCTGGTGACCCCGCCCGTGAAAAGGCGCTTATGGACTACAGGAAAAAGTTATTAGAGCATAAGGAAATCGAGTCAAGATTGAAGGAAAGTGAGTATAACCTCGTCGGTGTTTTGTGTATACGCTTGCAAATTCGCTAGTCATTCGTGCAGTTTTGACAAAGAATAACATTTTTGGTGCAAATGAATTGGAAAGTAATAGAATAATAATTACTATCACTTAATATCTAATCCGCTGGCCAGTGCCTTTTATTTTTGTCCAGGCAAATTTATCGACCGGAATTTTTATCCGGCCAACCACAAATTTTAATAAAATTGTATAATACAAGTCAACCACTTTTCAGCCTTATTCGTATAATCGAAATATTACCATTATTTCGCGTTTTCACTTTCACGCCTATATAATTTCATTTTTTGATGTACTCCACATATTTTTATTTCAGAACGAGAAGAACTTAAGGAACTTACTAAACAGTATGACAAATCCGAAAATGATCTGAAAGCTTTGCAAAGTGTTGGCCAAATTGTTGGTGAAGTATTAAAGCAGTTGACTGAAGACAAATGTAAGTTTTCAACATGGTTGTCCATTAAAAATATTGTCAAAACGATTTGTTTACAGTTATTGTAAAAGCAACAAATGGGCCACGTTACGTTGTCGGTTGCCGTCGGCAGTTGGACAAAACCAAGCTAAAATCGGGGACTCGAGTTGCACTGGACATGACAACTCTGACCATTATGAGATATTTGCCTCGAGAGGTGGATCCACTTGTTTACAATATGTCCCACGAAGATCCAGGAGAAGTTACTTACTCCGCTATTGGTGGGTTGTCTGAGCAAATTAGAGAATTACGAGAAGTGATCGAATTGCCTTTGATGAATCCGGAGCTCTTCTTGCGAGTAGGAATCACCCCACCGAAAGGTTGCTTATTGTATGGTCCTCCTGGAACAGGCAAAACGCTTTTGGCACGTGCTGTTGCTTCCCAGCTAGATGCGAACTTCTTGAAAGTCGTGTCCAGTGCTATAGTCGATAAGTACATTGGCGAGAGTGCTCGATTGATTCGAGAGATGTTCAACTACGCTCGCGATCATCAACCCTGTATAATTTTCATGGATGAAATCGATGCTATTGGAGGTAGGAGATTCTCCGAGGGTACCTCCGCTGATCGAGAAATTCAGAGAACTTTGATGGAGCTGCTTAATCAAATGGACGGCTTCGATTCCCTGGGGCAGGTTAAAATGATCATGGCTACGAATCGCCCTGATACACTCGACCCCGCTCTGTTGCGTCCTGGTCGTCTGGATAGGAAAATCGAAATTCCTCTGCCGAACGAACAAGCACGGTAAGCTGATGAAGTCTATACTATGATCCATTTAACTCAGTTTGTTTTATTTCAAGACTGGAAATTTTGAAAATTCACGCACAGCCTATTGCTAAGCATGGGGACATCGACTACGAAGCGATAGTGAAACTTTCCGATAACTTCAACGGTGCTGACTTGAGGAATGTATGCACTGAAGCAGGGCTTTTTGCAATACGGTAATAAATCTCTGCATTTACATAAATCTTAGCCAACTTTCGATTTTTCTCAACAGAGCGGAAAGGGAATGGGTCATCCAAGAAGACTTTATGAAGGCGGTGAGAAAGGTCGCTGACAATAAGAAATTAGAGAGCAAATTAGACTACAAACCTGTGTAGAATAACAAACTTTGTGAACTCAATTGTGGAAAATATTCATTTATTATCTTTTATATAAAACTATAAGTTCGTTTTGTGTCACTGAAATAAAATAGAAACCTTAATTACATTTAACTGCACTATTTTTACTCAGTTTTTCATCGATTCGTCGTTTCTTTCGCTCCAAATATTCTGAAACGTTGTCGTACTTTTTCTTGAACCAACCTGACACGTCCCTGAGTTCAGTCACTTGCTCGTCCGTGAAAACTGTCTCGACTGCACTTTGTAGAGGTTTCAAATCTATGGGCTCATACGTATCTCCTGAGTATTTGATCGATTCTATTTTTAATCTTTCGTCCACCATCAAAGTAACGAGCAAATAATCTTCATAAAATAGTAAATCCAGGATGTTATCACTGGAAAATGAATGGCTTGAAATAAGACTTGATTCAACCAAACTGTTTTTTTGGTGCAGTTTGTACACTAGTATGCTTTTATCGGAGTCAAATATGAGCACACCAAGATGAGATATCGAGTCATCGACTTTCCTCACGACCGACTTGATTCCAGGAGCCGGGATTATTATTTCATGAATTTTCTCACCTGTTCGGCAATTCCAAATTTGTACAGTTTTATCACCGGATAACGATACGACTATATTGTTCGGGTCCGTCGGTAACAAATTTATTGAAGACACATACTCTTTATGCCCCAAGCAGTAGCACTCAATATCATGCGTTGCGGGGTAATTGGTAACTCGAACTTTTTCGTCCCTGTCCGATGTCAAAATTAAATCTTGCTGCGGTGTGAGTTGAATGTCGAGAACCATACTCAGATGTCCGAAAGTCCACTTGCCTGGTGAATTATACTCCACGCAATCAAATTCATAGCAATCTCCGGTTTTGTCGCAAAGGAAAATTTTACTGGAATCATAAGAAAAAGTGACTGCACTGGACGCACGTGAAATCCGGCGAGCTGAAAGGAGTTTCAGTGACTCGGGGAGAATTTCATACAGAAACAGTAATTTCCGACCGGTTGTTGTTGCTGCTAAATGCCGACCATTAGGGGATATCCGCACGTCTTGAATTCTGTTGATTGATTCATTAGTCGCTGGAAGAATTGGATTTTCACTTGCTTCTGGACCAACCGGAGTGAGGTCAGCTGTAGCGTTAGTTTCAGGCGTGATTTCAATAGTTTTCTGAACATTTTGATGGGGAAAGGAATAGAACATTATTCGTCTATTTAAACTCACAATTATTTCGTGATTGGTGATGTTTAATGCCATTTTTTTAGAACGAATTTAGCAAGGGCTGAGTCGTTCATCGATACTAGTAAACAGAATTTGACAGTACAATGACAAGCAAGAGCACGTTTGAGTGATGTGTATTCTTCTTCATATCAACTGTAAATAAAAGCTTACTTAATACTGAAATATGTAATTTCGGTGAATCCCCTACTATGAATAAAACGCGAACTCTTCTTATAAGCAAATCTTTTATAAAATGAAAAATACAATTAAAAATTATTTTAAAAAACACCAAGGAACGGATTTTTATGACAATTTTAAGCTTACTAAATACAATAAGATATTCAACAATAATAATTGATTTATATAATGAATTAAGAAATGAAATCAGAATCAAGTGTTAACGTATACTACTCGCATAAATATAAGAACTAAATTAGTCTATCTGCCATATTCATCAAACGAATAAAAGATAAGCATTAAATACAATCCAAGGTTTGAAAAAGAATGCAGTACCAGTTATTGACAACAACACCACATGTGAAATTATTCTAGTCACAGAGGAGATAGCTGAACTATTGTAAAATTTTATAAACGCGCATATTAGAAATGGAACATTTTTAGACGAAGAGAAACTGGCAAAGATAATTCAAATTTCTAAAGGAGGAGATCATCTGGATCCGAATAATAAACGCCCGATTGCACTTTTGATAGCCTTCAGAAAAATATATTTATTAATGGAGAATTCTATCATACTTGTATATCCGAAGCAGTTTGGTTTTCAAAAGAATAAGGGTACTGTTGCAACCGTGGAAGTCACCGCAGTTGCAGACATTATAATATTAATATTCGCAGTTAGGTGTGTAGCCCGGGGTGGCATACTGCGGCCGGCTACCGCTCGTGCTGAGCCACCTTACATAAAAACAGTAACACGGAGGGAAAAGGACGGGAAAGGGGGAGGTAATTTCAAGAAATGAAAGATAATTGATTTACTACTTCATCATTTTTATATTTTTACTGGAATCTAATTACAACTCACCGATGTGACCAGTCAATATAAAAGATGTAAACAAATTTTCAAATTTACAATTGAAAAGACTAAAACCACATCATCGCGTAAACAATAAAAGGGAAGTGAAACATAAAATATAAATGAAAATATATGCCAATGAAATATTAATAAAAAGAAAATAAATGCCAATGAAATATTAATACAAATATGCCACTGATATATTAATAAAAAGAAAATAAATGCCAATGAAATATTAATACAAATATGCCAATGAAATATTAATAAAAAGAGAAAATAAATCAAATGCAATTACTTACCCCTTGTACGGCTGCGGAGCGCTCGGCAAGTGGAAGGGGAACGGGATGGGCACTGCTGGAAATTATCAAATTTTGAAAACAAAATTTTTTAAAATTAAATTTTTTTCCCTTCAGTTTAAAAACAAGTTTTTGCACTATTTTCGTTCATGAAAGGGCACAACGAATTTGCTCACTATAGGTCACTGCTGATAAGAAGAACTCTCCACTTCAACGCTCTCTCTTATTTTCCTCACCATTCGCTTTTAGTTATTATAATTCCGGATAATCCTAATGCAAAATTCAAATCCCCAAACGCATCCCAAATCAAGCAACCACACCACCATCCAATTATTAAATTTCGACCCAGTAATCCAAATTACAGTCACTTCCAATTTCTTAATTAGAATCACTTTTGAATTTTACGTTTACAATGAATTCTCCACTTTCAAGGTTAAGATCACTTTTCACCGTTCACATTAAACTCAATTTTCATTTCCCAACTCAAAACCACTTTTTGATACCAAATTCAAACACTTTGCCACTTTCAAATTGCAATTCCTTCTAAAGAGTCCGAATTAAAACAAATCTTTTCCACCGCCAAATAACTTCCTTCTCTTTTGAAACTAAAAAAAACGAATCTTTTGTCCTCGAATTAATAAACGGTACCACCAAAAAACAATCCCTTTTATCTGCCAGTCAAATACCGACTGCCCCGTATTCAAAGAACTAAATCTCCCATTTCACCTCCATCAAATCCGACCCCGCAATCTTTTTCATCTTTCATTACCGCTGCCGCATCTGAGTAACGTAATCGAGTTCATTACACTTCGATTCCGCTATCCACACATCTTTTCGTACCGACAAATGCAATAATTTCCATTTTTTCATATATGGCAATATGCATAATCAAAGACGCGTTTGATTAGATGCAAAGTGTCACATATACATATACGGATACTATTGATTTTGCCGATAATCCAAAAAGAGTGCTTCTCTGCGCTCGGGGAACTTGAACCCAGGGTCCCAGCGGACTCCCGGTCGAGAATCCACGACGCTACCAACGGGGCCACATTCTATTGATTTCCCATCCATCAAATTAGCAACTTCAACTCTTTCTTGATGGGCATGAAATTGAAATTTATTGATAGTGAAACGTCAATAAATTTTTGTTAGTATGAAAAAATAAAATTTATTAGTGGGAAATAATGAATAGAATGTTGTTAGTGGGAAAATTGAAATTATTAGTATATATTATTTTTTTGTAGTTGGAACTAAGGGAAAAGGGTAGGATTGTGATGATGGGGAAATAAAAATTATACGGAAATTGGAAAAATGTTAATAAAAAATAAATAAATACACAGAGGAAAAGGTAGGAGTGCCCAAAGGAAGGTGGAGGTGTTACGGCGGCAATTTGAAGTTGCGAATGGGAGAAAGTTGGTACGAATTCGCAACAGTACTTTCAATGCGCTACTTTCTACCTCACGTTATATCAATGTGTCTTAAGGCGCAGCCCCCAGTAAAACTGCCAATTTGGGTAAACTTTACAGCCGTCCATTCCAGAAACCTTACAAATATTTGCAACATTTTTTTTACGTGGAAATTAGAATGAACCTTTTGCTATTGAATCAAATCATTACAATTTGAAAAAGTTTGCAGCGAAAATTACAAAATTCAAACAAATTGATTTAAGCTATATTTGTTGGATCTAAATTATTTACATTGAATTAACTCCCCAAAGGTGAAGATGGTTAAGAGGAGGAGTGATGGTGAAGGAGTGGGATGGGTAAGAGGGAGGCTTCAGGGTTTTTTGGGTGGGGTGTTGGGTGGTTAAGGGGTGTGGTGAGGCTAAGGGTTAGGGAAGAGTGAGAGTGATGGGCAAGAGTAAGGGGCAAGAATGGGGGAGAGGGTGAGGGTGAGTGTTGAAGGGGTGGGTAGAGAGAGAAGGGGACCGAGCGAGAGGGAGGGGTGTGGTTGAGCGGGAGGGGTAAAAGTGAGAGGGAGGGGTGAGGGGAATGGGTGGGAGTGATGGGGGAAAGGTGGGAGAGAGAAGGGGAAGGGGAAATGTGAGTGTGAGGTGAAAGTGAGGGTGGAGGGAGGGGTAGGAGTGAGTAGGGAGGGTGGAAAGGTCGAACGGCCAAGGGATGGACAAAGGGTAAGGGCCGAGGGATGGGGGAAGGGGTTAAAATGAGAGGTAATGGGTGTAAGAGGAGGGGCGAGGGTGAGGGTCATAGGGTGTGGGTGAAGGGGAGGGGGTCACACGACTCACATCTCACGTCACACGCTTCACGTCTCACGCTCCACACCTCACGCCTCATGCCCTACACCTCACGTTTCATGGCATACGGCTCACACCCTACGGTTCACGCATCACGCCTCACGCCGCATGCCCCACGCCTCACGCCTTACGCCTCACGCTTCACGACTCACGAACCACGCTACACGCCTTCCGGCCCTCGTCTCACGCCTCATGTCTCACGCTCCACGGCTTACGCCCCACGCATCACGCATCATGCCTCACGCCCCACGCATTACGCTTCACGCCCCACGCTTCACACTCTACACCTAACGCCTCACACCCCACGGCTCACGCCTCACGCTTCATGCATCAAGCTTCACGCCTTACGCCCCACACCTCACGCGAATCATGCGATATTAATAGCTATAGATACTGAAACATGCAGTTAGTACACAGAAACATGAAGAATTTCAATTTACTTGTAAAATTCGTACAATAACATTCTATGAGTAAGGATTTGAATTCTGGATATCTTTCATTAAGTTGTCGAAGAATGCTGAATTCTCTTATTAATAAGGCTGTTAGTGTGTTGTTAATTTTATCCGGTAGTTATCTATTTTTAGGGGTTTTTTAAAATAATTTTACAGAACCCTACTAGTTTCGCGACCTGTCTGTCCGTCCGTCCGTGTGTCACAGCACTTTTTCTCGCAAATTACTTAAGCTAGAAACATCAAAATTTGTATGCAGGTGTAAAGTGGTGCTCTCTTTAAAGTTCAACTACAAAATTTTTTTTTAAGGTATTTAAGGGGGTCTCCCCATATAGGGGAGTGGCCCCTGAAAAATAAATTTCATCAATGGTAGCCCTCGCGATTGGACACCTGTGATCCGAAAAATCTGAAAAAAATTATGTTGGTAGGTGTTTATCAGTACAAAAACAACAAATACCTTAGAAGTCGAAATTCGCTCAACTTGTCAATAATAGTATGATCTTCGAATTTCACATTTTCCCCAACAAAATCGCATCGGTACCCTTAAACTGAATGAAATTCGATATTTACGTAGTCCTACTAAGGGTTCTTAAACTTTGTAAGTTTGATGAAAATCGAATGATGTACACGGAAGTTAAAGCCATTTGAAATTTCTCCAATTACAACAACAATAACACATGATTTTGGTATTTTATGAACTTTCCATCCAATCAGTCACTGCAGTTTTGATTTGATCTTCTTGAAATTTTCCAATAAGGTCAATAACATTAATATTTTTGAGAATTCATGATTTGAGTGATTTTTGTCGGTTTGCAACAAAACGGCGACCGTTGAAAGTAATAAAATAAGGGATTTTCCTTTGAACGTACACATCTCTTTGACTTATTTCTTGACGTTATTCATTGCTGGTGACTGCATTTCTGAGAAGTTGGGTACAAAACCCTTCTGACATGAGTGTAGGTCTGTTTACCCAACTTGTTTTTTTTTTTCATAATGTATAAAAATTTAATTTTTACGTATCCAAATAGAGACGAGACCTTTTGCGGCATTAAACCTAAATCAAATAAAGTAAGAACATTTAACGTCAAACCTTTTTGTCCATCTTATTAACTTTATGTAAACTAAATACCTATAAATAATGATGATCCGGGGAGGATTATGGACAACCACTACGAATTACTTAAATAGTGATAATCGTCAAACGCTTGCACATGTACTTATGAATCGTTGACACTTATTGACAACGTATACGACCGAAAAGTTAAGAGTGGTGAAAGCAGACGGTAAATATCAATATTACACTCTCTAACACGTTCTTTCAAAAATGTTGACTGGACACATTTTGATCTATTGGAAGGTCATTTTTCTAATGACCGGATACTAAATAGTAAGTAGATTGATGACTCTATTCCATTTCTTTTTTGTAGTATTTCTAAATGTTTGAATGCTTTCGCTCCTGCAAAAAAGTTCTTAGCTCTAAATTTTACAATATTCCACTATCAATTATCTGTTCTACATTCCCTGATCAAAAAGTTAGGAACACTAAGATTTTTGCTAAAATTTATACTTTTGCCCCTGAAAACTCTTTTTTAAAACGACGAAAAAATATAGAAAAAATGTTTTGTTATTTTTTTACTATTTATTGATAACAAATTAAATATAACTTCTGTCTAAATACTAATATTTCGTAAGACCACCTTTAGCTTTAATAACCGGGCATATTGTCGATGCATTTACCGATCATGTCCTTTATTTTGTCTCTGTTTTCCAATATATTACAAATATTTTTCTTTCATTTATCTACAGTGGGATTAGTAGAGGCATAAAGTTCCGATCTCAACAGACTCCATAAATTTTCAGTAATGTTCAGGTCGGAGAAATTGCCAGGCCATGGAAGTACAGGGATACTGCCGCCATCAAATATATTTCGCACGTACTGAGGGGGCAGGTTCCACTGCATCTCCAAAAATTGAAATATGGAATTAAAATGTCTTCCATGACCTTAGTGTACTAGACAGCATTCATTGTCTCGGTGACAAAATACAGCGGTCCACATCATAATAATATAATCTGAAAAATGAGGAAAAAAATCAAAATTTGAAATTGTTGCTCTAAAATCAATAGCAGAAAATTATTAAAATATGATAACTACCTTTCGGAAATCTTCAACAGAATTCCAATCTAGCTTTGCACATTTTGGCCGTTAATTTTGGCATGTAAGTTCGCTTCTCTTAAGCGTCTCCTGAGTGTCATCTGCGATATAAATATTACTGCGGCTTCCAGATCCTGATGCAAATTTCGTATGGAGTGAAAAACAGTTTTCACAGGCTTTCTGTATTGTTCGGTCTTTTCGAGTCGTGTAGTGAAAATGGGTGTATAGAGTGTCCGTTAGGGACTGCAGTGATAGTATGTTGCCTCGGCGAAAAAGGATGTCCGTCTAGCCTTGCTCCAATTATTTGCCTCAGGGCCCATCTCTCAAAGGCATTCAATATATTTGCGGATGCTTGGGTTAGGGTCCATGTTTCACACCCATAGCATAACACAGGTCTTATCACAGATTTGTATACTTGGAGTTTTGTTTTCCTGTGTATGCAGCTGGTCTTCAAGATTGTCAAATTTGAATAAAATATTTTATTTGCGAGCTGTATTCTTCAGCGTACTTCGCCTCTTTCATTGCCCGTTTTCGTTATTTTGGCACCTAAATATACAAATTCGCTAACATTTTCGATATTGTATTCGCTCGACTGCGTCATGAGCTTTATTTTATTCTCATTGATCTGTAGCCCTACTTGTTTTGCTTCGTTGTCGAGTTTCAGGAAAAGTTCTTTGGCAGTTGTTAATGACCGTGACAAAATGTTGATGTCATCCGCATAGACCACTACTTGGCTCGACTTGTATATTAATGTACCTCATGTATCGACAGGTAATTTCCTTATGACGTACTCAGAGCCAAATTGAATAACAATGGGGCCAGCTCATCTCCCTTCTTTAGTCCGATATTTGTGTCAAAGGCATTGGTGAGTTAGTTATTGATGCGATCTTGGGAGGTTGTCGACGTTATTGTCATTTTGGTAAGATGGACTTATTAGGCTGGGATGCCAAAGCAAAGCATTATTTGGTACACTACGTGACGATCAATATTGTCGTATGTTTGCTTAAAGTCAACGAAAATTTGGTGCACTTCTATGATGAACTCCCACTATTTTTCAAGCACCTGCTTGACTGTGAAAAATTGGCTTATCGTCGATCACCTGCTCTAAAACCACCCTGATATTCCCCAATAATACTGTTGGCGTATGATCCGATTTTATTTTCTAAGATCTTTGAAAATATTTTGTACACCGAATAAATTAGTGATATGCCTCTATAATTTTCGTACTGTAGCTTGTCACCTTTTTTGTGGATAGGGAATATAAGTGATTGGCTCCACTCTTTCGGCAAAAACATTGTTGCCAAATGTGTTGGATGACTTTGTGAATAGCTTGATGAACACTGCTGCCACTATATGATAAGTTCCAGCGGAATCTCATCGATGCCCGGTGCTTTATTATTCTTTTCGGCTTTGATGATGGAACAAATTTCATCTAGAGTTGATGGCGTCAATGAAAGCTCTCCACAGACATCTATAGGCTCCAATGTTCTGGAGCTGTGCGGAGGATTAAGGAGGTTCTTAAAATATGATGCTCATCGTTCCTTAATTTTGGTTTCATCAGCGATGATATTGCCAATGTCATCATGACAGAGTGTGGTTTTGGGCTGATAACCACGCTTCAGGCTTTTCACTACTTTGTATGCCTGTCTTGTGTTGTTGCTTGCTAAACTTATATCTTTACTTCTCAATTGGTCGTCATAGTATTTTCTTTTCTTAATCCTAATTATCTTATTCGCTACTCTTCTGAGATTTTCATAGCGTTCTCTCACCCCTGAGCGTCCATCACGGCCTAATCCGTCAACATCAACGCTTCAATCGACTTACATAGTTATTTAAGGTTAATTAGCACTGTAATAATTAGCTCATTCATAGTTAAATCGGTTTATTTGGTTGATTTATCAATTGATCATCATTTTCAATTCACCACAAAGCAAAAATACTATCGCGTGTTATGGTTCGCGGCCAATAATTTTAATGTTCCGGGAAAGTGAAAACGCAATGTCTTTTTCAATTAAGTTTAAAAGAGTTTATTTAATTGCTTAAAAATGCACAGTAACTTCTTTAACTATTTTACAATTTTAATTTTCACTATTAAAGTCTAACTTCCACTTGTCCATAAATTTCTATCACAATTGTCTTCTAAAATCACTTCACAATCAACGAAAATCACTCTTCTATTACTCAAACAATATCGCTTTTCTATTCGCTTCACACTTTCGCAGTTTTTGCTATCGCGGTTCTGATGAATCCCCCCATTCATTCAGCTCGCCTTTGTATAGGGTCTCTAGTCATTCAACCCAGTTCTCGTACATTGTCAAATTAGCGGGAACATTTGAGCAGCGTAATGAATGGAGCAGTGACTCACTTTCAGATGTTGATGCTTGGTGGTTTTTCGAGTACGTTCGTTTTGTTGATCATGATTAATGGGTTTTCGAGTACGTTCGTTTTGTTGATCGTGATCTTCTTAAAGATTGTGAAAATAATTGCGACAGTAACTCGCAAAATTATTCGTGCATGTAACAATACTTTAAGTTTCGAATACCACATTTCATTTTAATCAATCGAGTAACTGATCTTTCATTCATTTTTCAATTTGTCAAAACTTTGAAACAAAAGTTTATTCTGTGTTCAATTGTTGGTTGGTCTGTATAATAGCTGTTTACTTTTTAAGAGAAATGTAAAATAAATAAATTTGAGGCTGAAAATAAAAATCATAAAATGAAAGTTCGGGACAAAAGAAACACGGGGCAAACATTTGGAGGCCCGAGCAAGATGCACTTGGTATTTATTTTGCCGTACATAGCTAAATAATTGTTTTTCCCCGGTGAACAGGTCGTGAAGTGCTATGTGGTGTTTTGTGTAGTGTCATGGTGTATCCGCGCTTTCTGTGTCCGGCTGCTTTCCGACTTTCTACGCGATGGCGAATGTGGATCGCCTGATCGAGGAATTAAAAGGATTGGGTCGAATCATCGAAGGTGTCATTTCAAACTGCAAGAAGGATTCGCCCTCGAGGAAGCAGGAAGCCGAGAATTATGTGGAGCAACTGTGGCGACTGGAGTCCACGTGGGAGGATTTTGAACTAGGCGATAGTCACATCCGATCCCTACCGGTGGTCGCTCCGTCGCACGAGTATTTTACCCAACATATATACGACACTACCAAAGGCAACTGCCTCTGTTACCAGCAGCACTTCCGCAATCATATGCATGCCAAAACACATGTGGACATGCCAACCGGGGAAAAGTCACAAGAAGGGCTCGAAATTCAGGATAGTGAGGACAGGGACTACACTACAGAAGCCTCAGCACCAAGAGATGCCAATGTGGTCAGGATGCTGCGTCGCTACAAAGTCATGGCAGGGTCATTGAGGAGGATCAACGACCATTTGGACTAGAAAGAGGTCACTCGGACCTAGCGCAGGAGTAAACTCATGACCCTTTGACAAAGTTGGCAACAGCTGGATGAATATCACATGCAGATTGTCGAGCTCCATGACGATCCTGAACCGTATGGTTTTAACGTGCAATAGCACACTCATTTGGAAGAGCTTACCCAAGATTGGGTCATGCGTCTGGAATTGAAATTGGATGAACTCAGCACCACATTTGCCTCAGGGATTCTGCCTGTGACTTCTCTTTCCATGCCTCTGCCGAAAATTAAACTCCCCACCTTCAATGGGAACTATTCACATTGGCAACAATTCCACGACTTGTTCATGCAAATGGTGCATAGCCAACCGGTGTCCAAATGCCAAAAGCTAGGGTCTCACTGGAGAAGCGGAGCTTTTGATTTGAAATTTTACATTGTCAGATGACAACTACGAGGCGGCTTGGACAACCTTGAAGGAAAGGTACGACAACCGGCGACTATTGGTAGCAACGCTCATCAACAAATTGATGAATTAGCCATCTTGTGCTAATGAAAGGCCATCAGTGGCAGCAATAAAGGCTCTACATGACACCACACAAGAGTGCCTCAGAGGTCTGGAGAACCTGCAAGTGTCCACAAGGGACTTGGGTCCGTTGCTGCTACATGTGTTTACCTGAAAATTGACCCAGCGACTCATGCATCATACGAACAATCGTTATCCAACTCGCGTGAGCTATCACTCTTGAAGAGTTTGTTGGACTTATTGGAAACGCGTTTCCAGCCTCTTGAGATACTCGGTCAAAAAATAAAGGAACCGGAGATCAACAGTAGGAAAGCCATCAAGTCGACCGTGGCCGCCACGACAGCTTCTTGGTGCTTTATATGTGAGCAGGATCACCCGCTTTACTACTGCCTGGATTTCCTTAGGATCACTGCTGCAAAGAAACTAAGTTTTGTGCGTGCTAAGAAGCTGTTCGTGAATTGCTTTCGGGAAGGACGTCAGGCTTCTAGCTGCGTGGCCAGAAGTTGCAAGCAGTGTTCCAAGAACCACAACACCCTGCTACATCTGCCTGGAGATAACAAGCCCAAATAGACCCAGACGATGTCCTCGAGCACGACAACGCTGAATCAAGACTCGAAGCCGCAAACATAAGCAGAAACGCCATTATTCGCTTTAACGACTCTGATGGAGCCTTCTGGGTACAGCCGTCGTCAGGCTGGTCCCCAGCAATGGGAAGACGATTGTTGAGCTGTGCTGGATTCGGGCTCACAAATAAACATAGTCACCAAAAGAATCATCAAAAAATTAGGTTTATCATCAACACTACACCTTGCCCTCATTGAAAGGGTAGGCGGTAGCACATAAAGTGAACCTTGGTTAAAATCCAGATTATCAGGATATGCCATGAAGTTGGAGGTCTACGTCATGGACAAAATTATACACCAGAACTTGAACACATTCCCAAAACATAAGGCTGGCAGATCCAGACTTCCACCGAATGGAGCGCATCGACATGTTGCTGGGTTAAGAGGTTGGACAAATAAAGTTGGGCCCACAGCTCCCAGTGCTCCAGAACCCGCTCCTAGGGTGGATTGTAGCCGGAAGAGTGATCACACCTCAAATGTCTTCCGTGACATGCGGCATCCTAGCACAAGATAACTAGCTTAATCAGCTCATCAAGTGATTTTGGGAGGTCGAAGAAGTACAGGATCCGCAGCACAAGCTTACTGAAAAGGCTTGCGAAGTACATTTCTATCAGACAATGACAAGGCGTCCCGACGGCCGTTTCTTGGTTAAACTCCCATTCCGCAAGGATCCTGAGACGTTAGGTGATTCCCAAGAGGTGGCCACTCGCAGATTCATTGCCTTGGAGCGTCAACTGAAGAGGAACCTTGATCTAAGACTTCCATACGAGGACTTCATGGAGGAGTATATTCGGCTTGGGCATAGGGAGGAGGTGACGTCACAGCCGCGGAAGGAATTACGATACTTCCTTCCACATCATTGTGCTCTGAAGCCTGACAGCAGTACAACCAAGCCGCGGGTAGTTTTCGATGCATCCAGTAAGACGACCATGATGTCCTTCATACAGGGCCTACTTTCCAGGATGACCTTTTTTGTTACTCCTGCGTTTCAGAATGCCTTGTTTCGTATTCACCGCTGACATTGAGAAGATGTATCGGCAGATAGTGCTCCATCCTTAAGACCGTCGGTACATGGCTTGATTTGGGGAAATAATTCAACGCAACCAGTGCGATGCTATCAGTTGAAAACAGTAACCGACGGCACGACGTGTGCCCTATGTCTAGCTACAAAATGTCTGCAAGTTCTAGCACAAGAGAACCAGCAGAAAGGTCTCCTGAGCAGCAGCGCGTTGGAGAAGGATTGCTATATCGTCATGACCGGAGCAGGCAGCTTAGAGGAGGTACTTCGCAAATAGGTGGAGTTATGCACCATACTCACGAGTGCAGGTATGCATTTGCGCAAATGGTGTGCCAACCATCCTCTATTGTTGAAGCAAATTAAGTCAGAGTACCAACAAGTCCAGTTGGACTTCAGTACCCATACCCATACCCATACCCAGTGGTCCGATTTCCTCAGCGGTCTGCCATCATTGCAGCAGGCCCGATTTTCACGTCACATCAGTACAGGCAAGAAACCCGTGCAAGTACAGTTGCACACCTTTTGTGATGCCTCCGAGAAGGCATATGGCGCAGTGAGATACATGTGGTCAACCCTGTGGAGCGGTCAAGTCGTCGTCAGGTTGCCGTGCACCAAGTCAAGAGTGGCCCCAATCAAAACACTTACTGTTCCGCACCTGGAGTTGTGTGTGGCGAAACTAGGCGCTGAGCTCACAAGACGAGTTAAGACAGCGCTCAATCTGCAGGAGGATTTTCAGATATTCTCGACCGATGCCGAGATTGTCTTGGTGTGGATCAACTCTACTGCATCACCGTGCAATACCTTTGTGGCGAACAGGGTCTCGGCCATACAAACCCTCTCAAAGCCGAATCGATGGCGACACGTAGCGTCTGAAGACAACCCAGCTGACATCCTGTCACTTGCTATGGCGCCCGCTGAAGTGAGCCATTGTAGCATGTGGGTGCAAGCTTGGAGACGAAATGAACCAAGACCGCTATGGTAGCAGCAGAGGCTCCTGAAACACAATTTATTCAGCAGATCCAACTCGGCAACTCCTTCAAGAGGCTGCAGCGCATAGTGGCCTACATGATGCGGTTCATCTGTGGTTTGAAGCTGGCAGTCAAGCAATCTCCACTGACAAATCAAATGCCCACGAGTGATGAACTGTCAACAGCCCTGGAGATCATCGTGACGTATGTACAATCACAAACTTTTAACGGCGAACTTTTGGATATCAGGTCAGGGAGGCAAGTCTCCAAGCACAGTCAGTTGGTGGGACTGGCACCATTCCTGGAACCAGAGGGCACAATCCATGCCGGTGGGAGGCTGGAAGCTGCAAAGATCACGTTCAACGCCAAACATCCCATTTTTCTACCGTTCAAACATCCGTTCCCCAGACTGCTGATGATGGACATCCATCGCAACCACTGCCATCTCGGTGCGCAAACACTACTCACCACCACTAAACAGCGGTTCTGGCCAATCCGAGGAAAACAACTCGTGAGATCGATCGTGCAACGGTGCGTGTGGTGCACCCGAGTTAAGCCTAAGCTATTTTCACAAGTCCTGGGAAACCTGTCGAGTGCACGTTTTCAGCCAGCCCGTCAGTTTATTAACTCCGGCGTGGGTTTCTGTGGTCCTATGATTCTCCATTACCGAGGTAGAGGTACCCGACCGCAAAAAGGGTACCTAGCCATATTTTGCTGTTTCTCTACAAAGGTCGCCTATCTGGAGCTGGTCAGCGATCTAAGCACAGAAGCATTCTTCCATGCTCTCAAACGTTTCGTTGGACGACGAGGACACTGCCGAAACCTTTTTTGCGACAACGCCACCAACTTTGTGGGAGCTCACATCCAGCTATCAGAATTGTCTTCCTCAATTTATTCCAACGAAGCGCGTCAAGAAGTAACAATTGCATGCTCCAGCCGGGAATCGATTTCCATTTCATCCCTCCACGCGCGCCTCATTTTGGCAGCTTGTGGGAGGAGGTGGTCAAATCAGCCAAAAATTTGATCCGTCGAGGTGTTTCGTCGGCGGCTCTCACCCACGAGGAGCTGTATACTCGTACCTTGGTGGTTGAGGTGGAGGCTAACTTCAATTGTAGACAACTGACTCCGATGTCAAACGATCCCAATGATTTGGCAGCCTTAACTCCAGCACACTTTCTCATCGGAGAACCCCTCACAGCCATGGTGGATGGTCGCGCAGAAGCAGTCACCGGAGGTCTCCATGCCCGGAGGAAGCAAATCAATCACCTCAAACTCGAATTCTGTACTTGGCGCAGTTGTAACATTGTGTCAAGTGGAGACAGTCACACCCCAATGCGATCCCGGGAATAATGGTCATCATAAGCAAAGATAACACCCCATCGATGAAGTGGCCACTAGGGCGAATTATCAAAACATACAAAGGCGCAGATGGTTTCGCATGAGTCCCTGATGGCGAAACCGCCTCTGGAACTTTGAAAAGGCCAATACACAAACTGGCCCCGTTACCAGTACTCGACGACGCACAGTCTGACGAAGAACCATCACAAGCAAGTTCCCCCCACTTGATGAAGGAAGGGTCCCAGATCAGCGGTGACGACATCCCCAGGACAAGGTAGTGATCGATGCAAACCGGCAAGTCAATTGTGGCGCTCCTCTTAATGTGCCTGCTAACTTCCGTAGCGCACGTCTCTTCAAGACAAGGCTCAACAACCAGACCCCATACGGGTCTGTATTTTCAACCATTAAGTCGATTATACTTATCTTCCAGCGAGTATAAGTTGCTCATTTATTACGATATGCGACCGTATTGGCGGGAATTGCCTGTTCTACAGAACGGGACGAAACTTGTGGACTCTTTCGACGACACCACTCATTTCACTGAGTCTGCATCTGAAATCGAGGAACTGCGACGACAACTACAAGCGCAAGATGTTTCATGGACCGATCAAGTGTCCGACTACGACATCCACTAGTACGCCATCGACTACCTGGGCATTCTCGGATTAATCATACTGGTGATCTACCTCCGCTGGCGTTCCTGCAAACAACAATCCAACCTGCTTGTCCAACCACCAGTGCCGTTACCTAGACACTACAGCCAACCACACACCTTGGAGGAGGTTGAGCGGACCGTTCAACTGGAGGGGGTGGATGTTTAGTTCCTGACACCCCTGAGCGCCCATCGCGGCTGGATCCGGCAATATCAACGATTCAATCAACTTACATAGTTATTTAAGGTTAATTAGTACTGTAATAATTAGCTCACTTGTAAGTAATTCGATTTATTTGATTGCTTTATCAATTAATCGATCATTTTAATTCAATTCACCAAATTCAATTCATTACAAAGCGAAAATACTTTAAGTTTCGAGTACCACATTTCATTTTAATCAATCGAGTAGCCGATTTTTCGTTCATTTTTTAATTTGTCAAAACTTTGAAACAAAGGTTTATTCAGTGTTCAATAGTTGGTTGGTCTGTATCATAGCTGTTAACTTTTTAAGAGAAATGTAAAATAAATAAACTTGAGACTGAAAATTCAAATAATAAAATCAAAGTTCGGGACAAAAGATTCCCGCGGCACCTGATTGAGTTTTGATTTCTGAGGTATTTCTTAGTCTGGTACTCATAAAGACTTACTTCCACAAACTTTTCTCGGATCAAAGGTGTCCAATCGCGAGGGGGCGGGACACAAACTTTTCATACATTTCCCGGCACATCCAGGTGCAAATATTGCTCATTTAAGAACTGTTTTGGAACGATCTAAGATCTGTTTGAAAAGATCCTCGGACCTGTTTTGAAAAGATGCACGGACGACAGACAGATACTCGTATGTACAGATTTTAAAGTGTCTTACAAAATTATTTTCAAAACAATAAAAATTGGAGTGAAATTCAATGGTTAATAGTCTATTCAGCTAAGCATCTATCGCAACCATTGTCTTTATTACAAAATCTTAACTTCTTATCGCTAACTGGCGCTTTGAAATATTGAACTTTATGAAAACATTCAGTCCCTATTCAAATTTAACTGATAGTACATACGAGCATGTCATAACGCGTCGCTACCATATCTAGAAGAATTGTTACAACGAATAAAGTTCCGCGAAAGCCATAAATCCGTTAACACGCCGAGCTCACCTATGAGTTAAATTATCTTCAACTGATATGGCAACGCCAGCTTCTCACCTGGCCAGGTGAGTAAGCGCAATCAGTAGATCAGCAGTTGGAAGCGGTGTAACTGAATTCAAGCGGAGGTTCGCGATCTTGAGGTGCTCGGTGGTTTCTTCAGTTGAGTAGAGTACCTTGTCGGTTGTTGGCTCGCAGCTGTTCAGTGTTTACCGTTTCAAAGAAGTTTTCGTGTCGCCGGGTAATCTTGTTCCGGAGCGATCGCGTATCTGCGAGATACATTTCACCTGGCAACGTAAGTTGCTCCGTTGTAGTGCAGTGATATGAGATTGTCGACTTTTTGCCTATCCTAGATTAGTGTCTAGCAAAAAAAGATTCACTGCTATTATCCTAACCGTAGACTATTGCACTTTACTTTGACTTCCGGGGGAAACTCGCGTCGCACGTCCACTTTCGAAGAGTACTTGTCGCGATAATTGCGCACGTCGCTGTTGTCTATTGTTTTTGATTGCAGGTAAAACTCCGTTAATTGATCTGTATATTGTGCAGAAGTGTGTGATCGCGATAAGAAGCGAAGAAAAGAATAGAGAAAAGCCGACATCAAGTGATTTCACGTCTTGATATAATTTAATTTTTTGCATAGTGAATAATTGGGGGGAAATTTCGTGATATCGTTTGAGTTTCAGTGAAATCCGCCATGACCAGCGCAAATTTGGATTAATTAAGCAGTTTTCGGTATTGCATCGGAATGCAGATGTCAAATTCCCACAGGTTCGTTGCATTTTATTATGCAATTGCATGAATGAATTTATGAATGATTGATAATTTGCAAGGAGTGTAGCGTTAAGGTATTTCAGCTTGAAATTGTTTTTCTTGTGGAAATCTTAAACATAAAGACCTGCAGTCTGCAACGGTCCGACAGTTGATTGGTCGTTGTCGTACCTTGGCGAGAAAAACACCTTTCAGATCGTCTGTGTGTACTCGTATGTTCATTTGTTGTCTGATATTCGTCGCTGCTGATCGATAGCATGTGTGACGATAAGAAAAGATTGCAGAGGTAATGCGAATGTGGTGTTGGCGCACCCGTCAATTGGTTCAATAGATTTTGGAATCTTTTTTGTTTCAGGAAATGAACGTCAGATTTAATTTATCCTTTTAAAGATCATTCATTAATCATGTGGCTCCCACCTAAATAATATAATTTTGAATTCAATTTCACTCTTAATAATTCCTAAGATAAAACTTAAATGTCCATTAAGAAAAGATGAACCAACACTGGTGCCAATTGTTAACATAAAGTGCAACCAACTAAACGAGTTCCCCATTCAAGCGTTGCAACACCAGCCCATAGTCGGTCAGGCGCTTGGTGAGTGCGAGAACTCTGGTGCTATTCAATTTGCAGCAGCGAAGAAGTGAAAGAGGAAGAAACTGGAAGAAATTTACCTGTGTACCTGCACTCGGAGAAGCAGCTGCAATTTTTCTTAAGAAGTCGCTACGAACTGAAAAATAAGAAAAGTAATAACGCAACCAAGCGACAGCAACAACAATTGACGCGGCAGAAGCAAAAAGCACACAAATGAAAAACGGATCAGTGTTGAAGTAGAAGAAGATTAGGACGATGAAGACGAGAAACCATTAACCGAGACGCTGTTGCTCGAATGGGGAACAAAGAAATGGCGTTTTCTTAGATCGCCTGGTCATCGGTCTATTGGCTGAACGAGTGCATGTTGGTGGGCTCTAATGATTGTACCCAGTTAGATAGTGCAGATCACCTGTAAAGTACTCTTAACTATAGGTGATAACTCATGTGGACGCAGCCAACATAGACTTCTACAACCAGCATAATCCGAGATACTGGTATAGAAGCAACCGGTGGAATAGTGCTGCAGATTGAAGCATAAACTCCGCTTGCACCGGCCATCAAACCGATAAAGAAAAACCATGGTAGATTGCCTTCTCTGATCTGGTTCTCCATGTTTGGAAAGAAATACAACTTTTGCCACAGACGAACTGGCATGCTGGTGCATGCGTAATCGGTCGTGAGCAGGCTAGTCTGCATTGAAATGTTGTAAAAAGTTAAATCTAATCAAAATTCGATGAAGATCGATTTCCTATACCTTGAGAAGAGAGATTTAAAAGTATAATGTAAGTATTGTAAGGTGAAAAGCATTTATCTTCGTGAAATAACTGAAATACCGGATTCAAGACATTATTAGGTGGCTGGAAAACGCGAAGAGGTGATTGGCACATAAGTTTTGCTGGATGGATAGATGTTTCTAACTCAATGACCTTAAGGAATTTTGTGCTGACTAGAAAAGGAATTCGATAGCAACAGAAAGGCAATGATAATATTTCAATAAACACCATTGTCGAATCTCCGAAATACCAAATATTTATATGGACTAGAGATCGATTGCCTTTGACCATTTCAATGTACTAAGAACAGATTGTTCGAACTTGGACAGCCTTTTCTTGAACTTTTCGTTTCGTACTCCAATGACTTGCCTTGAAGAAAATAAAATAAAGTACAACAAGCCATACACTATGTCAAAGGCGTATTCGGTGAGGGCCAGTCCTCTACAGAAATTTGACATCAACAGGCTCCTAACCGCGTCTATGGCAACAAATTTCATGGTCACCCTCGACAATCAGCTGACTCCCATCCTATCAGACATATTGCTGAAAAGCAACGAACTGTAGATGGAAGTGAAAGCGGCAATTAAGATCTTGGCAGAACAGACGATCGGCCATCGAGCCCGGCGCAAAATATATTGGTTCGATGACTAGTGAAAAATGCGTTGGATAAAAAGAAAAGAAATCCAGGTAGAAGGGATAACATGAAAACTTCAGAAGAGTAACGAATAAGCTCATAAGAATCAAGGAAAGAGAATACTTTGACGACCAATTGAGAAACTTCCGTGTGTTAGTCTAGCGAGTAATAACCAAAGGCAATCAACCAAAGCAGTAAAAAGCCTGAAACGAGGTTATCAGCCCAAGATCACAGGATTAAGGAAAGATGGGCTTCATATTTCAAGAACTTCCTAAATCCTTTGCACAGCTTCAGTAAATCGGAGGCTGTAGATATTCCTAGAGAGCTTCTATTAGCCGCGCCAACTCTAGATGAAGTTTGTTCCACTATCCACACCCAAAAGAACAATAAAGCGCGGAGATTCGGTGAGATTCTAGTGGAGCTCATTGAATATGGTGTCAGCGGTGCTCAAAAAGCCATCCATAAAGTCATTCATCACAATTGGCAACAAGAGCAAATGGAGGGTGAGTGGACCAAATCAATTCTACTCCCTCCATAGAAAATGTGACAAGAAAGTACAAAAACTTTAGGGGCATTCATCACTGCTTTGTACGGCGTACAAAATATATTCAAAAATCTTAAAAACTAAAACCAGATCCGACGCCAACAGTATATTGAGGAGTATCAAGGTGACTTTAGAACAAGTAGATCGACGATAGGCCAATTGTTTACAGTCGAACAGGTGCTTGAAAAATGCTAAGAGTTCAACATAAACGTATACCAAATTTTCGCTGACTTTAAGCAAGCATACGGCAGCATTCGTCGTAGCGTACTGTACCAAATAATGCTTTGCTTTGGTATTCTAGCCAAATTAGTTCGTCGTGCGAAAATGACAATGACGTCGACAACGTCCCAAGTTCGTATTAATAACCAACTCACTGATGCCTTTGACTAAAATACCCGACTAAATCAGGCAGATTGCCTAGCCCCATTGGTATTTAGTTTGGCTCTGGAATATGTCACCAGAAAGCTACCTGTCGATACAAGAGGTATGTTAGTATATAAGTTGAGCATGTTGTCGAACATGTTGTCATCGTCATTAACAACCGCCAAAGAGCTTTTCCTGAAAACTCAACAGCGAAAGAAAACTAGTAGTGTTACAAATCAATGAGAATAAAACAAAACTCATGACGCAGTCGAAAAAAAACTCTATAATATTCAAAATATCGCATTTGGCGAATACAGTCTCGAAAATATAGATGATTTTGTGTATATTGGCGTCAAAGTAAAAGAACGAGTAATGAAACAGACGAAATATGCCGAAGAATACAGCTCGCAAATAAAATATTTCATTCAGTTTTGGGGACCTCGAATACCAGCTGCATACACAGGAAAACAAATCTCCAAGTATACAAATCTGTGATACTATATGACATGTGCTATGCTATAAGTGTGAAATATGAACCCTAATCCAAGTATCTGTAAACATATTGAACTCCTTCGGGTGACGGGTCTTGAGGCGAATAATTGGAGTGAAGCTAAACGGTGACCAATGGCGAGATCGATATAATCATAAGCCGTATGAAATTTTTGACGAGCTGAAGGCCTCAACGACTGTAAAACCGTGAAAGATGCAATGTGCTGGCCACGTAAATTGTATAAACAAACAATGGATACCCTAAAAGGTATTCGTTGGGGAACTGAAGGGCAGATACCAGTGGGGAAACCGAGGAAATGCTGGTTTGACTCAGTCGACGAAGACAGTTCATCACTGTTCAGATTTCAAAATTAGAGTACGTGGTCATTGGACCGAGACAGTTTGAAGCGCTGTTTGCAGGAAGCGAAGACACGAGAGGGGCTCTAGCGCTACGAAGGAGAAGAAGAAGAATAAATAGTTCACGATACCAAATTATCAACTTGCTTCGCTCATGCCATGTGTAGAAAGTATAAGATCCATGCTGGTGAACTTGAGGTATTTGACTTGAAAGAAATTCGGTTTCAGGCATCTTGAAAAAGGCTGAGATATAATCTAAAAAAAACGCATCCATTACCATATCTGAAACTCCGTCTTTTGGAGTGAGTCCATCCCCATCCAAAGGCTCCTCCGCCATTGTTACATATACACCCCTCTCAAATACTGTAAGCGCTTTTAATCTCTATTCGAACAACCACATCATTCAGTGGATATTACAAAACATTTTCTCATAATATAGGCCTTTTTTACGTCAGTATTGCGATCTTGCTAAAATTTAAAAGCATGCCAAAACAACGAATTCCGTAATACAGTTCTCAAAATAAATTGATTTTTTACCAGATCTGAGTATTTTTTATACCAACATAAGATGAATTTAGTGATCCTGCCAGCTCTTCCCACTTATCAGGGTACCAATGATGTCCGTCAATTTCAAAAACGAATCTGTCTTCGTATACTCTAACTTTTTTAGGGTTTTGTACTAAAATACAAGACCTTATTGAAATCGGGACCTATCTGTATATCACAGCATTTTTTCTCGGAAACTATAAAAGCTACAGCCATGAAAATTTGAGAAAAGGTCGGAAGTTATGAAGTAAAAAAAAAAATTCCAAAGAGTTTTAAAGGGGTCCCTCCTATAGAGGAGTGACTCTTGAAAAAAAATTTTCATCAAAGGTAGTCAAGTGAGATGACATCTAAAAGGTTATAATGAGATCTTTTCAAAACAGGTCTTAAAATTATTTTACCAGTGTCGAGCAGGCGGGAGAAATGCATGAAATTTTCGCGTATGCCCAATCACGATTGGACACCTTTCATCCAAAAAATCTGAAAAAAATCATCGATATATAGACTTTTATGAGCCCGATAACGACAAATACGTCAGAAGTCAAAATTAGTTCAAGTTTGTCAGTAATAGTATGATTTATCAATTTTACACTTTCTTGAATAAAATCGTAAGGGCACCCTTAATTCAATGGATTTCAATATGCAAATGTCAATTTACAAGTTTAATCATTATTGAAAATTACAGAGAGATCGAATAGTATTCAACAAAGTTACGGTGGTTTAAATTTTCCCGTATTGATCAACTCAGACCCTACGGGTTTGCTAGGATTAGCATGAAAGTTTCAGGAATTTTATTCATAATAAAGATCTTCAGAAATTTGTTCAACGGGTGATATCCGTACTCGTTAAACAAAATGGCGGCCGTTTTAAATGAGAATATTGCATAAAATTGTGTTATTTTTTAAGATACATGCTATTAACACTTGATTGAATTTATTAAAGAATAGCTGAAGATGAGTAGCTAAAAATAATAAGTGAAAAATCACAGAAGTAGATCCAATAACAGATAACTGAAAGGTTGAAATTCGTTGAACCTTACTAACAATAGTAGGATTTATAAATTTAGTATTTCCCCAGTAAAACTGTATTGGTATGATTAAATTGGATGAAATTAGGTCCTTTACAAGGTGCGCACATTGGTGTGTTGACATTTGAAGTTCCTCCGATACAATAATCATACACGGTTTTTCTAGTATATCGGCTTCCAGACATTACTCTTTTGATTGTATTTTTTTCAAACATATAATATAACAAAAAGACATTTAAGACTCGGCGTAGTTAATGATTTTAGCAATATTGCAACAAAATGATGGCCGGTTGTTGTGCATGTTGTTAAAGTTTTTCTTGAATTAAATCATTCTATATGTCTGCACATTTTATGACATGAGCGTAGTTCTGTCTACTCAACTTGTTTTTTTTAATTGCGTGGTAGACCAAACAAAGGTCCGGTCCGAGAAATAGCCTTGGCTAAGTAAAAGCCACTGGCCAGCGGGTTCGATACTTTGTCCCAACTGCTGCGGGACTGGTTCACGTACTGAGCCCAAACACGGGATTATAAAAAACTTTTTAGTAATAAGGATGAGGCTCATGTTATGTTAGTATAGAAGTTAGAGGACCAGGCAAAGGAAAGACCGTGACCCTCTTCTAAGTGTGTTAAAGATCAAAACATATATAATCTTCTGGGCGAAAAGCCAGGCTAAAATACACGCTAAAAACATGAGCCTTAGTATCGTAAGCTATCATAACTAATCGTTATGTGGCGAACCATGTAGAAAAAAACATATTTTGAAATGAATACACTTATAAGGTCTATGAAGTGAGCACCCTTTGTGTCTATGCATTGGCGTGACTTGTTTCTGATAAAAAAGAAAAACAAAACTTCCCTCTGATTGCAGAGCATGGCTCAATTGTCTGTCAAGGAGTTTAAGAAAGTCAATGATGTAAGCAGTGGAGGGTGCTTCCCTTAGCAAGGCAATGTCAAAAACTAAAACATTAGCGAAAAAAAATAAAGATATAAAAATACAAAAAGAAAACAAGGACCTCCATGAGCTCTCCATCTTTCAATTTTGTTTTGCGCTGATTACCAAACACCGAGCCGATTTGTAAATCTTAATCTTTGCACTGTCAATGTAGGTTCCAACTTGACGATCAAATTTCTGTCATTTTTTACCAGCATGTCCCTTACGGTGTTAAAAACTTTGAATTTATGAAAGAAATAAAACTGGGCTCTATATGTTTTGTATGTATCACATATAAAACATTTGTGATCAAGGTCGCACACTTTATTGCAGTGCCTGCACATTTCTGAATCTATGCAGTCTAAAGTTGTTGTAACTTTCTTGACCAAGATTCTGTTAATAGACTTTACTGCAGGGCTGCTAATCGCCTGAGTGTAGAACCGTGGTTTTTCGCCTCTCAAGTGCTGGGCGTTTTTCCAGATGCACTCCGTGAGCCCTAGTCCTTTGTCTTGGCAACGATTCCTCCAGTCACGCTTCATGCTTGAAGCAATAATATCCATAATATCATCATGCTTCAAGTATAACTGTTCCAAAAGGCCTCTCTTAGCCCCTTTTTTAGCATAATTGTCAAGTTCTGCAGCCACCTCTATCCCTTTATGCCCGGGGATCCATAGAAAGTAGAACTTGACGTTCCGTTTGGTGTTGATGACCTGCCAGATGTCATAGATTACTTTTTCCGATTTATGTTATTTTCAATGCTTCACAGTGTGCCCCTGGAATCTGAGAACAAATTCAGCAAAGTTGTCCGGATTACAGTAGGATCCTCAAATGCCTTTATATTGGTGGAGCTACGTCGGAGTCCAAGGCAGGTTTTGTTGAAAAAATACTGTAGTTTAGAGTATTTGTAAAGGCGGTGATTCCGTATTCAAGTTTTGGCCTAACTAAGGCTGTATATATAGATTTTAGGCGACGGTTGGTTTGAAATTGTTCATATGTCTATACAACATGCAGATCAGATATTTTTGGTTCTGTTTGCTGATGATTTTGTCACTCCATTTTTTGAAGGTTCCTGTCCTGCTTATTCTCCTTCCTAGATAAAAACAACTGTTTTGCCATGCAATCTGAGTTCTATTCATGCTACCGAAATGTTGAGGGTGCTTGTGTCTGGAAAAGATGAAGTCTTATGCACTGCTGAAGACATTTAACTTGCTTTGTAAGAAATCCACCGTACCTAGGAGCTTTTATCCTTCTGCTAGCTTGAGGAAATCGTTGCCGAATTGCAGGACAGCAGTCTTATCGTTTGCTAGGCGCTGTAGAATAATTGTGTTTACGTTAAATAGAGAAGGGGCTTAAGACTTCTCCCTGTGGTAGGCCGTTGTTTATTGTGGTCCGTTGATTATTTAACAACATGGTTCTTCGACTAAAAAGTTCGATTATCCGGTCGATATATAGAGTGCTTATGCCGACGTTGACAGAGTGCTTATGCCAACGTTGACAAGAGTTTGTTTAAGCAGGTTTATATCTACGTGTTGTATGCATTGGTAAGGCGGAGAATCATCAGTGTGTTGAAATAGGCAGAGGTCGACTTGCTTTTCTTGTATACATAGCAATTTGGGAACAAGATGCTGTTTTGTTAATAAAACGGTCCAGTTTAATTTTGATTAGATAATTTTTTTAAATTGGTATACTGATTAACGAGATCGATCTGTAGCTGCTGAACTGTGTTGGATTTTAGTATTGAAGCGATTCTAATTGTCCTGCATGGATTTGCGGCTTTGGACTCGACAACGGCTTTATTGCAAGTCTCAAAAAGGCATTAAGGGTAAAGATTTTTTGCATATTGTAATAGATTGAGTCAACCCGTCGAAAATGTGGTATACCTTCTTGGCTTAAAATAGATGATCGGGCTTAATGGTGGTAACAACTTCCTTGATGATGTTCATGCAAGGGTGTTGCTTGCTCCTAATGTCGCGAAAGAATCGTAAACATAGCTCTTTCTTCATTTGGTCACTCGGGTTTCTGCTCTTATGATTTTGATGTTTTTAATAAAGGTCCATAAACGTTTGGCGCTACCGTCATCGCAGGCGTGAAGTACAGCTTTTTTCCACTCTTTCCTTTTAGCCTTCTGACCGCCATTTCCACTCATATCTCGATTCGTTTATGGCAGACTAGTTCTCTAAGTTCTTTAATTGCTTGAGCTTGTTTAAAGCTATGTTTTCCTGTAAAAACCGAAAAATCAGCATATACTCTAGCAATCAGTCTTAAGCCTAATGCGCACTATGCTAGTATTTTAATCAACTACAACTGTAGTGTTTGAAGTAATAATATATATGCGTTCAGTACTGCAACGTTGGACTGCTGTCTCAGCGGGCGAAAAATTTAGTGCTCCCTTGAAAAAAAAAAAAACGCTTACGATTTGTTTTTGAAGTAGCAGATAGACACATTCAAGAGGTGTCGACGGCCGGGGTAACTGACTAAAGGATACAACAATAGTGAGACGCGTGAGATTTGACACGAATCCGTCGTTGACGCGGATATACGAAGTATGTTCAAAAAATATCGCGAATTTTTTTTTTTTCAAAAATTATTTATTTATTCATGAATATCTATTTTGTCCCCTTCAAAGTAATCTCCATGAGATATTATACACATGTGCCAACGGTTTTTCCAATCTTCGAAGCACTTCAAAAAATCATTTTTTTTAATCTTGTTCAGCTCCTCCTTCGATGCCGTCTTTATCTCGTCAAGCGTAGCGTAACGTCGTCCTTTCATGGGCCTCTTCAGTTTAGGAAACAAGAAAAAGTCACAGGGGGCTAGATCTGGGGAATACGGTGGCTGCGGCATCATTAGTATGTTGTTTTTGGCCAAAAAGTCGCGCACAAGCAACGATGTGTGAGCAGGGGCGTTATCGTGGGGCAAAAGCCAATTTTTGTTCTCCCACAAATCCGGGCGTTTCTGGCGGATTGCTTCGCGCAAATTGCGCATAACTTGCAGGTAATATTCCTTATTGACCGTTCTTCCCTGTGGCAAGAACTCATGATGCACCACGCCCCTGCAATCGAAGAAAACTGTCAGCAAAACTTTCACATTCGACCGAACTTGGCGCGCTTTTTTCGGTCTTGGTTCATGCGGCAGCTTCCATTGCGATGATTGAGCTTTGGTTTCCACGTCATAACCATAAACTCACGATTCGTCACCAGTTATGACCCTCTGGAGCAAATTTGGTTCGTCGCGGACAGAGTTTAACATCTCATTAGCAATGTTCATGCGTTGGTGTTTTTGGTCGCAATTGAGCAATTTTGGTACGAATTTCGCGGCGACCCGTCTCATGCCCAAATCGTTGATAAAATTCGAATGGCACGAGCCAATCGATACGTTTAGGTCCTCAGCAACTTCTCTAACGGTGATTCGACGATTGGCCAATACCATTTTCTCCACTTCATTAATTTTTTCGTCTGTTGTTGAAGTGCTCGGGCGTCCGGCACGCTCTTCGTCGTTCACATCTTCTCGGCCTTCTAAAAACATTTTGTACCACCGATAAACGTTGCTTCGGTCCAAGGTAGCTTCTCCGTATGCCACAGTCAACATTCGGAATGCATCCGGGCACTTAATTTCGTTTTTCACACAAAATTTGATACACGTTCTTTGATCCATTTTTTCGAATAAGTAAAAATCGAAGACGATTGGAAACACGTGCAAGTAAAGCAGCTATCACCAATCAAGTGAACATTCAAAATAGCCGAGCTTGTCGGCATAAGTGACAGACATGAGTACCAACATAACGCCACAAAAAAATCGAAATTCGAATATACGTAACCCGCGAAAATTCAAAATTCGCAATACTTTTTGAACACACCTCGTACACAGCTCAAAAAAAAAGTGGGGCAACCGGGTAGTAGTGGTACTCCCTCGTACCCTTCTTAACCAGATTAAAGATCAAAAATGATGACTTCGCCGTGTTAGGAGTAAAAGGCCAATCATCCTAGGCGAGAGCACCTGAAACAGCCAAAGAGTGGGAGCTGTGCCCGATGGCTAGCTCGTTTTTCGGAAGAGCCCGTCAACGTCGCGGGTCCCATACCCGTTGAAGAAAAAGGAGAAGACCAGGATTTTTCTATCTAGCAATTCATTATTTATTTCAATCGATTAATTCGACTTCTAAAATAATGTGAAGTTTGTAATTAACATTTTTTTAAAGGAATTTATTATAATAAAATACATTAAAGCCAAAAATTAACATGACACCTGATTTATATAATTAATATGTATTCATTAATCCTATTTGACTCTCAATAATTTTTTCATGATTACGAGTTGAGTGCCTGTTGCAGTTTAAAAGTGCGCAACGAAAAATTGTACAATTTTTTTAAAACATGAATCACCAAAAAGACTATTTGGCTTCAATCTTATTCGAGAAAACATTTACTGAGTCTTGAGAATCAAATGAAAACCTGAATCTGTATCAACAATTTTTGAAAGTTGGCTAACTTTTATATAAAATGCAGCTACTCCCACCGGTTTTTACATTTGAACTCTTTCAAACATTCCTACGTTAACCCTCCAAATCATCTAAAAGAAGAATCTATCCTAATAGACATTAGGAAATCGAAGTATAGGAAAGGCGTTAGGAGGGAAGAATATTGGTTTCTCATAAAAATGGTCTCGTACGTATTCAAGTGATGTAAGATCAGGTGAGTTCATATACGATTAGTCGTAAAAGCTCCCCTAATGTTTCCTATTTTAAAGGTTATTTCACTTTGAAAATTAAATTGAAATTTGTTTACTTGAATCTTAGAAATAAATAGAGTGGAATGGAAATCATTCATTTTCGCAACAAATACAATCTACTTAAGACTGTCTGATAAAACGTTACTTTCTTCTTCTTAGCACTACAGCTCCTCTCGGGCCTTCGCTTCCTGCAAATAGCGCCTCCAACTGTCTCGGTCCATTGACCGTGTCCTCCAATATTTAAATCCGAGCAGCGATAAACTGTCTTCGTCGACCAAGTCAGACCAGCATTTCGTTGGTTTTCTCACTGGTCTTCGGCCTTCAGTTCTCCAAACGAATACCTTTTTGGGTATCCGTTGTTCGTCCATACAATTCATGCCTATTGCAGCTTCCGAAGTCTTAAAATCGTTCAAACCTCCGGCTCGCCAAAAATTTCATACAGCTCATGGTTGTATAAAATTCGCCATTGGCCCTCGTCTAGCGTCGCTCCGATTATTTGCCTCAGGACCCACCGCTCAAAGGTGTTCAATATATTTGCGGATGCTTGGGTTAGGGTCCATGTTTCACACCCATAGTACAACACAGGTCTTATCACAGATTTGTATACTTGGAGCTTTGTTTCCCTGTGTATACAGCCGGTGATCAAGATCGTCAATACTGAAAAAAATATTTTAATTGCGAGCTGTATTCTTCGGCGTATTTTGACACTTTCACTACCGGTTCTCGTTACTTTAGTACGATATTGACATTGTTTTCGATATTGTATTCGCCAAGTGTGTTATTTTGGGCATTTAAGATGTTTTTCCTCGACTGCATCATGAGCTTTGTTTTATTTTCATTAATATGTAGTCCTACCAGTTTTGCTTTGCTGTCAAGTTTCAGGAAGAGTTCTTTGACAGTTCTTAATGACCATGACAAAATGGTGATGTCGTTCCACAGGCTTCTGCTTAGCTCGATTTGTATAGTAATGTACCTCGTGTATCGACAGGTAGCTTTCTTATGACGTATTCCAGAGCCAAATTGAATAACAATGGAGCCAGCCCATCTTCCTGCTTTAGTCCGATGATTGTGTGAAAGGCATCGATGAGTTGGTTATTGATGCGGATTCGGGGGATCGTCGGCGTCATTGTAATTTTGGTAAGACGGACTTATTTGACTGGGATGCCAAAGCAATGCATTATTTGGTACAGTACGTTATGATCAATACTGTCGTATCCTTCCTTAAAATCAACGAAAATTTGGTGTACGTCTATATTGAGCTCCCAGCATTTCGATATTTTGAAACCTACAGAAAGGCTTCAGAATTGAAAAACCCTACTTTAGGTGTTAGAAATTCAGCTGAGTGTTTATAAGACGATATTTAGTAATACTCTTAAAAAAATTTATAAAATATTCATCAAGCAGAGCAATTTAGATCAGAAAATGTATCGTCTGGGGTAAGTAAAGAGAAAATTTTGAATTTGGAGACTAGAAATCCATTTCCCGTAATTTCGAAGGCTTGGCCTTGAGATGTGTCTGATTTGCATCTTGTGTTGACTTTGTCTTGTCCGCCATACCTGCCGCGTTATTATTGTATTATTAGCTCTATTGTAGGTATCTTCAGCCTCCTTGTTCATGGATATTGTGGAAATAACTTTACGTTGAACGCCGAGTAAAGATAACAAGAACCATCTGCGTCCTCCTTTTGCGTTGTTTTCTGTAGACAGTGCAAAACTTCCAGTGAAGTGCGGACTAGGCTTTTTTTCTCACTGATTTGCGTGAGCTAAGAGGAGTGATTTTGAGCCGCGGCGTGTTACCAAGTGACTTTTAGCAAACTGTTGTAACGCTGAGTCATCCGGACTTTGAAGAGTTGGAATTGGATCACTGCTTTGCTGCTGTTGATCCTCCATAGTTTTTGTGTAGTGGATTATCGCGTCGAAGCCTGACTTTTCCAAATCGGTCACAGTAAATCCACGAGCCGGGAATAATCGACCGCTAAATATGAGTTGAGTGCCTTTAAGATTGTGCTTCCACATGCAGCACTAGGCCTTTAAATGCGTCGTCGATTCCAAATGGCTTTGGTGGATTTTTCACGTCGTCTATTGGCACTGTTATAGTTTCTCTATTTCAGAGGAAAAATTTGCAGGGTTCTGGGTGTTTTGAATCGTCCACTGAATGTGATTTTTGTGTTGGCAATGGAGCTGAAACTGGTGTTGCCGCTTCTTTGTTAAGCATTTCATTCCAATTTATTTTCATTTTTATCGGACGGGTAGGGTATTAGAAGAACTCATCGTATCAATGATGGCTTGATTTTATTGTTTTTGTCATCGGTTACATACTGTTACGAACGTTTCAACGGCACGCTAAATAAACATCTGGCCAAGATGGTCGATGAGAACCAAAAGGACTGGGACCGACATATTCCACTATTTTTGATGGCGTACAGAGCTGCTGAACATGCATCGATGGGCCAAGCCCCAGCCAAAGTCATTTTTGGAAAGACTATTCGTCTGCCAGCCGATATAAAGTTCGGAACACCCCCTGAGAAACCCCAAACGATCTCGGAGTACGCAATTGATCTAAGACAACGGTTGAACCAGATACATAGGACAGTGTGAAATCACCTCGAATCGGCTACTGATCGCATGAAGACCAGGTATGATCTCAAGACAAATTCAACTGGCTTCCAGCAAGATGACTTGGTGTGGCTATATAACCCGCAACGGCGAAAGGGTAGGTCTCCAAAGTTGCAACATAATTGGGAGGGACCATACCGGGTCACAAAGCGAATTAACGACGTCGTATATCGCATACAGGAACACCGTAAACCGAGAGCCAAAATGAAAATCGTGCATCTGGACCGACTTGCCCCATATCACACCCAGGGAGAATAGACTACAACTGGCGACACATCTTTTCGGGGCAAAAAGAATTGAGGTGGGGGCAGTGTTACATGTACAAATAATTCTGCGAGCTACTGTCGCAATTGTTTCCACAATCATTAAGAACACCAACAAATGAATTTACTCGAAACCACGAGAACCCAACAAGCATTATCAACATCTGAAAGTGAGTCACTGCCCATTAATTACGCTGCTGGAATGTTCCCGCTTATTCATCAATGTACGAGAACTGAGTTGAATGATTAGAGATCCTATATAAAGGCGAGCAGAATGAATGGGGGGATCATTCATTACAACCGCGATAGAAAACTGCGATATAGTGGAACGTGAAGTAAAGGCGATTGATTGTTTGAGTGCGAAGTGATTTTAAGTGGACAGTTGATTGACAAATTTATAGACTAAGTGAAAATTAAAATTGTGAAATACTATAATAAGTGATTGTGCATTTTTTTTGATTAATTGAATAAACTCTTTTAATTTAATTTAAAAGACATTGCGTTTTCACTTCCCCGGAACATTAAAATTATTGGCCGCGAACCGAAAACACGTGACAATGGTGTCAAGAAGTGAGAAAGAAAATTTTGGAAGTGAAAACGATTAAACATTTTTGAAGTGCACAATATTGAGAATTAACGTGGAAACTGGTGGGAAAATAGCCGAAACAATAAAAATGCCAGGAAATTTACATCTAAAAATTAATCAATTGAGCATATTGGAGCTCAAAGAGGAGTTGGAACAGCGAAATCTGGCCACGCAAGGTACAAAGGCCATACTGATTGCACGCTTGCGTGACGCGATTGAATCGGAATGTGCGTATCTGGATTCGGGTGAGCATACAGATGCAGAAAAAGGCGCAGAAGGTGGTGAAGCAGAAACACCAAAACCAAAGGAACCAGAAAATGCGCTGATGCAAATGTTAATGCTGATGCAGCAAGAGCAGCGACAACAGTCATCCAATTTAACAGCGAAGTTAAATGAACAATCAGCGAAGCTAAGTGAACAATCAGCGCAGCTAAATGAACAGACATCCAGTTTAGCTACGAAGCTAAATGAACAATCAGCGAAGCTAAATGAACAATCAGCGAAGCTAGACCAACAAGCGTTCGAAATTAAGGCAGACATCACACAGAAGCTGGAAAAACAGTGAACTAAATAAAAGCGGAGCTCAGTAGTCTTAACAGCCAAATTAAATGCGTCGAGGAAAAGGTATACCAGGTCGAGGAGAGAATCAACCTTGAGATCAGCAGCGATAAACTGTCTTCGTCGACCAAGTCAGACCAGCATTTCGTTGGTTTTCTCACTGGTCTTCGGCCTTCAGTTCTCCAAACGAATACCTTTTTGGGTATCCGTTGTTCGTCCATACAATTCATGCCTATTGCAGCTTCCGAAGTCTTAAAATCGTTCAAACCTCCGGCTCGCCAAAAATTTCATACAGCTCATGGTTGTATAAAATTCGCCATTGGCCCTCGTCTAGCGTCGCTCCGATTATTTGCCTCAGGACCCACCGCTCAAAGGTGTTCAATATATTTGCGGATGCTTGGGTTAGGGTCCATGTTTCACACCCATAGTACAACACAGGTCTTATCACAGATTTGTATACTTGGAGCTTTGTTTCCCTGTGTATACAGCCGGTGATCAAGATCGTCAATACTGAAAAAAATATTTTAATTGCGAGCTGTATTCTTCGGCGTATTTTGACACTTTCACTACCGGTTCTCGTTACTTTAGTACGATATTGACATTGTTTTCGATATTGTATTCGCCAAGTGTGTTATTTTGGGCATTTAAGATGTTTTTCCTCGACTGCATCATGAGCTTTGTTTTATTTTCATTAATATGTAGTCCTACCAGTTTTGCTTTGCTGTCAAGTTTCAGGAAGAGTTCTTTGACAGTTCTTAATGACCATGACAAAATGGTGATGTCGTTCCACAGGCTTCTGTTTAGCTCGATTTGTATAGTAATGTACCTCGTGTATCGACAGGTAGCTTTCTTATGACGTATTCCAGAGCCAAATTGAATAACAATGGAGCCAGCCCATCTTCCTGCTTTAGTCCGATGATTGTGTGAAAGGCATCGATGAGTTGGTTATTGATGCGGATTCGGGGGATCGTCGGCGTCATTGTAATTTTGGTAAGACGGACTTATTTGACTGGGATGCCAAAGCAATGCATTATTTGGTACAGTACGTTATGATCAATACTGTCGTATCCTTCCTTAAAATCAACGAAAATTTGGTGTACGTCTATATTGAGCTCCCAGCATTTCGATATTTTGAAACCTACAGAAAGGCTTCAGAATTGAAAAACCCTACTTTAGGTGTTAGAAATTCAGCTGAGTGTTTATAAGACGATATTTAGTAATACTCTTAAAAAAATTTATAAAATATTCATCAAGCAGAGCAATTTAGATCAGAAAATGTATCGTCTGGGGTAAGTAAAGAGAAAATTTTGAATTTGGAGACTAGAAATCCATTTCCCGTAATTTCGAAGGCTTGGCCTTGAGATGTGTCTGATTTGCATCTTGTGTTGACTTTGTCTTGTCCGCCATACCTGCCGCGTTATTATTGTATTATTAGCTCTATTGTAGGTATCTTCAGCCTCCTTGTTCATGGATATTGTGGAAATAACTTTACGTTGAACGCCGAGTAAAGATAACAAGAACCATCTGCGTCCTCCTTTTGCGTTGTTTTCTGTAGACAGTGCAAAACTTCCAGTGAAGTGCGGACTAGGCTTTTTTTCTCACTGATTTGCGTGAGCTAAGAGGAGTGATTTTGAGCCGCGGCGTGTTACCAAGTGACTTTTAGCAAACTGTTGTAACGCTGAGTCATCCGGACTTTGAAGAGTTGGAATTGGATCACTGCTTTGCTGCTGTTGATCCTCCATAGTTTTTGTGTAGTGGATTATCGCGTCGAAGCCTGACTTTTCCAAATCGGTCACAGTAAATCCACGAGCCGGGAATAATCGACCGCTAAATATGAGTTGAGTGCCTTTAAGATTGTGCTTCCACATGCAGCACTAGGCCTTTAAATGCGTCGTCGATTCCAAATGGCTTTGGTGGATTTTTCACGTCGTCTATTGGCACTGTTATAGTTTCTCTATTTCAGAGGAAAAATTTGCAGGGTTCTGGGTGTTTTGAATCGTCCACTGAATGTGATTTTTGTGTTGGCAATGGAGCTGAAACTGGTGTTGCCGCTTCTTTGTTAAGCATTTCATTCCAATTTATTTTCATTTTTATCGGACGGGTAGGGTATTAGAAGAACTCATCGTATCAATGATGGCTTGATTTTATTGTTTTTGTCATCGGTTACATACTGTTACGAACGTTTCAACGGCACGCTAAATAAACATCTGGCCAAGATGGTCGATGAGAACCAAAAGGACTGGGACCGACATATTCCACTATTTTTGATGGCGTACAGAGCTGCTGAACATGCATCGATGGGCCAAGCCCCAGCCAAAGTCATTTTTGGAAAGACTATTCGTCTGCCAGCCGATATAAAGTTCGGAACACCCCCTGAGAAACCCCAAACGATCTCGGAGTACGCAATTGATCTAAGACAACGGTTGAACCAGATACATAGGACAGTGTGAAATCACCTCGAATCGGCTACTGATCGCATGAAGACCAGGTATGATCTCAAGACAAATTCAACTGGCTTCCAGCAAGATGACTTGGTGTGGCTATATAACCCGCAACGGCGAAAGGGTAGGTCTCCAAAGTTGCAACATAATTGGGAGGGACCATACCGGGTCACAAAGCGAATTAACGACGTCGTATATCGCATACAGGAACACCGTAAACCGAGAGCCAAAATGAAAATCGTGCATCTGGACCGACTTGCCCCATATCACACCCAGGGAGAATAGACTACAACTGGCGACACATCTTTTCGGGGCAAAAAGAATTGAGGTGGGGGCAGTGTTACATGTACAAATAATTCTGCGAGCTACTGTCGCAATTGTTTCCACAATCATTAAGAACACCAACAAATGAATTTACTCGAAACCACGAGAACCCAACAAGCATTATCAACATCTGAAAGTGAGTCACTGCCCATTAATTACGCTGCTGGAATGTTCCCGCTTATTCATCAATGTACGAGAACTGAGTTGAATGATTAGAGATCCTATATAAAGGCGAGCAGAATGAATGGGGGGATCATTCATTACAACCGCGATAGAAAACTGCGATATAGTGGAACGTGAAGTAAAGGCGATTGATTGTTTGAGTGCGAAGTGATTTTAAGTGGACAGTTGATTGACAAATTTATAGACTAAGTGAAAATTAAAATTGTGAAATACTATAATAAGTGATTGTGCATTTTTTTTGATTAATTGAATAAACTCTTTTAATTTAATTTAAAAGACATTGCGTTTTCACTTCCCCGGAACATTAAAATTATTGGCCGCGAACCGAAAACACGTGACAATGGTGTCAAGAAGTGAGAAAGAAAATTTTGGAAGTGAAAACGATTAAACATTTTTGAAGTGCACAATATTGAGAATTAACGTGGAAACTGGTGGGAAAATAGCCGAAACAATAAAAATGCCAGGAAATTTACATCTAAAAATTAATCAATTGAGCATATTGGAGCTCAAAGAGGAGTTGGAACAGCGAAATCTGGCCACGCAAGGTACAAAGGCCATACTGATTGCACGCTTGCGTGACGCGATTGAATCGGAATGTGCGTATCTGGATTCGGGTGAGCATACAGATGCAGAAAAAGGCGCAGAAGGTGGTGAAGCAGAAACACCAAAACCAAAGGAACCAGAAAATGCGCTGATGCAAATGTTAATGCTGATGCAGCAAGAGCAGCGACAACAGTCATCCAATTTAACAGCGAAGTTAAATGAACAATCAGCGAAGCTAAGTGAACAATCAGCGCAGCTAAATGAACAGACATCCAGTTTAGCTACGAAGCTAAATGAACAATCAGCGAAGCTAAATGAACAATCAGCGAAGCTAGACCAACAAGCGTTCGAAATTAAGGCAGACATCACACAGAAGCTGGAAAAACAGTGAACTAAATAAAAGCGGAGCTCAGTAGTCTTAACAGCCAAATTAAATGCGTCGAGGAAAAGGTATACCAGGTCGAGGAGAGAATCAACCTTGAGATCAGCCAGGTCGAAGAGAGAATCAACCATGAGACGAAATAAGTGAAAAAGGACTTGGAAGCAGCGAAGGCAGTAGTGACCGCCTCACCAGCCCCACTTATAACCGCAGCGCAAAGCTCATCTAGAAATGTGCAAGCACCAATATTCGACGTGCAAACGGTCTGGACTATTCACGAAATCCAGTTTGAAGCCGCCGCAAGGATAAATCACTGGAATGAGCAGGAACGAGCAACTGCGTTAATTCTTGCTCTAAAAGGCCCAGCTGCCGAGCTTTTGCAGACTATCCCCGTTGAGTTGCATTCAAACCCGGCTGCTATAATGAATGCGCTGGACATGCGTTATGGAGACGATCATCTGAAGCAGATTTGCCGGGCACAGCTACGGCATCCGATGCAGAAGTCTGGCAAAACCTTGCAGCAGCTAGCACAAGACATTGAGCGACTGGCACTTTTGGCTTACCCAGCGTACGACCCAGAACATCGAGATGACGTAGCAGCAGAAGCATTCATCACCGCCTTAAAGGACAAGGAATTGCAACAAGCCGTGCGGTTAGCTCAAAAGCAAACAGTCAAGGATGCATTGGCGTATAGTTTAAATTTTGAGGCAGCCAAAAATGTGACCCGTACCACTGCCCGGGTTCGCGAGGTAGTGGCAGATAATTGCAAGTATGAGCGCGTGGGAATTGAGCAAGAGCTGCAGGTGAATGGTGCGCCTAGATGCTGGAATTGCGGGGAAAAGGGCACCTGCAAAGAGACTGCAAGAAGGGAAGAAGACGGAGCTATTGTCCAGGGTGGTGGAGATCCAGACCGTGTCAGAAGCCTAGAATGGAGGCCCATCAAACTGCAAGGGCCAACTTCGTGGGGCCAACGTTGGCTAGGAGTATCGACATCCCCAGCACCGTGCCAAGGCAACATCGTGGAGAAGCAGACAGATGCCTTCCTGGTCAAGTTGATGAAGAACATTGCACCATAACAAACGACACTAGTGCAACCCGATCGACGATCCGACCAGACCTAGTGAGGCCCCAACTACTTCACAAGGGCAGAGTTCATGGAAATGCTGACGCCCTATCTCGTCATCCATGTCCAGCTAACTGCAAGCATTGCCGGCGGATTGAGGAAAAGGAGCCGCCCATTGATCTGCGAGTGATAACGGCCGAATTCGATGAAGGTTGGTCATCGGAGGAGATTCGAAATGCCCAGTTAGCCGATGAAGATATCGGACCATTGCTCGTATGGAAGGAGACAACTGGGCGACCGGAGTGGAAGGACGTTTCAATGCATGGCGCAACCCTGAAAAGCTATTGGGCACAATGGAACTCCCTTCAGGTGGAGGGTGGCATACTCAAGCGGAAATGGGAAACGGCGGATGGTAGCTCCTATGGGATGCAAACTATACTACCCAAAAGCCGAACCCACGATGTGGTTAATTAAATGCATGAAGGATCCTCGGGAGGCCACCTTGGTGTTAACAAGACCTTAGCGAAATTGCGGGAAAGGTTCTACTGGCTCCACGCTCGAGAAGACGTAGAGGACTGGTGTCGCAGATGCACAATTTGCGCTTCCGTCAAAGGCCCAAAGCGATGACTGAGAGGACAAATGCAAACCTATAACGTAGGCGTGCCATTCGAAAGGATTGCTGTTGACATCGCAGGACCCTTTCCTGAATCCGATTGGGGAAATCGATCTACGCTGGTTGTAGCCGATTATTTCAGCAAGTGGCCTGAGGTCTATCCCATCCCCAACCAGGATCAAACTACCGTACCTGAACAGCTAGCGTTAAATTGGGTCAGTAGTTACGGCGTACCTTGTGAACTACATTCAGATCAAGGCCGAAACTTCGAGTCACTAGTTTTTAGCGAAATGTGCGAGCTGCTGCGAATACGGAAAACGAGGACAACACCGCTGCATCCCCAATCCGATGGAATGGTCGAACGTTTCAACGGCACGCTAAATAAACATCTGGCCAAGATGGTCGATGAGAACCAAAAGGACTGGGACCGACATATTCCACTATTTTTGATGGCGTACAGAGCTGCCGAACATGCATCGATGGGCCAAGCCCTAGCCAAAGTCATTTTTGGAAAGACTATTCGTCTGCCAGCCGATATAAAGTTCGGAACACCCCCTGAGAAACCCCAAACGATCTCGGAGTACGCAATTGATCTAAGACAACGGTTGAACCAGATACATAGGACAGTGTGAAATCGCCTCGAATCGGCTACTGATCGCATGAAGACCAGGTATGATCTCAAGGCAAATTCAACTGGCTTCCAGCAAGATGACTTGGTGTGGCTATATAACCCGCAACGGCGAAAGGGTAGGTCTCCAAAGTTGCAACATAATTGGGAGGGACCATACCGGGTCACAAAGCGAATTAACGACGTCGTATATCGCATACAGGAACACCGTAAACCGAGAGCCAAAATGAAAATCGTGCATCTGGACCGACTTGCCCCATATCACACCCAGGGAGAATAGACTACAACTGGCGACACATCTTTTCGGGGCAAAAAGAACTGAGGTGGGGGCAGTGTTACATGTACAAATAATTCTGCGAGCTACTGTCGCAATTGTTTCCACAATCATTAAGAACACCAACAAATGAATTTACTCGAAACCACGAGAACCCAACAAGCATTATCAACATCTGAAAGTGAGTTACGCTGCTGGAATGTTCCCGCTTATTCATCAATGTACGAGAACTGAGTTGAATGATTAGAGACCCTGTATAAAGGCGAGCTGAATGAATGAGGGGATCATTCATTACAACCGCGATAGAAAACTGCGATATAGAAGAACGTGAAGTAAAGGCGATTGATTGTTTGAGTGCGAAGTGATTTTAAGTGGACAGTTGAATGACAAATTTAAAGACTAAGTGAAAATTAAAATTGTGAAATTCTAAAATAAGTGATTGTGCACTTTTTTGATTAATTGAATAAACTCTTTTAATTTAATTTAAAAGACATTGCGTTTTCACTTCCCCGGAACATTAAAATTATTGGCCGCGAACCGAAAACACGCGACAATACGATATTGCCCAGCATGTGTCCTTTAATATTTGTGAATCGCTGCTCTGCAGCAAGTGCGCAGGCAATGGCAAAAGCGGACGGATTTTTCGAAATGCGGGTAACAAATTTTTATTTTGGCGTAGATTCGACATGAGTCAGACAATGCTATGAAGAAATGAATTGGTGTTTTCTCATTAGCAATTCGTAGCAAAAGGATGTGGAATGTCGTTGTCCGAATGCGGCAAAGCAAGGACAGATGTCCATGTCAATGATGCACGTGGCCGTTCGACCTACAAATTAAAATATAAACGTAAAAACATACAAATTTTTCTGTTTAAATTACCGAAAATTTCATAGGCCACGATTTTGCCTTGCTTCCGCGTAAATTTCGCTGTCAGATTGTTTTTCGCCTTGGGGTTGACCGCTGCAGGATTGGCTCTTATTGCCATAATCATGCTTTCCGCAACTTCTCCTTAGTAAAAGCCTGTTACTGCAGAGAAGCGAGTAAGTTAGCTAGTAAACGTATCTAAACAGCCTTTAGTCGAGTCGATCCATTTCTTTCTATTATTATCGGGCGAGTAGAGCTACTGCTGATTAGTTCATCGGCTAAACAAGTGTGAACCTGTCAAATTAATCGAGTATATACAGTATGTAGTACTATATGGTACAAGTGCTGAAGAAGACTGTTAATAATAGTTCAAAATGGCGTTAAATCGAATAAAAATCAATAAATCCAATATCTGAAGGTATTTAGATTGCATTTTTTTAATTAAACTAAATTGGAAAACTATCATTGAAAAATGACCTATCGATATAAATATTATTATAGTAACTTATACCATACAATGTCAAAATAAAAAATCAAAGCATTCTTCGTAATTTTCTAATGCTTTTTCTTTCCGAAGATAGATTTTCTAACCTCTAGTTTCTATTTACTTATTACACAAATTCCCTCATCCACTACTCTTAAGATAGCCATGGCAAGCTTAATCAGCTTATTTATTTTATTGCCATACATGCTGTTCATCTTGCAAGACACTACTCACTTATGAACTGTACTCGCGCAAAAGTGTGACCGATTTTTGGGCAGTACCGAGCATATGGTTACTAAAATACTAGCATAATGCGAACCAGGCTTTAGTCCGCATATTCACAAATGTACGACAAGATAAAATTCAATGATAGACAAAATATTCAGCAATTCTCGGGAACCCGGTACCATACATACTTTTTTAGTCACCACAAACAAATTCGAGGCAACTTAAAACAAGTTGGGTAGACAGACCTATGCTCATGTCAGAAGGGTTTTGTACTCAACTTACAAAATGCCGTAACCAGCAACGAATAAAATTAAGAAACACGTCATGTTCGAGGATCATACTATTATTAACTAAGTTGAAAGAATTTTTTAATTTTGAGGTATTTGTTAAAATTATACCCATAAATATCTCGCTTGATAATTTTTTCAGATTTATTTAGATCACGGGTGTCCATTCGCGAGAGAGAAAACACATTTTTCATGTATTTCCCCCCCCCCCCCCCCTCTGTGCCCCCACTGAAGCAAAAACTCTCAGTTTAAGAGCTGTTTTGAAAAGCTCTCATAGAGAACTTTCATTTGATACTCATATCGGCTACCTTTCATGCAATTTTTTTTCAGGGGCCACTCCTCTGTACTGTAAGCATCGATTCATGGCCTATTTATTCGAATCCTAGAATGGCTACAAAACCCTTTTGCTAGGAGCTCTCTCCTGCCTCTTTGACTTGTTTCAATTGTATGTAGTCATCCTCATGATATCTATCATTCCTGAAACTTTCATGCAAATCCTAGCAAAGCTGTAGTTTCTAAGTCGGTAAAAAGCGCATATGGCTCCATAGCCATATGTTTCCATAATAATACAGGGCATATTGTTCCATAGTAATACAGGAAAATTCAAATCGCTATAACTTCGTTAAATACTGATCGATCTTTATGAAACTTTCAGAAAAGATCAATCTTATAAATAGTCATCTGTGTGCTAAATTTCATTGAATTGAAGGGTACCATTTAGATTTTATTCAAGAAAACATAAAATCGATAAATCATACTATTACTAACAAAGTTGAGTGAATTTCGACTTCTCACGTATTTGTTGTTGTTGTACTCATTAAGGCCTACATTCATGATTTTTTTCAGGTTTTTCGGATGGAAGGTGTCCAATCGCGAGGGGGGTACGCGAAAAGTTCGTACATTTCCCCTTCCCCTGCCCCCCTCGGTACTCATAAGGCAATTTTAAGACCTGTTTTCAAAAGATCGCATTGAGACCTTTCCAATGACACCCTACTCGACTACCATTGGTGAAAAATTTTTTTTGAGGGGTCACCTCCCTATACGGGGAGACCCTCCTTAAACCCCTTCGAAAATTTTTTTCACCCTTGAACTTTCAAGAGGTCACCATTTCTGACCTTTCCGCAAAGTTTCATGGCTGTAGCCTCTATAGTTTCGGAGAAAAAGTGCTGTGACATACAGACGGACGGACGGACGGACAGACGGACACAGGTCGTGATTGCAATAGGGTTTTGTATTTTAGTACAAAACCCTAAAAAAAAAATTGGTGGATAAATACTTTATTGTGCGGGTTCAACTGGTACTTGCCCAGATTTTTTGTTTTTCTTCACTCTTTATCGCTCAATTAAAAGCTTTTTTTCTTCGTAGCACTACAGCCCCTTTCGGGCCTTTGCTTAGAGATAGTTAAAGTATCTCATTATCATGATCGAATCTATCGGAACTCCACAAGGTGATATGATCATAATCACGCTTTGGCCGAGAGTCCGTTCACCCAGCTGCGATACGTTCTGATTTTAAACCAGCACGTATCATAACTGAGCAGGCTCATAGTCCGTCCGAAGAATCACTCGAACTAAATCTCGTTGACGCCAACGAAACTCGAACCAGAGACCTTCGGCTTACGGGCATAGTGCTCTAACCACTACACAACGCGGACTAATTGAAAGCTTTAATCGAATAAATTGTTCGAGATGAAATTTATTAATATTTATAATAGTTAAATTGAATAATAAAAATTTAGTTAAAAAAGTTATGGATTTCCCACATTTGCGTGGGTATCTCAAAAGTCAGATCGAAAAACATCGCCCCCTAAATATTCCGTGCGTTCCGTCTTCTTTTGTATTCACCAAATTTCGCAGATTTATATTTAATAATTTAATGAGATTGTCTTGCATGATCGACCATCAATGAGAAAGAACATTCACGTAAAAAGCAACAACAATTTCCACATTCTCCTCAAAATTCCCACTTTCCAATAATCGCTACAAAATTGATTCATGACATGAGTACGACAACCAAAAAGAAGTTTAATGAACTATATGTATATTGAATAAATTCACCTTACACGCCAGCTCATGTCAACCAAGTCACTTATCTAGATCTTAATGGCACAAGTCCCTGAAGACGAACCGGTCTGGGCCGCAAATAAGTCGTATAAGAAAAGTGCGTGTAGTTTATGGTGTATCTTTTCTTTAGATGTAATATCTTGTGCCATAAATATTTTCGCTTAAGGTGGTTAGCATGTGCTTAGGAGATTTTATTTGTACTCAACATCTCATTCAAAACGAGTCAAAGTCAAATATCGCCTTCTCAACTACAATCTTTAAAAGTCGCTTAGATAGTCACTTTCAAAAGTTCGCCGCATATTCGGGCGCGAAAAAAATTAAACTTACTTGTCAGGTTATTGAGTTAACTACAAATCGTCCTTGAAATATTTTAGCAAGTCAATGAGCTGCAAAATGTAGGTATTGTGCGGTGATTCAAAATGGGGTTCATGGTGAGCGAAATTAATTGGCGATCGTTAGGAAGGTTCAATGGAATCATTAACGATTGGAGTAGCTGAAAGATGAAATGACGGAAAGGTGTAACGTCTTGGAGACTTCAAAGCGAATGAGGTGTTGTTGTGCGTGTCCTTGGAGCGCTGCCGAACAATTGATTGAATGGTTTCACGGATTGAAATTACTCTTTCATATTTTGCAGTACTTCCTACGATTCCGTACTGCCCTGACCTTACATACTTCAATTATCTTTTTACAATAAAGCATGATTAAAATTAGATTCTTTAATTATTTTCGAGTTTTTAATTATTCCGTACTCTAAAGTAGGCAAGAAGGTAAACAGTTTCAAGTTAATTTAATACCTTCACTTAAAACGTCGTTCACAGAATGACTGTTGAAATAACCATTTCCATTATTCTCCTTGAGCAACACTAAATGAATCCCAACAAAAGAGCTACCAAAATCTCATCTCCAACATCCACTGGGAATGCTCTCCACCGCGAAACCCAAGAAGGTTTGTTTGTGGGATGAGTCATCAAGATGATAGTAAATAATGAGGGAAAAAATGCTCACCATCCAGCACTTGGTTGTCGTTTTCTTTCGGCTTTCTTGTTTAATCTTTCCCTTTTCTTGAACGTGCGGCTGATCCACCAAACCTGTTGTTCATCGAGTCCAACGGTCAAGTCGTGTAATTTTCTTATTACGATTATTGTAGTTGTTGTTAAAAAGCTGTTGTTGCCTTTGTTGGTGCTTTTAAGTTTTCTTCATTCTGTTTCGATTACTTCTTACCGGTATATTCGTGGGCTCTGTCTTAATGGTTATTTTTCGTTGAGAAAAAGTTGCTCGTCTTGATGAATCATTCCGACTCCGTTGTTAATTTATCGAGATTCATAATTTTGTAAATGTTTGAAATCATATAAAAGCAATTAAGGCGCCATGCTGTCAAAATATATTTGAAAAAAGTGTGTATAATGATTCAACTTTTAAGCAATACATCTTAAGGATACAAGAAGAAATAAAAGAAAGACTTGGGAGAAAAAGGCAAGGCACAAAGCAAAGATGAAGCCAAAATAATATTATAATACAAGGCTTGATAGGTTTCAATTTGTTTTTCTTGCTTTCTGGCTATTTTTATGCTTGAGTATCGCAAGCATTATGCAATGAAGACGGAAACATTGAAGAGATTTAATCGGGATGTTGTTTTTATAAGTGTGTGAGTGCGTTAAATTGCCGCCGCGGCATGGTTGCTAAATGGTTATTAAGTGATTTGTAAAATTAAAGATTTGGAAAGACATTGAAAAGACATATTGGCATTTTCGTTTTATCCATTAACAAAAAGTTGATTAAAGCCTCCGTATATTGAATTAACTTGCTTGACTAATGGGATATATTTAAGTGTATTGCTATGGATAAACAAGACGAGCTAGCAAAAGAGTGTTCCTGCCAGAAGGGTTTTGCTAACCAATTAGTAACCCTAACAACGTCTTCAAAACATCAAAACTTGACTCTTATACAGATTCCATAGTTTGCATTTCAAAAACTAACACATGGTTACTATGTACAATGGCTTACAGCTTATTTCATGCAACTCCAATTTTAAAATTTGTTTCGCTTCTATTGGAAAACTATATAAAATAATGGTACGATTTAAATGTCAAGTCTTAGACAAATATTTAATCTTCAAGTTACTAATTTAAAAAATGAAAAAATTGCTGTTTACAATAATTACAAAAGAAAAATAATGAAAATACTGCTTACTTTTTATGTTAAAACTTATTTCATGCACTAAAACTTCGATCTTAAATCAAAACAGAACATTAAATTTTATACACAATTCAGTGCATCGTAGGGTAGCCCTTTGCATTTAGTACATCCTTAAGTCTATTTGACATAGAATCCACAAGTTTTTAGGTAGTCGCTGGGGTACTTTTGGTCCACTCCTCCAAAATAACTCTTTTTAATTGTTTCTTGTTGGAAATACTGTGTTTCCGAATATTATTTTCCAAAATTGCCCATATGTTTTTAATTACATTCAAATCTGGGCTCTATGCCGGCGGGGCCAAAACATGAAAGCAGTTCCAAGGCTACACAATTCCAGACTTATGCTTAGGGACATTGTCTTGGTAGAAACGAATTCGTTGTGTATTTCAAGACTTGCAGCAATCTGGGGCAAGTTTTGTACATATTACCTTTAATGAACTCCAAATTTCCACTCACAGCTGCTGACATACCTGTACATGCCCGAACCGTTACGCACCTGCGGCCTGCTTCGTTGTAGCTTTTAAATGTTCTTTTTGCTGCCCGTTATTCGGATTCCGCCACATGTATGTCATGCAAACAGAGCCAAAGATATTAAATGTAGACTTGTCGGCAAATCTGATGCTGTTTCAAAAGTCCGAGTTTTTGTTAGGCCACTCTTTCACAAAGGCCAGTCAGCTCATCTGACTTTTCCCCTTATTAATGTCTGGTTTTCTAACTGCTCGGCCACTGAAATTGTGGTGTTGGAGCACGCAATGGAGAGTTTCTGCACTGCATGACTTCCATAGTTCTTGCTATATCTTCGTGACTAGTTTTGGAGCCGATAACTTTGGTTTCACCTTAATTTTACGTACGATAAATTGCTCATCGGACGAGTTGAAAATTTTGTTAGGCGTGCCTCTGCCCTTACCACGAATCGATTTTCATGAAGTGGTCTTTCAATGATGCTCTGCATTGTGGTAGGAGACAAATTATCTATTTAAACGATTCTACGCTGAGATTGGCCGTTTTCGAAATGACAAGATTGTCAATATCTTCAGATGGACCTGATTGCACTAAGTAACTAGTGTTTGTCTAACTACCTCTGTCTTAATGTTGCCAAATGCTATAAAACTACTTTTAATCTAAATTATTCTCCGCTGACTTTCACCTATATGTTAAATGAAATCCCATTCGCTACTGTGAGCTTTGCTAAGGATCTTAGCGTTACTTTTGATCCTAAGCTCAATTTTGATGCACACATTCTAATCGTGACTACTAGGGCCTCGAAAATATTGGGACTTATTTTCAGGCATGCTCATAAATTTAACAATATATTTACCTCCGTCCGCTTGTTTATCTGTCTTGTCCGTCCTATACTCAAAAATTGCTCTGTAGTTTGGTCTCCCCGACACTCCTACCTCATTAACTCGTTAGAGAATGTCCAGCGAAAATTTACTCGTGTCTTATTTTACAAATTCAAAGTCCCATATCAACCCAATGACTGTCGTTTACTCTTCTTACATTTGCCTACTCTGTCGTCCCGTCGCATGTATCTAGATCAGTGTTTACTATATCAGCTCTGCCACAATCAAATTTCATTAAAATTGTTTGCACACTTACGTTTTCGTCAATCATCGCGTTCTTCTCGGGCAAACAATTTTTTCGTGCCACCGTATGCCCGTACAACTTTATATTTTCATTCTCCCACTATACGAATGGTAAGAATCATGATAAGCTTGAGCTTGGCCCTTTTTCTGACTCATACCTAGTTTTTAAATTGAGATTAAGAACCCTGATTCTTACAACTCAACTGAAGTAAATACTAGACTTTTTTTTGTGCTTTAATTTAATTATACATGCATATTTAGTATTGTTAATATAATTGAATTTCTTTTTATATTGACTTTAACACTTAATTCTAATTTTCATTAATTTTCTTTTCTGTTTGTTTTGTTCCATTTTGTAATTGGATTTTGTTTTATCTGTTAAATGGAATTTAAATAAATAAATAAATAAATATACGCTTCTTGACCTTTACACGTACAATATTACACTAAATATCGACTACAGCTAATTGTGAGATCTTCAACAAAAGCATAGGAAACAAGTTGGGTAAACAGACCTACGCTCATGTCAGAAGGGTTTTGTATTCAATTTACAAAATGCAGTCACCAAATCGAATAAAATCAAGCAACATGTCAAAGATGATTTTATTGGAAAAAATATGAAATTCGAAGATCATACTATTATTAACAAAGTTGAAAAAATTTCGACTTCTGAGGTTTTTATTATTGTTATACTCATAAATCTCTCCCTTGATAATTATTTCATTTTTTCGCGAGGGAGGAAACACATTTTTCATGTATTTCCCCCCTATGCCCCCACTAAAGCAAAAACTGACAGTTTAAGAACTGTTTTGAAATGCTCCCATGAAAACTTTTATTTCATACTCATATCGGCTACGTTTGATGAATTTTTTTTTTCAGGGGCCACTCTCCTGTACTGTTATCATCGATTAATGGCCAATTTTTTCGAATCCTAGAATGGTTACAAAACCCTTTTGCTAGGAGCTCTCTCCCACCTCCTTGACTTGTTTCACTTATGAGCATTAATTATAGGTACTCATCTTCAGTCATTCATTAAATTGAATCAAGTGTTCAAAGCATGCACCTTAAACGTTGAAGTTGGGAAAAAATAACTCAAAATTATTTTGTTTTGTGTTGTTTTGTATTTTGTTTTACGATTACTGATACCACTAGCTGAACCGATTCTCAAAGATATACAAAGCACCTAACATTCCTGAAATTTTCATGCAAATCCTAGCAAAACAGTAGTGTCTGAGTCGGTAAAAAGCGCATGTTGTTCCATAGCCATATGTTGCCATAGTAATAAATGCAGCGCATATTGTTCCATAGTAATACAGGAAAATTCAAACCGCTATAACTTCGCTAAATATGACTCAATCTTTATGAAACTTTCAGGATGGATCAATCTTATAAATAGTCATCTGTGTGTTGAATTTAAGGGTACCGGTAAGATTTTATTCAACAAAACATAAAACCGATAAATCATACTATTACTAACAAAGTTGAGTGAATTGCGACTTCTAACGTATTTGTTGTTGTTGTACTCACCAAGGCCTACAATCCTGATTTTTTTTCAGATTTTTCGGATCACAGGTGTCCAATCGCGAGGGGGGGAGGACACAAATTTTTCGTGTGTTTCCCCTGTTGTTGTACTCATAAACACCTACCTCCATAATTTTTTGCAGATTTTGCAGATCAAAGGTGTCCAATCAAAAGGGGGGGGACACAAATTTTTTGTGTATTTCTCCTCTCTGTGTGCCTCTCGAAGCAAACTTTGCCAAAGTAAGACCTGTTTTGAAAAGTTTTCATCAAGACCTTTCATTTGTTATCCATATCGGCTACCTTCAATGAAATTTTTTTTCGGGGGGTCACTCCCCTATATGGGGAGACCACCCTTAATAACCTTATAAAATTTTTTTGTAGTTGAACTTTGAAGAGAACACCACTTTACACCTACATACAAAATTTGATATTTCTAGCTTCAGTAGTTTCCGAGAAAAACTGCTGTGACACACGGACGGACGGACGGACGGACGGAGGGACGGACAGACAGACAGACAGACGGACAGACAGGACGCGATTTTAGTAGGGTTTTGTAAAATTATTTTACAAAACCCTAAAAATGATGGGATTCCTAAGTATCTGTTAAAGATTAAATTCGTATTTCAGAATGCTACAACTTAAAAATCTTATTCTAGAGAGAGAACAAATTAGGAAGTGATATATGAAATGTAACTCAAAGTCAAAAGCACTTTATTTAATACTAATCGTTATAAATTTTAAAAGAATATAAAGCGAATTCCAAACAATAACAATACAAAAACTTAATGGCTCTCTAAATTTATACGTTATTAGTTAAACATGTTTCATCAAAAAACTATAGCAAATTCAAATTACATATATTATGATTTGATTGAAAAAGGAGGAAAAACCAAAATTATTTATAATTTTCACACCACAGTGGACTTTGATCCTACACCTAATATGTTATAACCTAATTTTCATCAAATTCAATCTAAAACTTTATCTTATACTAAAAAATTCTATCGTAATATTCCTAACCTACGCGTTGAACCTTATCTCTAAACCTAATAAAATAAACATAACATATACCTAAACTATCCCTAATTTTTAAAACTCCAAAACTAAGTAACGAAAAACAAAAAACTGAAAATAAACACGAATAATTTAGACATTACCATTCAGCCACCAATACCTAGATTGCTTCGTCTCAGCTCGATCAGCTTCAAAAAATCTAGTAAATGAGTATCTCCATTGGAATTGGTGGTCTCATGAACTCTAAACTCGGAGAATATTTTATCTTCTTATCGGTGGCCTGTCTATGTATGTGATATATAATTGAGGCGCCGTCAGAATCAAAAACATATCGTGTCATGTCCAAATACGTGAATGCTTCTGGAGGAACGAAGCCAGTAGTGAGGCAAGTCGCAATATATCCGTCTGCAGGGTGGAACGGCTGTGAAATTCGAGGGTTTTCACTCACAGTTACAGGTCTTGCGATATGATTCCGAAGAAGGTTCAATATCAAGATATCGACTCTTGTCATTTGAGCAGTTTGACAAATACCTCTATTCGATATATAATGCTTCCAATCCGTCTCAGGCTTTCTGTACAAACCCGTACATGCACGAAGACATTTCCTTTCGAAAACTCTTAAGTTTTCCATAGTACTAGCACTCTGGTTGTACCAGATCTGATATCCATATGTCAAAACTGGTCTAACCAGGGTCTTCTAACAGATAATTTTGACTTTTTGATCAATGTATCTGGAATAAAAGAGTCTTCGCAGGGCCATGACTACTTTTTGTGCCTTACTGAGCATGATTTTGGCATGTTCAGTAAAGTACAATTACTCCTCGAGATGAACACCGAGGTATCGAATACAGGAGTTATGTGGAACCCGTTTTGAACTACACTCGCCATCCATGATGTGGAAATCCTTCTCAATTACGTTTCAGGTCTTGACTCATCCCCTGCAGCGTTGTCCGAAACAAGATTGTTTCGCACTTCTGCGCATTGATTTTCATTCGCCAATTGTGAGTGTACAGCTGCACATCATTGAACATTTTTTGCAGATTGCTCTGAACTATTGTAGCTTTTCGGTTTGTCGTATAGATGATCAGATCATCAGCAAACGCTACCAATGATCGCGTTGGTGAGAAGTAAAAATCAACGCCGTTCAATAGCTTGCGAATGAAGATTGAGAAGAGCAGAGGCGCAGTAACTGCTCCCCGTTGTAGACCATTCAAGACCTTGAATTCGCGCATTGTTGTCAGATTTCCATCAGTTACAACAAATGATTTCCCGTATAACATATTGCACATGATGGCGACAAGGTGTCTGGGGAACTTGTCCTGACGAAGTTTAAAAACTAGTCCACCTAACTTCACTGTATCGAAGACATTCTCCATACCAATGCAACACGCTCCAACACATTCTCTATTGTTTAGTTTCCAACAGATGTCTGAGGTTACTTTCGTTATCGCATGTATGGTCGAATGCCTGGCACGAAAACCAAATTGGAAATTTGGCATCAACTCATATTTCTCAATGTGGGCGTTTAATGCTTTGTTGAGTATCACTTCAAACATCTTGCTGATGTTAAGCAGCAAGCTAATTGGGCGGTAGCTTTTAGGGCATGAAGATTCTTTTCCTTTCTTCAAGATCGGAAATACCTTAGCCTTTTTCCACTCATTTGGGAAATATGAATTGCTCAACATGTTGTTGAACAATATGCAATGATTCCTAATAGCAACCTCAGGCAAATGTCAGAGAACTACATTACATTACAGTACCACATGATTTCTTGTTATTTATCTTGCGAAATATGAGACACAAGTCTTCATAGCTGACAAAATAATCAATAAGATTCAAGCTCGGTATGAGGTCAGATGTTAAAACTTTTGCTTCATCGACCTCTGAAAATATTTCATTACCTCTCTCAGGGTTTGGTAGATGAACCAATTCAAAATGTGTTCCAATCAGGGCAAGTTTATGCAATCTCTCACAAATCATCCTGTTTCCATTTCTATCAGGAGTCGTACTATCAATTTCGATACCAGCTCTATCGAGAAGATTGATGTCATCACTACTGACTTCAAGGTTCGATACCTTCAGTCGAGACTTCTTACGGAATATGCTATTCACTTTCGCGAAAACACCATCTGGGTCCGGTGGGCTAATACCCCTCAATTTTTCTACCCATTGATCCCTGACCTCACTCCTGAAGTATGAACGGATTAAGTTCCGGATATTCTGCTGGTGTAATTTCAATAAAACCAACGAGGGATGGTTGTAGTTCAAAAATCATCGATAAATATTGATCGTCCGTCCGTGTGTCACATCAGTTTTTCTCGGAAACTACTTAAGCTAGAAACATAAAAAATTGTGTGCAGGTGTAAAGTGGTGATCTCCTCAAAGTTCAACTACAAAAAAAATTTATAAGGTATTTAAGGGGGGTCTCCCCATATAGGAGAGTGACCCCCCGAAAAAAAAATTTCATCGAAGGTAGCCGATATGGGTATCAAATGAAAGGTCTTGATGAGAACTTTTCAAAACAGGTTTTAGTTTGGCAAAATTTGCTTCGAGGGGTGCACAGGGAGGGGAAATACACGAAAAATTGGTGGCCCCCCCCCTCGCGATTGGACACCTGTGATCCGAAAAATCTGAAAAAAATCAGGAATGTAGGCCTTGGTGAGAACAACAACGACAAATACGTGAGAAGTCGCAATTCATTCAACTTTGTTAGTAATAGTATGATTTATCGATTTTATGTTTTCTTCAATAAAATCTTAAAGGTACTCTTAAATTCATTTAGTAAGTAGATGTCTATTTATAAGATTGATCCATCCTGAAAGTTTCATAAAGATTGAGTCATATTTAGCAAAGTTATAGCGGTTTGAATTTTCCTGTATTACTATGGAACAATATGCGCTGCATGTATTACTATGGCAACATATGGCTATGGAACAACATGCGCTTTTTACCGACTCAGACACTACAGTTTTGCTAGGATTTGCATGAAAATTTCAGGAATGATAGGTATCATGTATATCTTTGAGAATTGGTTCAGCTAGTGGTATCAGTAATCGTAAAACAAAATAGTGACTGTTTTAAATGCGAAGATTGAATAATTTTGAGTTATTTTTTCCCAACTTCAACGTTTAAGGTGTATGCTTTGAACACTTGATTCAATTTAATGAATGACTGAAGATGAGTACCTACAATTAATGTTCATAAGTGAAACAAGTCAAGGAGCTGGGAGAGAGCTCCTAGCAAAAGGGGTTTGTAACCATTCTAGGATTCGAAAAAATTGGCCATTAATCGATAATAACAGTACAGGAGAGTGGCCCCTGAAAAAAAAATTCATCAAACGTAGCCGATATGAGTATGCAATGAAAGGTTTTCATGGGAGCTTTTCAAAACAGTTCTTAAACAGTCAGTTTTTGCTTCAGTGGGGGCACAGGGGGGAAATACATGAAAAATGTGTTTCCTCCGTCGCGGATGGACAACTGAAATAATTATCAAGGGAGATATTTATGAGTGTAACAATGCCAAAAACCTCAGAAGTCGAAATTCGTTCAACTTTGTTAATAATAGTATGATCTTCGAATTTCATATTTTCTCCAATAAAATCGTCTTCTTGATTTGATTCGATCTGGTGACTGCATTTCGTAAATTGAATACAAAACCCTTCTGACATGAGCGTAGGTCTGTTTACCCAACTTGTTTTAAATTCAACCGATGATTTTCATGTTGAACTGGAATGAGGAAGAGATCATCCCTTTGATGATTGACTTCCATTACGATTGCGTTATGGTCGCTATCGTAAGAAAGCACCTGCAGTTTCCGTTGAGGACTATTGAAGTTGAATTCAAGTCTAGCGCCAGCAATGCAGACGTCCAAATATGAATTTGTCCTAGGGTATGTTGGGAACTCCGACCCATATAGATTGCACCTGTATTTAATTTGGCTCTCTGTTATCCACGACTTCAGGAATACACCTCTTGGATTATTGGTGGCATTCAGCCATGATGTATGCTTGGCGTTCAAGTCACCAGCAAGAATATAATAACTATGCAGCCTGTTCAATTCAAGTATTTTAAACGAGGAATTGAGCTCCTCCTTGAACTTGAGAACATTTCGATTAGTTGCATAGGCAGAGATAACGAAGAGGTTATCCCCACCTGGCAGTGAGATTTTGATAACGGACACTTGAAGACATTCAAAGCTTTTGAGCTCGGCTTTTCAATATTTTGGAAACAATAGTGTCTTTCAACCAATATCGGTGCCACCTCCCCCATCACCGTTCACCCTATCGTTTCTTACGAATTCAAAATCCTTGAATGTCATGGAGTGCCATGAATTAAGGTGGGTTTCAGCGAGAAGCATGATGTCAGGGTTTTGCTTAACAATGAATAATCACGTCGATGTATAGTAACAATGGAATTGACGTTGATCGAGATGAGACGAATGCTCTACATGGAAATGCGACTGGGCATTTGAAAGCCCTAAACGCAGAAAGGCAAGATTAGTTTTCGTATCTTGTTCATCGATTCCCTCCGATAAAGAATTTAGTTGCTGGTAAATTTTGAGAAGCAGCTCATTATTGCCACTTCATTATTTACATTATTTACCGCATTTTCTGCTGGTCCTCTAGCGGCTTATGCAAATGGTACTCCGGGTTTGACGAAGTTCGGTGCTAAGACACTGCGGTGTAGTCATACCGAATTTGATGTTTCTAGCTTAGGAAGTTTGCGAGAAAAATCACTGTGTTGAACGGACGGATGGACACACGGACAAACAGGACGCAATTTTAGTAGGGTTTTGTAAAATTATTTTCAAAACCCTAAAAACGAATATACGATGGAATGAATTTTCTTTCATCTTCAAAGGTAATGTTTTCATTTTATATCCCATGTTATTTTTGTGATGTACATTCTGATTTCACTTCTGCCCAAAATGCGTTTTTCTTATCCATATCACGTTTGTTAACACCTCAGTTTATCCTTCATCATCACATGTCACTGCTTGTAAGCGCTATGGTATGAAGGTCTTCAGGTCTTTGGTATGCCATAAGCTTGCTTCATTCCCTTCTTGAGTGACTTAGCGATAAGTACACGCTGACTTCTTCTAAATTCGAAGGGCCCTGCATATTTCGGCGCCGTTTTTGCCGAAAAGTAGTTTGCGGTATCCGACTGAGCGAAATTCCGTCCCCAAACCATATCTTTCATCTGAAATGGGTGAGTCCGCTTCTGAAGGTTGGATCTTTGTGTGTTTTGCTCCGCAGCCTTTCTCATGTGTTCTTTAATTTCCTCACGCATTTTAGCTAATAATTTCTTATGGTTTTCGCCCACGTATGATTTGAGCATTCTTTTGATATTTTGGTTCACCCATTCCGCGGGGTTTGATTGGGCATAGAATAAGCAGTGCATTGTATCTTGGCGCCATATGTGGTAACCAAGAATTGCAATTCCTGAGGGTGAAACTGTGACCTATTGCCGCAAATGACTACGGCCAGTACCCCAAATAACAGAAAGACGTTTTTCTCTAATATTTGGGCGATTACCTTCCCGTTTGCTTGTCGCAGCTGAAAAATGAGTGAAAATTTATTAAAGTAGTTCTCAATGTTCAGTATGTAGCGATTCCCTTGGGTCGACCGAAGTAGTGGCCTTATCAGATTTATACAAATTTTTTCGCAAGGCTCTTTTGCCTGGCCCTGTCTAGAGACCTTTGGGCTATACGGGCGTTTCCGTTCCACCTTCATTGATTGACAAATATGGCACCGTGCGACGCGCCGCTTAATGTCAGCGCTCATTTTAGGCCAAAAGTACTTCTGCAGCACTCGATTGTACGTTCTCTCGGCCCCCATATGCCCCGCCGTCGGGTCGTCATGACACTGATGTAGCACATTCCACCGCTCTCTCTTTGGTACGACCCGTTTCAAACGATTTCCTCCCGATTCCAGGTACCTATCCGTCCGGGAAGCTCTGAGGCTTACTGTTCAATTTGGGTTTCATCCTCTCCAACCATTTATCCTCATTGCTCGTCTCTACAAGGACAACGTTGACCTCTGGGACTGACCTTAACAAGGCATCTGATACGAGATGCAAGTCAAAGTGTTGGAGTTAGGCAGCCCATCGTGACAATCTTCCATTTGGGTCCTTTAGACTATTTAACCAGACCAACGAATGGTGGTCGGTGATGACGCTAAATCGAGCCCCCTCCAAACACGGCCGCAATTTTCTATTGCCCAGAGCACCGCCAAGCATTCTTTTTCTGTAGTCGAGTATTTTCTCTCCACAATACTCAAACTAAGACTCGGGTTACAAATAACCTTTTCTCCCTCCGTATCGACCTGCCTTAGCACTGCTCCCAATACTGTATCTGAAGCATCTGCCTGCTCTTTAAAAGATTTCGTAAAATCTGGACCTGTAAGAATAGGAGCTGTAGGCAGCTTTGTCTTGCACTGCACAAAGGCCTCTTCACATTCTCCAGACCATACAAATTTTCGGTTTTTCTTCTTCTTTTCGTGGCGTGATCCGGTAAAAACCGACTACCATGGCTAGAAACTGCCGAACTTTCTTTACGTTTGTTGATCGGGGGGTGTTTATCAAGCAGTCTACTTTTTCGGGATCTACATGAAGTACGAAGGTGTAAAGTGGTCCTCGCTTTAAAGTTCAACTACAAAAAAATTTTATAAGGTATTTACTTGGGGTCTCCCCATATATGGGAGTGGCCTCCGAAAAAAATTTCATCAAAGGTATCAAATGAAAGGTCTTGATAAGAGCTTTTCAAAACAGGTCTTAAACTGACATTTTTTGCTTCGTGGGGCACACAGAGAGGAGAAATACACAAAAAAAATTGTGTCCCCCCCTTTTTGATTGGACACCTTTGATGTGAAAAATCTGCAAAAAATTATGGAGGTAGGTGTTTATGAGTACAACAACAACAAATGCCTCAGAAGTCAAAATTCGCTTAACTTTGTTAATAATAGTATGATCTTCGAATTTCACATTTTCCCCAATAAAATCGTATGGGTACCCTTAAACTCAACGAAATTTGATAATTAAGTAGTCTTATATTCTGTAAGTTTGATGAAAGTCGCAAGATATACACGGAAGTTATAGCCATTTGAAATTTCTCCAATTACAACAACAATAAAACATGATTTTGGTATTTTATGGACTTTTCATAGAAACATACACTGCAGCTTTGATTTGATCTACTTAAAATTTTCAAATAAGATGAACAACATTAAAATTATTGGGAATTCATGATTTGAGTGATTTTTATTATTTTGCAACAAAATGGCGACCGTTGAAAATAGAGAAACAATTGGTTTTCCTTTAAACGTGCACATCTCTTTGAGATGTTTCTTAACTTTAGTCGATTGCTGGTGACTGCATTTTCGAGAAGTTTGGTACAAAACCCTTCTGACATGAGTGTAAGTCTGTTTACCCAAATTGTTTCACTTCTTTTATGGCACTGACTTTGCAAGAATTGTACCTATTCTTCAATTACCGCATATAAGCAAAAAAGGTATACACAGTCAATTGGATATGGATCCAAAATTACAAATGCTACACAAACCTTATTCCCTTATCTTTCTCAATAGAAAGCACTAGTTGAGTTTTTGAATGCAAAGGAGATGATTGACTATTCTTTTTTCATATAATACATATCAAACATCCTTTGAATTGAATCAAAATTATTGTATGTAATAATTTTAACTAACCCGGCGTCACTGTCGCAGAAAATACTTACGCGGGCGTTAACGTGGGTCGAAACACCTTACTCGTATACCCGTATTTTCAACACATGATGCAGACATGCTTTTTGAATTCATTCGTAGCTCGTTTTAGTTGATAGCATAATTTTGCTATTATTTTAGTAAAAAAATAAAAAATATGTACAGTTTAGGAACACAAAAAAATAACAAAAATGAGGCTTTTTAAGTTTTAATTCATTTTCTACGCTCTTAACCAGTCTTAATAGTTACTTAAGGCACTTTTTTAAACTTGACTAAAATATCTTCGGGGAAAAGTATGTAAAAACTAATTAGGATCCTTGTTGTTACTACAATCACTGTAGAAAGGTATGATGTATTCTGGGCAAATATATTTGAAGCAACCCTAGCATGTGTATTTGGTATTTCGACCTTTTTGCGCAGGGCACACTTGACATCTTTTACGCGCATTGAGTATATTTGCAGGAGGTTCTTCTGGTGATTTATCAACAATTTCTTAAATTCTTTCGCCTATTCTCGTGGCAAGTGATTTGTATTCTGGCGTTTTTACAAATGTTCACTGACGAGAGCAAGACCTAGTTTTTCGTTCGATTTATTATTTATACCATGTTTTATAAGGCCATTAATACTAGAAATGTTCAAAATAACATAAAAAATTCTCACGGGCCATCTTTTGAAATTACGGCTCACATCATACGTGGCACAAAGTTCATCTGCAACATCCACCCCATATTTTGTTTTATTGTAACATGTTTTGATTGCTGGCTTTTGCTTTGCTCCACTTGAATCATCAATCTCATTATTATGGTGTAGACTTGACACTAATAAAACGACATTATTTTTCTTGAGGACATGAGACACAAGAGTTATGTCTTTCTGGAAGCCAAATCGAGACGAAAACACTTCACTTCTACGAATTTTACTGAATCGTGGAGGGACCTGTCTTTTGTTTTTACGCAAGGTACCGACTGATGTCAACTTGTGCCTTTTGAGCAAATGTTGGACAAGTTCGTAGCTGGTAAACCAGTTATTGAAAGTTATATTCCGGTTTGATTTAGAAATAGGCTGCACAATGCGATTCCCAATATCGTAGGGCTTATTGCTTGCCTCAAATGGACCAATAGGTTGTTTTTCGGGATATTTTTGCATTCAAAATGTAGTAATTTGAAGCATCTACTAAAGCGAAGATCTTTATGCCATATTTTGCTGGTTAGCATTTCGAGGCCAATGCAAATTTCGACAATATACGAGGTCTGTTCAAAAAGTACCCGGAATTTTCAAATTTCGCGGGTCTGGAGAGTCCGATTGTGTTGCTATACATGCCCCTAAAGTATGATAAAATTTTCAGACATATTCACTGTTTACTTTGTCTGTGGTAGTCGCTAAGGTTCGACGTGTTTTTATGAGCTCGGCGATTTTTGCTGAAACTGCTGAATTTTGACCAAAAAAACAATCGCATGAACATCGCTCAGGAGCTGTTAAATGACTTCAACGACGATCCAAGTTTGCTTGAAAGGGTCATAACTGGTGATGAAACATGGGTGTACGGTTATGATGTCGAAACCAAAGCACAATCGTCCACCTGGAAGCATTCAACGTCAGAGCGAAAAAAGCACGTCAAGTTCGCTCAAATGTCATGGTTTTGCTTACTATTTTCTTCAATTATAATGGTATAGTGCATCAAGAGTTCTTACCACAAGGTCGTACGGTTAATAAGGAGTATTACCTTGAAGTTTTGCGACGTTTGCGTGAAGCCATTCGAAAAAAACACCCCGATTTATGGAAAAAGAATTCATGGCTTTTGCACCACGATAACGCAGCTGCTCACTCGTCGTTGCTTGTTCGTAATTTTTTGGCCAAAAACAATACTGTAGTCATGCCCCAACCTCCATATTCACCAGATGTGGCTCCGTGTGACTTTTTCCTGTTCCCAAAGTTGAAGAGACCCATGAAAGGTCGGCGTTTTTCCTCGATTGCTCAAGAACATACCAAAAAGTGAATATCAAAAGTGCTTCGAAGATTGGAAAAACGCTGGCATAAGTGTATTATATCTGGGGGGACTACTTTGAAGGGGACCACTTTGATGTAGACGAATAAATAAATATTTTTTTGAAAAAACGAAAATTCCGGGTCCTTTTTGAACAGATCTCGCATACCATATTGTCAAAATTTGCATCGGCCTCGAAAAGCTGTTAGCATTTCATCTATATTTTGGATTATAAGATGCGTTACAAATTCCGAAGAAAGCTTCAAATAGATCCCTGATTGGTGCCAAATTATCTAATAGTTTTTTTTTTTGTCGCAAGAAGTATCCTACTCAAAAGACAAACCGCTTTGTATAAAATGGAAACGTTGTTCAGGCATAACAAGCTTAAATATTTGTACTCCTGTGCCGTCGGAAGCACAAAGGTCACTCTAATTTTGTCTTTCCGAAAGGGTTCGGCCCGCAATATTTAAAAAGCCAATAAATGCTTTGAATCCTATCATGCCGCATTCCTTCATATAAGTATGATTCGACATATCTACACACAATGCAATTTTACGTTGAATGCCTTCGTTAGTATGTCTTGAAATTTTCTGCAACATGTCATCAGTGAAAAATATGCCCCAACATTCTAACTCAGAACCAGCAGACTTTGCTTCTTGTGCCACGCCTGGCAATTGAGTGATTATGTTGTCAGCTTTAGCCTCCACATTTGATTGTAAAGGTGTCTTCATCCAAGCTGTACCGTCTTTCCCAACATATCGTGAACTTCTTACCTCAAGATTTGAAGTTTCTGTATCTGATTGCGGACACTCTTGTTTTTAGATTTACGCGTGAATTGTGGTCAAATGCAATTGCCTACGAATTTTGGATAGCAGAATTTTGTCGTTGTCACTTTCTGAACATTCTTGTTATGCATCGCTTGGTTGATTTTGCCCACTAATATGGTCCTCTTTTCCAACATCGTCGCTACTCTCTGATTCATTCTCCGAATCAGAGTGTTCAAGAATTGATAAAAACTGTTGTCTCTCTCTACCTTCTGGATCACGTTAGATAGGCCAAAATTACCCTTGTAAGAATTGCACGCATTTGCACGATTTAGAGCCAAAAACCTGTATAATACTGCGTTGGCTCCAGCTACTGAGAAGAACGGCGACGTTTTGCACGTCCGTTCAAAAATATTAAGAATTATATACATGCCGGGTAATTTTAACTCAACCTCAATTGCGCCGGGTTAAATTGAATTTGATATTGTTTTTTTTGATTATGTAAATGTTTTTTAATTGATATTGTATAAATTTAGAGAGTCATTTGAGCCATTAAGTTTTAGTATTTTTATTGTTTGGAATTTGCTTTGTATTCTTTGAAAATTTATAATGATTAGTATTGAATAAAGCGCCTTTGCTTTTATTATACATTCTTTTATACTACTAAAAATATTAAAAAAAAATTAAATTCGAATTCATTAATTGTAAACATGAGAAGTATTTAACGATCTGATTTCAATTTTTCTTGTCGTTCTTTTGTGTTCCATCTATATTAAGAACTTTAAAGATACTCGTAACCCTTATTAATTGATCCTGTTTAGTACATAGAATTCAGTTCATATATGTATAGTCCAGTATATTCCATCATTGCAAAGGAAACTAAACCTGATTAGATACAAATCAAACTGAACACTTAATTGCAATTAGTCTCTCTGATAAAGGTATGAAGAGACCAATTCCTAGCTAACAAATATTACTGAATGAATGCTCTACACACCATGCACTGATAAGAAAATGAAATCAATCATTTTTTTGCAAGTGACGCTTCCTCCACACTACCAAGCTGTGCATTTGATGCGAGTCCGTGGTCTGACTCATTTGCTTCGTTTGCCAATTAACGCTAGCAAAAGGCTTTTGATTAGATAAAACATAGCGACCAAAACCGGGTGCAGCTCATATCAAATTGGCACGCCTAATTGATATCATGTTCTAAAGTTTTTTTCAAAATTTAATCGTTAAATAAATTATTGAAATTGATGTAATTAGCGCCTGTTATTAATGCGTTGAAGTAAATGATTGATTCTTACTTCATAATTTAGGTACATATTTAAATCAAACACGAATTACTAATACCATTATAATTGCAAATAAAATTAAACTAACGAATATAAAATTTGGATTTGTGGGTGAACATTTTAAGCGGATAAATTGAGTGATGAATTTTATTGACTCATTTGATAATAATCGAATTGAATTAGTGGAAAATCCATTAACCTTTTCCAATTACTGCATAATTTAAGTTCATTAATTTTCATGCACATGACATATTTTTGAGTTCATTTTCATTATAATGAAAGGATAAATCATCATCCGAATAATTGCATTTATATGGCTTCCCGGATATTTCTGAATTGTAATTTGCCGCACTTGAAGGTCATATATTTTTAGAAGAAACTTTTTGGCTGTCGAGATACAAGATAACAAGCACATGCATATGCATATACTTTTCCATGATAACATCAATAAAGCTTATCTGTCTTATTTTTTTGAAAGTTTTACTTCCTCTGCTTCCTAGAATTCTACATATAATAAGAAATCCTGAAATGAAATCCGAGTCCTTTTTAACACCTTCCAATCCAGCTGATTAATAAAGCCCAACAAAAAAGGCTTATCAGAAAAAATCTCATTAAATCTGAGTGCGATCAACCGCATACAGTGTATTCATGTATAGACTTTATTCTGTTAGATAAGTTTTATAAAGTGCACATACTCGCATGTATGAAAAAAAAGTTACTTGTTACATGCCATTAATTTTTTATCACCTATCTCTTCACTGTACATATGAAGCAATAAAACTGTTCATAAAATGAACCGCTACTCACTTTTTTTTATTTTATTATTACAAACACACATTCGGATTTTCCTTGAATTTTCTCCAAATCAGATAATGTTGCGAACGTACATTGAAAATATAGATACATGTATCTTTTGTTAGTATGATTTTTTTGTTGAAAGGCGATGAACTCATTATTGAATTGATATTGTTGTTAGGTGCTCTGCATGATATCAAATTACATAGTGCATAAGTTTGCAATCGCTATAGTGTGAATCATTTTGATTTACTGCCAATATTTAATCTTTGTAGATAAATATTTATTCTGCATGCATGCGGCTAAATTAGGATATCATAAAGTTAGGCAAATATTAACAAATAAACATTAGCTATGTCAGCCTGTCAAGTTGAAATTAATGAAAATTAAATTGAAAATCCATTGATCCCGAAAATAAATGAACACGTCCCCTGCCAATGTACCGCCGGTGACCATTACGAAAAGAATCTTCTCTGATACCAGTGTATCACCGGTTATACATTTCAGCACTTAAAAAAATGTACATAAAAGTTTTAATCACCCCAAATAGAATTGCATTTAACTAGATATTGAAAGAAATTAATGTTGACAAGTGTAATTCGCCTTTATTTGTCATAAAATTGAAGATAAATCTGCGTTTTTCAGAAAGTACATATGAAGAGCATTGAGCAACTCAATATTTGAAAAATCCCCGTTGGCAGCACCAGCCGGAAAGGTAAATTTCTCGTACGTAGCGTAAGATTTCGAAAAAGAATTTGGCTTGCCTGCTACTAGAGTTCTAACTGCAATTTTCATAGCACCACATCGGTATTTATTGAAATAAAAAGAATCTGCCGACGTTCGTATTTAGAAACTCTTTGTAGAGGCGCAAATATTTTGCTAATAAAATTGAGTTGCACACTTATGGATGACTAATTGAAAATCTACGGATAATAAATTGTTATAAACATATAAATTCAGGTTTTGTCCTTTTCACATTTGCTGTTTACGTATTACTCAGTGGTGACCATACAAAGGTGATAACTTGTTGGTTTAAATAGCTCAAATAGTTAATTTTAAAAGATTTCCATAAAAGTTTAGTCATCACTTGTGTTGCCATCAATATATGCATTTTCAATTCTTTTCTGAACCACCAGGGGCCACCATTTTGAATTTGAGCGAGTCTCAACAGTTATGCTGAATCTTATTTGAATTGAAGTTTCACGCTGAACCGCACAAAAATTTCCAATTTTTATCGAAAACGGCTGTTAAAAATATTAAGCTGTAAATTTTCGACTTTTTTATTTGTCATCGGATTTGCATAATTTTTTGCTGATTAAATAAACTTGCCTTAATAACTTATAATTTCAAGTTTCATCGGAATCTGTTGAGAAACTTGGATGCTATGCAGAGGCCTAGAAAAAAAATGTTTTTAAGACACCCCCCTGTATAGGGAGCCTCTCCTTAAATACCTTAGAATACTTTCTTGTACAGCAAATTTTGAGAGGCACCACTTTTTCTCATTGTAGCTCATGTTGAAAATTTGCTGGGACGGACGGACAGATAGGTCGCGATTTAATAATTTTTTAAGTATACTGTAATGGTCTGGTTGATAAATACTTCCAAGTTAAGCCATTTAAAATGTTTCCTTGAAAAATATTCATCATTTCAGTTGCTACTAAAATAGCTTACTTCTGACCTTTAGGGGCCGCCATTTTGAATACATGCATTTGACTTTGGATTGTTTTAAATATTTGTGTGTTAGAATATCACGAATCAATTTGCCAAATCTCGTTCAAATTGGGGTTTCACTCTAGACAGGGCAAAATTATTAAATTTTGAAGTGAAAATGGTAGCTAAAAAAATTAGCTTTTAAATTTTCGACTTCTTTATTTTTCATTCGATTTCAACAAAATCCCAAGTTTAATCAAAATCCATTGGAAAATGTCTGACAAACTCGCATATTAAACCCGCCGGCATTTTGCGCCATTTTGTTTCAGACGAACCCACTTTAGATTTTTTATTGTGAGATTCATCGCGCACATCAATAAACTTTCAAACCAAATTTCATCCAAATCGGAGCTATACGTTGGTCAGAACAGAAATCACGATTTTTCGTCCAAAATGCCGCCATTTTGTTTTCGCCCGGCTTATATAGCTGGTTCAGAAACTTAACTGAGTTATTTACTCAATACACCTTTCCTGAAAATTTGGTGAAAATCGGGGCAAAATTGCAACCTCTAGCGTGGTCACAAATTTCGTTATGTCCCAAATATATACTTTATATTCATATATATATATATATATATATATATATATATATATATATATATATATATATATATATATACGAGTATATATATATATATATATATATATATATATATATATATATATATATATATATATATATATATATACGAGTATATATATATATATATATATATATATATATATATATATATATATATATATATATATATATATATATATATATATATATATATATACAAGGTACTCTCCACAATAGGTAAATTTCTCTCGAGAAATTTACCTAAAAGTAATAAGCAGTCATATTTAATTCTTGGAAAGATGACGGAACTGAAAATGCTCAAGGCACGGAAAGGCTTGTTTGAGCAACTTCTGCAAAACGTGTCCTCTGATTGCATTTTTTCCTTGCAATGTCAGGACCACTTTTCATCGATCTTTTTGCAACAGCAGTCAGTACATCGTTTTCTTTTCCAGAATGTTTAGTTAAAACATGCAATGATGTAATATGAAAGAGTTATGTTTTTCTTTACGTCAAATACTGATAGATTTTTTTCCTGGGAATTTTGCTTTATAAAGAAGAAAAGCATTACTACCGCTGTATTCAAGAGTACTTCAAAAACGGCGTTATGATACCATCTAATAGTTTTTCTTAGTGGGCTGAAAAAACTAGCCAACTGGTCTGAAAGGTCAACCTCTTACTTGTAGTTATTATATTCTAATAACGTATTGTATTTTTTTCGTCTCACCTCGGAATCTTGATGTTTTTCCTGTCACCACAACTTCCCCATTATGTTGCCTATAGACCACTTATTTGCAGGTCTAGCAGTCGTTGCATATGGACGTGTTCTTAATCGCTCCTGTCTCTAATTATAAAAATTTATTGATTTTTCACAAAAGTCAGTTGAAACTATTTTTTTTTAATTTAAAACCATCACTGTCGAATTATTCGAAGATTTATCGAATACCTGAAATTTCTTTCCTGAAGAAGTATCAAAAAGCAGAAATGCATTCAAGAGAAGTCCCGGCTTATGAGCATTCCCTCTAATCTCGCTGCAAAAGCAACGAGATGAGGAGCCCGATGGTTTCAGCCATCAACCAGAACGATCGTGTCGATCGCCAAAGATGACTGGTGAAAAAACCTAAAAAGAAGATTCGATAGCAATAAAGACTAACCGAAAATTTTATCAGCCATCGAGATCGAGCAATTAGTTAAAGCTAGCGAGAAAGCTGAGAAGGCTAAGAGAGAAAAAGAAGAATTCAGACTTGGGATCCAATCGCCAGAAGAACTAGTTGGAAAATGGACGTTCAACAAAGCAAAAGAAACCAGCAATAAAGAAAAAGAAGTAAAGTCAAAAGCAACCGAAGAAAAGAAATCTCAGAAACCGCAAGAAGAACTTGATCGAGAGGATGTCCTCAGCACAGGTGGGACAAACGTCAGCAAGAACTTGTCTGCACCGCTGGCTGAATTAGACGATTCTATGAGTATTGAAGAGGATAAAGGTAGCAAAACATCTGAACATTGTATTACTAGACCTGATAATGGGTTTATCGAATATTCAAAAATTGAAAGTAGGGAGAAAAAACCAAAAGTTTTGTCTGCTGGTCCGTCTGTCAAGGTTAATCAAAAAAAAGAAATCCCACTAGTCAATGTATTTGGGCGAACAGGCAAAAATATGGTTCGGCTTTTGGCAGCCGAAAATAAATTAAATGATTTTGAGATGAAGAGAGTCGATGCAGAAAAACTGACAATTAGAACTAAGTCATTGGTTGATTTTTAGGCCGCATAGAGTGCGTTGAATTCTGGAGATGTTCTGCATTTTCCATACACCCCCAAAAGCGACAAAAACCAAACCTTTTTATTAAAGGGTCTGCACTGCGGAGTCGATCTCCTTCAGGTGCTTCAAGAAGTTGTACCAGAAATAGAATTCATTACAATTAAAGACTTTGCAACAAGGAGATTGATTGTCGAGCATAAAAACTTGTCTTATTACTACAGCAAAAGTAATTCTTGTACCCTACAAAAACTAAGGTACTTGAACTTCCGGGTAGTGACGTAGGAACGCCTCCTAAAAAGTGAGGTCAAACAGTGCTACAGGTGCCAAAGATTCGGTCATTCGGCTGCCAATTGCGCCGTGAAATACAGATGTGTAAAGTGGAAAGATGTCCATGCTCCTGGTGAGTGCAAATTAAAAAAAGAAAAATTGTGTTGTGTGAGCTGCAGTATCTTTGGTCATCCAGCATCATATCGAGGATGCCCTAGGTATTAAGATGCAAAAGTAAAATTTACTCCAAAGCAAAGTCAAGTACACCGCAGTATGATGCCTACCAACTTCGTCAAGTCCGGGGTGTCATTTGCACTTGCTACTAGAGGACCAGCAGACAATGTAAATCAAATGAATAATGTAAGTGGCAATAATGAGCTGCTTCTCAAAATTTATCAGCAATTGAATTCTTTATCGAAGAGAATCGGTAAACTGGATTCTAAAATTAACTTTGTTTCCAAAAGTTTTGAGCTTTCAAATGCCTCCAAATAACTTGGCATCCAGTCACATTCCCACGGATAGGATTCGCCTTATCTCGATCGACGTAAACTCCATTGTGAGTCTACATCGACGTAACTGTGTCTTGGAGTTCCTTGTCAAGCGAAAGCCTGAAATCGTGCTTCCCACTGAAAACCACCTTAAATTATGGTACTCCATGACATCCAAGCATTTTGAATTCGTAAGAAACAATAGGGTAAACGGTGATGAGGGAAGTGGCACCGGGATATTGGTTCGAAGACCCTAATTTTTCCAAAATGTTGAAAAATCGAATTCAAAAGCTTTGAATCTCTTGAAGTGTCCGTCATCAAAATTTCACTGCCAGGTGGTGATAACCTCGTCGTTATCTCTGCCTATGCACTGGTCGAAATGTTCTCAAGTTCAACGAGGAGCTCAATTCCTTGTTTGAAATACTCGAATTGAACAGGCTGCATAGTTATTATATTCTTATTGCTAACCTGAAAGCCAAGCATACATCATGACTAAACGCCACCAACAACCCCAGAGATGTATTCCTGAAATCGTTGATAACAGAGAACCAAATTGAATACAGGTGCAATCTATATGGGTCGGAGTTCCCAACATACCCGAGGACAAATTCATATTTGGATAGCGACCATAACGCAATCGTAACGGAAATCAATCATCAAAGGGATGATTTCTTCCTCATTCCAGTTCAACATGAAAATCATCGGTTGAATTTCAAAAAAACGGATTGGGGAAAGTTTCAAAAGAAGTTTAATCGGGAGTACCAGAAGCAATATCCTCCTTCTGATTATGGCAACTCTTACTCAATGGTTCCTAATGACAGGAATCTAACTAACGATGAAACACTAGATCTGTATTTGTCGAAGTTAGAGAAGCTGACGTTGGATACAATTGGGAAAGTAGTTGCAAAGATTAAACATAGAAACAATATGGAAGGATATGAAACACCAACCATTGCAAGGTTGAAAATATTGAAAAGCCCCCTTCTCACAAGCGACAACAATATTTATCGGCGATTTTTATAATACAACCATCCCTCGTTGGCTTTGTTGAAATTACACCCGAGGAATGCCCGGAAGTTAATCCGTTCATACTTCAGGAGTGCGATCAGCAATCAATAGACGAGAAAATTGGGGGGTATTAGGCCCCAAGACCCAGATGGTATTTTCTCGAAAGTGAATAGTATATTCCGTAAGAAGTCTCGAGTGAAGGTTTCGAATCTTGAAGTCACTAGTGATGAGATAAATCTTCTCGATAGGGCTGGTATCGAAATTGATCGTATCGGATGGAAATGGAAACAGGATTATATGTGAGGGATTGCATAGATTTGCATTGACTGGAACAAATTTTGATTGGTCCATCTACCAAACCCTGAGAGAGGGAATGAAATATTTTCAGAGGTCGTTGAAGCAACAGTTTCCGATTTCAAATCAAGCCTGAACGGCAAATCAATTCTTCGTTTCAATGAAACTTTAACATCTGATTTCATACTGAGCTTGAATCTTATTGATTATTTTGTCAGCTATGAAGACTTGTGTTTCATATTTGGCAGGATAAACAACAAGAAATCATGTCGTACTGATGGTATTCCAAATGTAGTTCTCCGACATTTGCCTGAGGTAGCTATTAGGAATTATTGCATATTGTTTAACAACATGTTGAGCAATTCATATTTCCCAAATAAGTGGAAAAAGGCTAAGGTATTTCCGATCTTGAAGAAAGGAAAAGAATCTTCATGCCCTAAAAGCTATCGCCCAATTAGCTTGCTGCTTAAAATCAACAAGGTGTTTGAAGTGATACTCAACAAAGCATTAAACGCCCACATTGAGAAATATGAGTTGATGCCGAATTGCCAATTTGATTTTCGTGCCAGGCATTCGACCACACATGCAATAACGAAAGCAACCTCAGACATCTGTTGGAAACATAACTACAGGGAATGTGTTGGAGCGTGTCAAATTGATATGGAGAAAGCCCTCGATACGGTGTGGATAGATCGACTAGTTTTTAAACTCCTTCGGGACATGTTCCCCAGACATCTTGTTGCTAGGATGTGTAATATGTTGTACGGGAAATCGTTTGTTGTAACTGATGGAAATCTGACAACAATGCGCGAATTCAAGGTCTTGAATGATCTACAGCAGGTAACAGTTACGTTACTGCGCCTCTGCTTTTCTCAATATTCATTCGCAAGCTATTGAACGACTTTGATTTTAACGTCTCGCCTACGCGATCATTGGTAGCGTTCGCTGATGATCTGATTATCTATACGGCAGACCGAAAAGCTACAAGTGTTCAGAGCAATTTTCAACAAATGTTCAATGATGTGCAGCTGTACACTCACATTTGGCGAATGAAAATCAATGCGCAGAAGTGCGAAACGATCTTGTTTCGGACAACGCTGCAGAGGGTCAGTCAAGACCTGAAACATAATTGGAAGGATTTCCACATCATGGCTGACGAGGGTAGTTCAGAACGGGTTAAACATAAATCCTGTGTTCGATACCTCAGTGTTCATCTCGATCAGTATCTGTACTATCATTCATCTAGACGGCAGACCAAAAAATGTTCAATGATGTACGGCTGTACACTGACAATTGGTGAATGAAAATCAATGCGCAGAAGTGTGTAACAATCTTGTTTTGGACAATGCTGCAGGGGGTCAGTCAAGACCTGTAACGTAATTGGAGGGATTTTCACATCATGGCTGACGAGGGTAGTTCAGAACGGGTTCCACATAAATCCTGTCTTCGATACCTCAGTGTTCATCTCGATCAGTATCTGTACTATACTGCACATGTCAAAATCATGCTCAGGAGGGCACAAAAAGTAGCCATGGCCTTACGAGGACTCTTTCGTTCCAGATACATTGATCAAAAAGTCAAAATTATCTGCTACAAGACCCTGGCTCGACCAGTTTTGATACATGAATGTCAGATCTGGTACAACCAGAAAGCTAGTACTATGGAAAAATTAAGAGTTTTCAAATGGAAATGTCTTCGTGCATGTACTGGTTTGTACAGAAAGCCTGAGACGGATTGGAAGCATTATATATCGAATAGAAAAATTTATCAAACTGCTAAAGTGAGAAGAGTCGATATCTTCATATTAAAACTTCTTTAGAATCATATCGCAAGGTCTGAAACTGTGAGTGAGAACCCTTGGATTTCACAACCGATGCACCCTGTAGACGGGTATATTGTGACTTGCTTTGATACTGGCTTCATTCCTCCAGAAGCATTCGTGTATTTGGACATGAATCGATATGTTTTTGATTCTGATGGCGTCCCAATCATATATCACATGGTATATAGGCGGGCTACCGATAAGAAGATAACATATCCTCCGAATTTGAGTTCACGAGACCAACAATTCCAATGGAGATACTCATTTGCTAGATTCGTTGAGGCTGGATGGAGCAATCTAGGTATTGGTTTCTGAATGACAATGTCTAAATGATTCGTGCTTAATTTCAGTTTTTGTGTTTTCCGTTGCTTAGTTTTTGAGTTTCAGCTCATTATTGCTACATTTAGTGTTAGGTGTATGTTATGTTTATTTTATTACGTTTGGAGGTAAGGTTAAACGCTTAGGTTAGGAATATTGTGATAGAGTTTTTTAGCATAAGATAAAGTTTTTGATTGAGCTTTATTAGAATTAGGTAATAATATATTAGGTGTAGGATAAAAGTTCACTGTTGTGTTAAAATTATGAATAACTTTGGAATAGTGTTGGTTGTTTTTTTCTCCTTTTTTCGATCAAATCATTAAATATGTAATAATCTCAATTAATTTGAATTTGCTGTAGTTTTTTTATAAAATGTGTCTAACTGATAACGTATAAATTTAGAGAGTCATTTGCGCCATTCAGTTTTTGTATTGTTACTGCTTGGAATTAGGTTTTTATTCTTTTAAAATTTATAACGATTAGTATTGAATAAAGTGCTTTTGACTTTGACTTTGTCTTTAAAGTTGTGGACGATTCGAATTGATTTGAAATCTATGAAAAATATGAAAGAGAAAGATTAATTTTTCATGTGAATTTTGCTTTAAAAGATGAAAAGCATTACTACAGCTGTATTCAATAGTACTTCAAAAACCGCTTTATGATACCACCTAATAGTTTTTCTTACTCGAAGTGGAGTGAAATAGCTAAACAACTTTTCTGAAGGGTCGATTTCTTACTTGCAGTTATTATATTCTAATATTATATTGGGTTTTTTCGTCTCAACTCCGAATCTTGATGTTTTTCCTTCGCCCCAACTTCCCCATTATGTTGATAGAAACACCCACTACAATGCCTTCTCGCTGTTTTGTGACACTTTCTCCTCTAGAACTGATTTTTAGGTAAAGATGGAACTCCTCTACGATTAAATCGTAGGGTTCCTCAAACATATACAACAGAGTCAACAGATGTACAGAAATTATCTATGGTGAGAGTTCTTCCTTGATTAAAATATTCCGCAATTAACTGCGAACAAACTGTCGTAATTTCAGAAAGTCCTCTAGAATAATTAGTTTGTCCGGTCTATAGTCAAATATTATATGTAAAAGGTGGTCCAACCGAATCACACGATCTTAATTGTAAATAAAACAAAAAGTTTTCAGAGAATTATGTTAATATTTATTAGAATACAAGGGTCTATGACAATTACGTGTAAAACAAAATATCGCTCAAATTCTCGCCATGGCTACGGCGGCATACTTCTATCCGATGGTCCATATTTTCAATGACTCTGAGACATAATCGAAGTTCAATGTCGTTAATGTGCTGAATCATCTCATCCTTTAGCTCTTGAATTGTTCTTGGCTTATTGACGCCACAACGTGAGATAACACCGCCATTGAATTTATCGCCCAAAAAAGCCATTGTTTTGTTGGCGGTGGGGCAAGTGGCACCATCCTGTTGGAATCACATATCGTCCAGGTCCATAACCTCAATTGCTGGGCACAAGAAGTCCGTTATCATCTCGCAATAGCGAACACCATTCACGGTAACTACTTGGCCGTCCTTATTTTCGAAGAAGTATGACCCGATGACGCCACCAGCCCATAAACCGCATCAAACAGTCACTCTTTGTGGATGCATCGGCTTTTCAACAATCACTCATGGATTCTCCTTCGCCCAAATGCGGCAATTCTGTTTGTTAATGAATGCACTGAGGTGAAAGTGTGCCTCGTCGCTGAAGATGATTTTCTTTGTAAAGTCACCATTCCCTTCTGTCTGTTCAACCAACCATTCCGCGTATTGCCGGCGCTTGAAATGATCAGTAGGCTTCAGCTCTTGAGTCAATTGAACCTTGTAAGCGTGTAAATTCAAATCTTTGTTCAGAATTTGCATCAGTGATGTTCGTGAGATGTTCAATTGTTGGGCATGACGACGAGTCGAGGTAGACGGCTCTTCTGCCACGCTATCGCGAACAACAGCAATTTTTTCGCAGAACGAACAGGGTGAGTATTCGCAGGTTATTTCACATTTCCTTCAGACCCAGTTTGCTGAAATTTGCGCACAATTCACACATCACGAAACCAATCTGTTGGTCACGAAGTTCCTTAGTAATTCGATGTTTTTCGGAAGATCCACAAATGATTCAAGGCTTAAGTTGAATGCTGGTTGAAACATTCATCAGATAGTGCTGACTGTAACTAGAACCATCAACAAAGTCTTGGAGTAATTGAGGTAACTAACTTCGCTACAGCAAAGCCCACTAAGGGGGAAGGAAAGAAGGCGCACTCTATTAATGGGATGTTTTCTTTTTCCTGTAAAGCTATATTACATATGAGAAAGTTTAATTATGGTTCATTCCAGTGGAGCTTCAAAATACAGAAAAAAAACTACGTCTCTTATAAAAACTATAAAATCATTTCAGCCAAGCAAACTCAATCAACCAAAAAATTTCCAATTTTCCACGTTTATTGTAGGTACCCTTCGAAAGATCAAAGGCTGCATTTGACCATAGGCAACATTAATAACAAACCAAAGAAAATTACTTTGAAAGCAGGTGTTAGATAATTCGTTTTGAAAATACCTGCTGTGTTCTTATGTCCCTCCGGAACAGAGGCAATAGGGCCTTCTGCGATTATTCTTTGCCCGCAGCAAGAGATCAAATATCACGAAAAGGTTTTTCTGGGTACTTTTTTGTACCACAGACCATTCAAAAGGTTTATTCAACAGTTATTTTTTGTGAACCTGTACAGCCTACAAGTGTTCCACTTCCGCACATGTTTTTTGGATTGAAATAATGTGTCTGTGATTTACCCAAGTTTAAATTAATAAAATTTAATAACTATTGTGAACTTAACAGCGAAGTTTGTATCATCCTGAATAGTTTAAACAAAAAACAATCTGTGCTGCGGTAGCTGGTTAAGACCTAACGAAAAACGTTTTAATCGCCAAGCCCTTTGTGTAACGTTCACAACATGTTGCTAAATTTTTCTCAGCAGCAACAATTTCGAAAGATATGTAGCCAATGCATTGTGATTATCTTCCACCTTGCGGCGAACAAAAGATCCTCAAACATCTTCCCGTCGAGGTTGAGATAAATGAGCGAGCTCAAACGCTAATGGCCAAAGATATCGAATCAGATGCACTTCTTTCTTTCAAACAAGATATTGAAATCCAGAACCACTTTGTTGTGCGAGTACGTATGGGATGGGACCGATATTGAAGAATTTTCAAGATGCTGCCGCAGAAAAAAATCAAACCAGTAAAGAAACTACACAATAATGGGTTCTCAGAAGAGATGTTGAGTTTTTTTAATCGTCGTACCATTTCTCGATTACATTCCCATCTTGGAATAGTGTTTCCTACTTTAGCTTCAACTTTTTGTATGTGACTCGAAGGGCAGGTATGGGTACAGGTACATCTGAGGGCCCAGCATCTGGTATCTTAAGCAGCTCTAACGAACTATTAAATAGATACATCTGAGTCATAATTAGATAGCACTTCTCACAGGTTCATTGGGACGACTGGAACTGTGGTGGACATGGGCGCAATAATGGGTTGATTGAAATATTGTTATCTTGATGATATAAATTGTCGGTTTTATTATAGTCACGAGCTGATTGGATCGAAGATGAAAGCAGTTAGATAAATAAAAGACATTCTCCTCTTCACCTCAACACATTTTGGAGCCAGTTATCTATTGGAAATTCACTGAACAAGAGACACTAATATACTTTGTATAATATCCGCTTTGAATATAAAGCATCTAATGACAATTTAGTTTTATTTGTTTGTTTTTTATCAGCAGTTTACACTCAACACATGTTCGTCAATAAGAGGATGATAGCTCACTTTAATTACCATAAGAGCAAACACGCTGCCGAGATGAAATGTTGGAGCTGCTGCAGAAATAGGGAAATTGAAGACGGTTCTCTGTTTGCGTTATCTTCTTTGCAATTTATTTCTTAACGAACGAAACTTGAAAAGAGCTCTTACTCGCACGTTTGCATTAAAGTTGTTAGGATACACTTTTAGTAGACACAAAGATGAATCATGAGTTGCTTTGCTTGAGCCTTTTGGGGGACTTCGTTTTCATTAATAATATTTTCTGAATGTTAGATCGTTCGTTCTCATCTTGCGAAATTCACATGCATGGAAACAAGGCAGAGCTGATGTTGAATCCCCTCATCTTTGGACCTTGCTCGGGGGTGTATTTGCATTGCTATCTGCTCCTTTGCCATTTAAGTCGTGTTCTACTCTTTAAGAAATGCACTCAACTTTTGCAATGCAATCGTAAAGTTGCACAGTGAATGGAAAATACGAAATGCTCACAAATAAATTTTAGTTTTCATTCCATTCAATTCAATGCTTAATTGTATTTAAAATCGTTAACATCTCATCTATGTGCATTGTTATTGCTTAAATGAGATATAATGAATGTATTGTTTAAGCCTAATGAAATGGGATTAATCGGTAGTCTCCTAAAGGCTTGATTGTGGATAAATGATTGTAATTACGAAACTTTTAATCATACTGCAGATTGCTATATTTTTGGCACAAATAGCAAAGAAACATTGTTGGGACTACGAAAGTCACCTCAGTTGCAGATATTAGTTTCTGGCAGAGGGGTGCCGGCTAGCGCTCAGTCGCGTCATGGGTTTTTTCGGGACACCCTCTGCCCTACTATGCCACCCTACACATAAAAATTGAGCACTAAACACCTACTGTTAAAGGTTTTTTCTTTGTTGTATACTGAAAGGGAAATTTAACGAAAACCATAAAGATATCGGCCACTGATTCAATTTAAAGTTATGCTACACTCCTAACGTCTTAACTTTGCTTTTTACAATTTTCGCAGAACACGGATTGCATCCTTACGGATTTACAGTAATTTGAAATTCAATATTCTCTATTTCTATTAAAATTCATCATTTTCTATTTCCATTAAAATTGATTATTCCCTATTTCGAGTAAGGATCTTGCTTCTGTCCCTTAGGATGTCAATCTATTTCACAGCAAACAATCTCAATTTTACAATAACGACACTTCTTGCCCACTGAATCCTGGAACAAATCTTTGGCGCAGCAACTTTCAATTTCACTTCACAAGGCGGATGATTACCAACTGTTGCGAGCGATCATCAAAATTTGTCACGTCTTGGCACTTGAGGCCAAGGACTAGAATCTCCTCATGATGGGGTCACAAAGATCGTCTCTACTATACGATCGAACACAAAGAATTAACGCCGATCAGCACGAAACACGTCTTTTGCTTCACACAAATAGATTAGAGAACACGAAATCCAGAATTTTATAAAAAAAACATTCGAGCGTTTCTTTGACTTGTTTCTAATGAAATCTGAATTTGCGCCCTTTCGTCCACAAAGCCACAACGATTAGCTTCTTTCACAATCTCTAACCAGACTTCCTTCACATCACCTCACAGTCTCCACCAGAACTTATTCGCGTTTAACTTTTCCTCAACGTTTATTGACAGATGCTACAAGTAAAAATTCATTTATTGGAAAATTCGCAGAAATTCTTTTTTTTTCTCCTTTCAAACTCTTCGTCATTACAAAAACTGGCCAAAAATGTCACTCTTTCTTTCTAATTCCCGCTGCCGTACAGAGGTTACGTGATTGAAGTTCAGTACACTTCGACCCTGGCCCTCCGTTCATCTTTTCACTTTCGATAAAGGCAACAATTCCAATTGCATATATGGCGATTTGCATATAACCACGATATCGCTTAGTTACATGCGAACCGTCATACACACGAAAATAATTACATTTAATGAAACTAAAAAGATTTTCCCTGCGCCCTGGGGAACTTGAACCCACGGCTCAGTAAACCCTCAGATTGAGAGTCCGTTGCGCTAGTACCTAAGCCAACTTCCAATAAACTCTCATTCATCAAATAGGTAAGTTGAATTGCGCAAGGCAATGGTATAAAATTTTGTTATTAGGAAGGAGAGAATGAATTTTTACGAAATTTTGTAAGTGGGAAATAAAGAATGGAATTTAGCTAGTGGGGAAGAAAGGAGTATTAAAATTTTAGTATTTTAAGGAATAGGGTAGGAAATGAAATATTAATGAAAATGGGGAATAAAAAATAGGTAAACGATAAGGTATCTTAATATTGTATATAAAAAGGAAAAAAAAGGGTAGGAGTGCCCGAAGGAAGGTGGAAGTTAAATTTATGAATGAGAAAATGCCAGTACGATCGTAATTCACACTACATTCAGGTTTAAAAAATAAATATGTAGATACAAATTTATGGTAGCAGACTTCAAATGTGTATTTACGGCCAAATGAGTGCTGCATTTAAAAAAATCGTTGCTTTGGAGGAACAAAAAGCCCACATTCCCCAGCGGTGTCTTGACTTTACATATAGGTAGGAGTCGAAGTAAATTGAAAGTAGGAATAAAAAGCTTCCTTTTACTTTTGTGTGTTTTATTTTTCTCGAAATCGATTATTGACCGTAATCGTTCGGTCTTCTTCACCGATTAATTTATTTTGACTTACATTCCTGCTTATATACTAGCTGTATTTAAGAAAATTTACTTTAGATCATTTTCAGGTAATAAAATGTAATTAAAGAAATTTGCTTAAGCTGATAAAAGAGAGGAAAGGTAATTTACAAAAGAGTAGTTACAAGAATATTGTTTTTACAACATTAAGAAAAGATATTATTATAATTTAATTAATTCGAATAGCCATGATCTGCAATTTCCGTCATCCTGATTCATAAACTTTTCCTTTTCCGGGAAATTGCCAGGCTTTCCATCACATCCAATTTACGTATGTTTCTAGCTTCCTTGATGATCGCTGCGTCCTCCATTTTTATCTCGCGCCCCTTTGTGATAATATATTCCGCTACCACTGACTTGAAATTCGAAGTTCTTCCCTTTTTCCTTGCTGCTGCTGTTTCGCCTAGATGCTCCTTGATTCGCATGCTGATGAGTTTCCTCGTTTGACATATGTACACTTCTTCACAAGTGGGGCATTCGATGCGTAAGACACCAGATTTTTCGTGTGGTTCGCGTTTGTCCTTCGTTGATCCGAGAATGATTTCGAGCTGGTTCCTGCTGCTTGATTCAATCAACCATACAGAATTGAGCTGATTGATTCGCCTCTTGATCCGATTGCTGATACCTTCATGATAAGTTAAAGCCTTTCAGTACGTTCTTTCAGTATTCGCATTTGATAATGTTGATCGCCCCTGTCGCTGTCTAGTTATTTGGATCTTCTGTGCCATTCTCCCAATTGTCGAGCCCTTGAAGCCGTTTAGTCTAGTTGTCTCAACAATGTACCTCATCTTCTTTTCCTTAGCTTCTTTGCTTAGCGGCAAATCGAGCATCCTGTGGATTATGGCTCTGTACGCAGAAACCTTGATTTGCTGCGAATGATTTGATGTTTTTGGGATAGTTGCTTTCTGGTATACATCGAAAGTGATATTTGTTTGGGTTCTTTTTACTACTGTATCTAGGAACGATAGTTTACCGTCTTTCCCTTACTCCATCGTGAATATTATATTCTTGTGGGCTCGATTCAGGTCAGCAAGTACCTTCTCCACGTCACTCCTTTTCACATACGCCAACACATCTTCCACATATCGGAACCAATATTTTGGTAACGGGCCTTTCTCCTGCAGTCCCTCTTCTAATTTTGTCATAAATATCTTGCCGAAGAATGGGGAAAGCGGATTTACCAGTCTTATAAAATTTCCCCCTAAAGGTGAAATAATTTTCAGTCATGAAAAATTTTGCAAGTTGGATTTAGTGCCTAGTTTTTATTTTCTTGGTGAGAAAGCCATTCTTCTATGTATGCCAGTGTTTCCATCACCAGAATATTCGGGAATAGAGCTTTCACGTCGGAAGACACCATAATTTCGTCTTGCGCTGGTGGGCCAAACTTTAGAATTGTCTATGAAAATTTTTTGCTGTTTTTAACCGGTCTTTTATTCATTTGAGTCATTCCCTTAAATTCATTCACCAACCATCTTGCTAATTTTTGGGTTGGTGCATTCACGGCCGAAATAATCTCACGCATTTCCCTCCCCTCTCTGTGTATTTTTGGCAAACACTTTATCCTAGGCAAAGTAGGGTTGCTCATTCTATCCTTCCATCAATACGCCAATAAATGACTCATCACTTTTAATTGTCCTTTCGAATCTTTTCATGGATTACTCTAACGGCTCCGGCGTAGCGTAGAAATTATTGTTAATTTTCGATGTATAATTGAAAGCAACTCCCACACACAGAATGATCCCAAACACGTCGAATCATTCGCAGCAAATCAAGGTTTCTCCGTCAAGAGCCATGATCCTCAGGATGCTCGATTTGCCGCTAAGCAAAGAAGCTAAGGAAAAGAATATGAGGTACAATGTTGAGACAACTAGACTAAACGGCTTCAAGGGCTCGACAACTAGGAGAATGGCAAAGAAGACCCCGATAACTAGACAGCGACAAGAGCGATCAACATTATCAAATGCGAATACCGAAAGGCTTTAACTTATCATGAAGATATCAGCAATCGGATCAAGAGGCGAATAAATCAGCTCAATTCTGTACGGTTAATTGAATCAAGTAGCAGGAACTAGCTCAAAAACATTCTCGGATCAACGAAGGACAAACGCGAACCACACGAAAAATCTGGCATCTATCGCAACGTATAACCCACTTGTGAAGAAGTGTACATATGTCAAACGCGGAGACTCATTGTCTTGCGAATCAAGGAGCATCTAGGCGAAGCAGCAGCAGGAAGGAAGATGGGAAGAACTTCGAATTTCAAGTCAAGATAATAATGGATGACGCAACGGTCATCAAGGAAGCTAGAGGCATACGTGAATTGGATGTGATGCAAAGCCTTACAATTACCCGGGAAAGGAAAAGTTTATGAATCAGGATGACAGAAACTGCTGATCATGGCTATTCAAATTAATTAAATAATAATAATATCTTTTCTTAATGTTGTAAAAACAATATTTTTGTAACTACCCTTCTGTAAATTACCTTTCCTCTCTTTTATCAGCTTAAGCAAATTTCTTTAATTACATTTTATTACCTGAGAATGATCTAAAGTAAATTTCCTTAAACACAGCTAGTACTCGTATATAAGCAGGAATGTAAGTCAAAATAAATTAATCGGTGAAGAAGACCGAATGATTATGGTCGAAAATCGATTTCGAGAAAAATAAAACACGCATAATTAGAAGGAAGGTTTTTATTTCTACTTTCCGTCGGAGTATTTTGTGAAGATGAATTTGATTACGAATATTGAAGTAAATGTTTGAACTAAAATGAACTTAAAAGCGCGGCAAAAGGTACCGAATATATTTTTCGTTGGCACCACCAGCCTTCATGCTAAATTATTTGTAGATCGTTTTGGGTTTCAATCACAGAAAAATTTTTTGCACATTACTAAAACCCTGCCAAAGATTAAAGTATTCTTAGCAATAAAATGAATGCCACAACTTTAGAACATTTTCTGCAAAGAATTAAAATTTCATCAAAGTCTGTTGAGAACCTTGAACGCTAAAGAGCGGCCCAATAAACTGAAAAAATCGTTTCTTGGAACAACCACCATATTTTGTTCTGATGCCTGTTCACAAGCAACTTGAAAATTGGAACTTATTTTTAAGATTTAGCATCGATCCAAGCATTAAGTTTATTCAAAGTAGAATGACAATAGTCAATTATTTTGTTTATTCGATATTCGCAGGCCAATTCTCTTTTTTCTTTTAACGCCGTTGGGGAACGGGATTGTGTTTCACACAGTGTTTAAAGGATGTGTGGAATAGTGAAGATGACTCAAGGAGTCAAACCGCATCTGCTCACACAACAACCCAATGCCCGACGGCGTTTCAAGATAAAATAGAATGAATATTGTCACTTCTACATATCTAAAAACTTTTAAACTTTGACTAACCATTATTCTCCAAATCAACAGAATGCAGATTGCGTTAATTAGGTGTTTTCTATTTTAACCTTCGCGAATTGATTATGGCCCCATTTGTGGTGATTTTGGGATGGTCAAAATGTCCTTAATAGACTGCAGTGATGGTTTGCTGTCTCAGCAAGCGAAGATATTAATGCTTGCCTGAATCGGCCTTGTCTGAGGACGCGTGAATGCGCTTGCAGGCTAGCCTTGCGGCAGCGTGAAGCGGACTTTTTTCCCTAGCACAAGGGCAAACTACAAAATAATTAACAATTCCGTATCTTTGTATGGACGTACCCTTAATTTTTTTTAATAAACTGTTAATGCCAAAATGTCAGTTAAAGTCAACCTTTTTACTATGGTAAAGTTTACGAACCAGCAACGTTTGGAAATTATTAAAAATTACCACCGCAATTCTGAGTCGGTATTCGCAACTTTAAGAGCGTTTACTCCAACTTTTGGCCGTCATAATCGTCCCACCCAACAGGCTGTGCGTGCTATAATGGATAAGTTTGAGTCCAAATTTTTACTATTGGACGTTACAGTTCCAAAAAGATGTCGTACCGCTAGATGCGAAAAACAATATCGCAGCCGTAAGTGCATCGCTTCAAAATAAGCCAAATCAGTCGACCCCACGTCGTTCTCAAGAATTGGGCATCGCTCAAACGACACTGTGGCATATTTCATGAAAAGATCTTGTCCTATATGGTTAAAAGATCGAATTGACTCTAGAACAAAAGTCACTTGATCATTCGAAACGCTGAAACTTATCCGAATGGGCTCTTCAAGCCAATTTCTGGCTCAATAGCTTTGTGAATAAGCAAAATATGCATTATCGGTTGGCAACAAGCCCATATGTGCTTTTTAAGATGCCGTTGCATCCGCGAAAACTGTTTGGCGCGGTTTTCATACCGGAGGTGTGATTGGGCCGTATTTTTTCATGGATGAAAACGACCGTCATGTTACCATAAATGGAGAGAGTGGGTTATGTTGGAAGATTAGTTGTGGCCAGAATTGGATTAACTTGACATCAACGATATGTGGTTTCAAGAAGACGGTGCCACTAGCCACACAGCACGCCTAACAATCGATTTATTGAAAGGAAAATTTGGTGAACTTGCCATCTCGAGAAATGGTCCGATCGAATGGCCGCCTCTTTCATGTGATATAACGCCATTGGATTTCTTTTTATGGGCCAATATCTAGTCACTGGTCTATCAGCCAGCAACTTTAGACAAGATCAAAGACAACATCCAACGCGAATGTGCCAACGTTTTAGTCGAAATGTGTGTCAGAGTGGTGGAAAATTGGGTCCAAACAATCGGCCGCTGTAAACGGGCTCGTGGTGGCCACATGACTGAAATCGAATTTAATTCATAAAATGTAATGCTTGCACTATGTTCACAATAAATTTGAACTCAATACCTCAAATATTTCTGTGTTTTATAAAAAGATAAAGTTGCTATGTCCTTAATGAAAAACCCTTTATGACGCGTCGACGGACTCAAGGCCGAGGTAACCTACCAAAGGGATGAACTAATGAAATTGACGCTGATGCCCGGTTGACACTCGCGGGATGCGAGACGATTTCGTCGTTACTCCGCCCACCTATGACCTTCAACTAAGAGGGGGGCATCCAGGTGGAAGCGGTACCCCCTCGCACCTCCCCCATGCGGATCAAGATTCATTGAAGATGCGGCCATTTATTTTACATTTATATAAAAAATTCATGCAAAACAATTTATATGAACCTTTTCGGTAATTATAAAATAAAATGTTTCAGATTTATATTAAAATTTTATACGATCGAATCATATAAAAATTGAACATAAATAAGAAACCAGTGTGAATGGGCACGCTACCCAGCAAAAGCCCCTATAACAACAAAGAAGGAAGGAGCTACAGCCCGATAGCTAGCACAGAAGAAGAGTGTCCAGCCGCCGTGCCGGGTCCCATACCTGGTCGAAAGATCGGAAATGTGAAGACCAAAGTTTAACGTTTAACGCTTAATTTTTATTTATTTAATTTTTTTTTTATTTATATTTTTTATGCCTTTTTTTAAATAAAATAATCTTTTAAAACAAAAGAAATATTCTACACCAAATTTGGAACTGTTCGGTCCGTTTTTCAACAACATATTCCTAAAAAATTTAGTTCCTTATTCAAGACACGATATCCGTATCACTTAGCTTGTTTAGAAGAGTCGTTTATTTTCATTTTATATTTCCTTTTTTAGGGTTTTGTACTAAAATACAAAACCCTATTGCAATCACGACCTGTGTCCGTCTGTCCGTCCGTCCGTCCGTCCGTCCGTCCGTCTGTATGTCACAGCACTTTTTCTCGGAAACTATAAAGGCTACAGCCATGAAACTTTGTAGAAAGGTCAGAAGTGGTGACCTCTTGAAAGTTCAAGGGTGGAAAATTTTTTCAAAGGCGTTTAAAGGGGGTCTCCCCATATAGGGGGGTGACCCCTCAAAAAAAATTTTTCACCATTGGTAGTCGAGTAGGGTGTCATTGGAAAGGTCTCAATAAAATCTTTTCAAAACAAGTCTTAAAATTGTCTTATAAGTACCGAGGGGGGCAGGGGAAGGGGAAATGTACGAACTTTTCGCGTACCCCCCCCTCGCGATTGGACACCTTCTATCCGAAAAATCTGAAAAAAATCATGAATGTAGGACTTTATGAGTACAACAACAACAAATACATGAGAAGTCGAAATTCACTCAACTATTACTAACAATAGTATGATTTACCGATTTTGTGTTTTCTTGAATAAAATCTAAACGGTACCTTTAAACTCTATAAAATTTAGCAAAGAGATGACTATTTATAAGATTGAGCTTTTTGGAAAGTTTCATAAAGATCGAATAGTATTTACCGAAGTTATAGCGATTTGAATTTTCGTGTATTACTATGGAGCAATATGCCCTGTATTACTATGGAAACATATTGCTATTGAGCCATATGCGCTTTTTACCGACTTAGACACTACAGCTTTGCTAGAATTTGCATGAAAATTTCAGGAGTGATAGGTATCATGAAGATGAGTACAAACAATTGAAACAAGTCGAAGAAGCAGGAGAGAGCTCCTAGCAAAAGGGCTTTGTAACCATTCTAGGATTCGAAAAAATAGGCCATGAATCGATGATTACAGTACAGAGGAGTGGCCCCTGAAAAAAAATTTCATGAAAGGTAGCCGATATGAGTATCAACTGAAAGTTCTCTATGAAAGCTTTTCAAAACAGTTCTTAAACTGACAGTTTTTGCTTCAGTGGGAGCACAGGGGGGGAAATACATGAAAAATGTGTTTCCTCCCTCGCGAATGGACACCCGTGATCTAAAAAATCTGAAAAAAATATCAAAGGAGATATTTATGGGTATAACTATATGGTTACTGCACTTTGTAAGTTGAGTACAAAACCCTTCTGACATGAGCATAGGTCTGTCTACCCAACTTGTTTGTTATTGGAATTGCCTTCATTGTTAATGCCCCATGCGAGTACGATGTGCATATTCACTTATCACTATCGTGGGGACTTCAGTCGTTTTGTATCTACATGCGAGGTGTAACTCTTCTTCCATCCTGTCAACCCAGAAGTGAACCGCTCTCGAGCAGCTCGACTCCCGCGCTCAAAGTAGCACTCTCCTAATTGTTGAATCGGTGTCGCCACTGAACAAGGCCTTCTCTATATACACACCAATTATCGCACATTTCACTAGAAAATTTGTTTCAAGCGTTTGCCCTTCATTAGAGTAATTAACAATACTACACTTACATAATATTTTGCTAGCCGTCGGGCCCAATCTACAGCGTTTCTAATCTTTGCAAAATCTGACTTTTTCGGCAAATTTTCTTTTACTGGGCAAGTCATTAACGGCTACCCTGTATACGCACCTACGCGGCCCATTACATAAGGGTTTCAGTGAGTTTAGCTAGAAGGGAGCACGCATGTTCCACAATAGTTGCAAAAGCCGCGTTCTGCTCCGCTAGAGTGAGTCATTCGCACGCGGGATGAGATACAAATGGGTCATCTACTACACTCGATCGGATCAGGATACTGTTTTAGACTTTGTCTTGCGCCGAAATTACTCGATTTTGCTAACTTCATATCACTTTATCGTGCACTAATTGCCAAAACACAAAACGGTGCGAATCTTCTCCGAACCGATAACTAGCAACTAATTATCAATTTAATTGAATGAACTGACGGATAGAAATAAACTTTTGCGTGTTTACATAGAAGATGAAATATTAAAATAGCGTATGAATTTCGATTCCTGTACTGCTTAATAGGTGTCGCTTTAAAACTTATCATCCAATCTGCACATAACATACATAGAAGCTAGAAAACTTGCAAGGACAGGTTGCCTTTGTGCCGATGCAGTTCAAAGTTGCGACGCACTTATCATTATTCACTAATCTCACCACTAGACAGCATCGTGGCAGTTAAGTCGGCAACAACTTCAAATCTCTCTCTCTCTCTCTCTCTCTCTTGATTCATACTTAAACGTGTTTACACGCATGAAGCTGTAGCTCCGTACAATTTTGTTATCTTCTTCTTCTTTGCAGCCCTACAGCCCCTTTTGGGCCTTTGTTTAGAGATAGTTAGAGTATCTCTCTGTCATGATTGAATGTATCGGCACTTCACAAGGTGATATGATCATTATCACGCTTTGGCCGTGTGTCCGTCCACCCAGCTGTGATACGTTCTGATTTTAAACCAGCACGTATCATAACTGAACAGGCTTATAGTCCGTCCGAAGAACCACTCAAACTAAATCTCGTTGACGTCAACGAGACTTGAACCAGAGACCTTTGGCTTATGGGCTTAGTGTTCTAACCACTAAGCCACGCGAACTACACAATTTTCTCATCATAAAGTTTATTTTTGTTTGACAAACGAGAGTTCATACTTTTGATATTTCGTATCCTCAATAATGGTGACAACGATGTGAGTTTCTCGTTAAATAATGCCGAATGAATTTTTCGATGTCGGTGAACGAAATGCCGATCGAACCTCCACCAACACTAACGCCGCCATCATGGTCAAATCGCCACCTTTCTGGCACACCAAACCAACACTATAGTTCTCCTGCGTTGAAGCACAATTCCGCAGCGGGAAAATCAACCCGGACGCGGCACGTTTCGATTAGTTTGTGGCTGAATTGGACATGCTGACTCTATCGCAGGTTGCAGATATCGTAGAAGATTCTCCCGAGGACGGTAAATACGAAACCTTGAAACGAAGGCTGCTGGCTGTTTTTGGCATCACCGACGAGGAAAGTACGCGCCAAGGGTTTTTTGATCTTGAGATGGAGGATATGCGATCGTCCCAATTTTTGTGCCACCTACAATGCACCGTCGCGAAATCCATTCCAGATAACCTCATCAAATCTTTATGGCTGCAACGCCTTCCCCCCAGCACTCGTGCCATCCTCGCCGTGAACGAGTGCGGTAGCCTAGACGAATTAGCGGCCATTTCAGATCATATAGCCAGCATCGGCACACCAGACACGGCGTCGTGCGCGCAGAACGACTCATCCTTACGCCCGGCGAATGACAGCGAGTCCATTCTAAAAAGCATCAGCGAGCTGAGAGCAGAGGTGAACTGCATACAAGGGTCGTCGCAGCAGAACAGCTCTTCCGGTTGCAGCTCCTGTTGCTCTCCGTTGCAACAGCCATCCCCACGTGAAAATTATACGCAATCGTTTCAGCAGTCGAACCTGATTAAAAAGTATATACTGCCATGTTATTTCCATCCCCGTTTTGGTGCCGCTGTCGCCCGCCATGCTCCTTCGTTGACAGGCGTTCGGTGAACGCATCGAACCGCTAGCTTAAGAAGCGACAGCTGGTGGTTCCACGGGAATTCACCTCGAAGTTTTCAACTCAGTGTCGAAGATAAAATTCTTCGTCGATACAGGACCAGATGTCTCCATCATTCCGATTTCTCACCTGCATTCCGCAAAATAAATTTCCCCGTACACGTTTTCACTTGGCCTGTCGCGCGTGTTCCACTAACGTTTTTGTAGCGCAAACGTGTCGCGCCCCATCCTAGGCGCCAATTTTCTTGCACGTTTCAGTCTACTTGTGAACCTTAAAAACCGCTAGCTCCTGAACCCTACAAGTAAGGTCTTTATATGGGGAAAGATTAGCCAGCATCAACAGGCGTCCATGTCAACCGTCATTAGAACTTCGCCGTATGTATCTCTGCTGAAATAATTTTCGGGCCTGACCAATCCGGCAGTCTCCGCGCGCTCATTACCAATCATTATATAACAACTACGGGCCCTCTGGTAGTAGACCGCCCACGTCAACTAAACCAGGACAAGCTACGTGTAGCGCGAGAAGAATTCCAGATCCTGCTGGATAAAGATTTCTGTAGACCATCCAAGAGCCCATGGGCAAGTTCGTTGCACCTCGTCGCCGTAACGCCACTACAGTCCGGGATAAATATCCAATTCGACACATCGAAGATATTTCCGTGAAATTAAATGAAATGCGCGCTTTCTCGAAGATTGACTTACTGCGCACGTTCCACCAAATTTCAATAGCGGAGGAAGATATCCCAAAACGGCGGGCACGATGCTGTTTGGACTTTTTGAAAGCACGGTGATGACGTTTGGTCTTCGGAATGCAGCGCAGGCCTTTCAGCGATTTATGGACGAGGTGCTCCGAGGGCTCGATTACTGCTTTTGCTACCTCGACGACGTGCTCATCGCATCGAAATCGCAGGAAGAGCATTTACAGCATCTACGAGTAGTATTTCAACGTCTATCGAGCTTTGGAATCGTCATTAATGTTTCTAAGTGCGTGTTTGGCGTGAGCAAAATAGAGTATTTCGGGCACATTATTAGCGAAAAAGGCGTGCGCACCCTGACATTTGGAGCAGATGTGATTCGAAATTTTAAAAGACCTGTCACGGTAAAGGATCTCCGGCGGTTTTTGGGAGCACTGAACTTTTATCGGCAGTTTGTCTGCAACGCCGCGGTTCTTCAGGCCCCTGTCAACTAATTATGTAAAGGCAATAAGAAAGGAGGTAGGACGACAATTGTGTGGACCCCAGAAGCGGAGGAGGCGTTCGTAAAGGCCAGGGACAGCTCGCAGATTCGACACTAGCCATGCATTATCAGACCAGTAAACCCCTTAGGCTGACTACTGATGCATCCGACATAGCCGTGGGTGCCGTGTTAGAGCAAGAACACAATGGTCGATGGCTCCCGTTTGCATTTTTCCAAAGAAAACTCTCTGCACCCGAGTCAAGTTAAAGCGTTTATGACCGAGAATTGCTCGCTATTTATACCAGCGTTTATCCTTACCGACACTTTCTAGAAGGCTCTTCGACCACAAGCCGCTGACGTATACATTCGCTCAATCCGCTAGCAAAGCCTCGCTCCGCCACCTCAATTATATTTCCTAATTCACGACGGATTTCCGTTTCATTGCCGGAGCCAGTAACGAGGTCGCAGACGCACGTTCTCGTGCGAGTACTATTGAAATGCCATCTATTTTCAGCGAGGATGTGCTCGCTCTAGAGCAAAGCCACGACGTGGAACTTCAACAATTGCCCCGAAACAACAACTCCTCGTTGAAACTCATCCAGTGTTCGTGCGGTACGCATCAGAAATTGATTTGCGACGAGTCCCTGAGCTGGCTCAGAACCTTCATCCCGATTTCGTTGCGCAAGAAAGTGTTCAAAATTTTCACTGACTCCCACATCCTAGTGCTCACTTTACCTATAAGGCTATCGCAAGACGATTTGTTTGGACGAATATGAGGAGGTACATCCGCGTTTGGGCTCGTTCGTGCGTGCCGTGCCAGCGCTCGAAGGTTACTCGTCATCAGATGAATCCGGTGCAGCAATTTCCAGTGCCCGACAGCCGTTTCCAGCATTGGGCCGCTCACCCCATTGCAAGGTTTAAAGTATTGCCTATCGATGATCAATCGCTTTTCGAGGTGACCAGAGGCCGTCCCCATCGCCGATCAGACAGTGGAAACTGTGGCAAAAGCACTGTTGAATAACTGGAGCGCCCGTTACGGTACACTTCGCCTCATCATGACAGATCAGGTCACCCAGTTGGAATCATCACTATTCAAGTCTCTTGCCGCTTTCTCTGGAAGTAGTAGAATTAGAACGTCACCGTAGCACTCCACATCAAACGGAATTATCGAGCGCTGGCACCGTACGTTGAAGGCCGCAATTATGTGTCACGGTGGCGGCGTTTTCTGGCCGGATATTCTTCCGACTGTATTATTAGGGCTACGCAACAGTTACAAAGAGGACGTCAATGCATCGTGTGCAGAGCTGTTGTAGTTGTCAATTTCAGGTGATTTCATCAATCCCGGTATTCCTTCGGTTAGCCCGCATAGTTTTCTCCCCAATTCGCGTGAGCATATGTCGCAAGTCCGACCAGTGCTGGCGGCCCACCGAAACGATCGAACAATTTTCGTCAACAAGAAGCTCAGTCGCTGCAAACATGTTTTCCTGCGCGTGGATTCAGTCCATAAACCCCTGTCATCGCCTTACTCCAACCACATCGTGTGCTGCAGTGTCTATCAGAATTACTACACAAGATCAATGTGTCGATGGAACGTCTGAAGACGGCTTTTGAAGAGCTTGAGCAGGATTTGCATCAATCTACTGACACACCGAGTATCGCCGATTCACCGAGAGCCTTGCGTCCACCTAATACCTGCGCCGCATCCAGGGCGCCTAACGTAACTCCTACCGAAGAGAATCATGCGAGCCTATCGGCGCTACAGTAATCGTTACTCAGCGCACGCCTCCCGTCATGTAAACAGTAGCTGACGCCGGTAAAACCTCCGCATGCAGAGACAAGGACTTACCCGCCGAGTAGAAAGCGAAAACGTTATGAGGTGCGAACGATCAGTGTCATATGACTGACGTTTGGGAGGGAGTACTGTGCCGACGCAGTTCAAAGTTGCGACGAAATTATCATCATTTGCTAATCTCACCACCAGGCAGCATCGTTACAGTTACATATGTCGGCAACAACTTCAAATCTCTCTTTTAACTCATACTTAACAGTGTACACGCATGACGCTATAGCTCCGTACAATTTAATAAAGTTTATTTCTGTTTTACAAACGAGAGCTCATACTTTTGATATTTCGTATACTCAATACCTTGAAGTTGTAGATAGACAAAAATTACATTTGAAATTTGCATCGAATAGCAACAACCACTGGAACCACTAAATATCTTTTAATGAATCTTTGCTCCAACGCTGGAGGTATCTTCTGGGCAACTCATTCGCGTTTTTTGAGGGTTTACTCGTACCTTGATTTATGAATTCTAGAGGTTTTAAGACGAATAGTGGATTGATAAGTTTGTAAAGTTTGAATTATAGGACAACCAATTTCACTGGATTCCAATAATACATCAATTGCTACAGGTCAGATACTAAAAAGTTGTTTGCTAATGTTTTGCAGCACAGCCGTTTCTATGTTATGAAAGTCAGTTTGCATAACAGAATGCAACCCATAAATATTAGTACCGTCCATGCTTGATTAAAGCCTTACATTTACCCTTAATAGCCATAAAATCAGCAACCAGTTTCACACATCCGATGACCTACTAGCGAATAATGAATAACGCGATCTTACTTCAAAATTGACTTCAAGCTTCATTTATTTCATTTACGATCTTTAACCAAGCGAGTATCTTCGAGATTTAATATTGTAGTTTTCAATATTCAAAACTAGTTACCCTATCATACGAGCAAAGTAACATATTCATATGAATATACATACGAGCGCTGGTATGCCATACCTACTACCCAACAACCGAACATAGTACAACTGCAACGACTACTTTTTCATTGATATTAGATACAATATATTAACAAATCAAGCGAAAAGTACGAGTATATTTGAATAACCCGAAGAAGTGTAAATACTCATGTGTTAACCGCAAACAAAAGCAACAACATAATTTTCTGCATAAAAGATATACAATAAGTCTACAGCCGCGTGCCGCAATTTGCATAATTCATGCATAGACTTGACTAGAGAGGTAGTCACTGTGTCTATGTATCTTAGCACAGGTGCCTTTGATGAAACCCGATTGATATCTTTATTATACAAGCAACATTTTGCTGATAGATTGAAATCATAAATGTTTTAGAAAGGTTTTCGAGCTGTTAAGGTTCAAGGTGTTGATAGACATATTTCATAATTCAAAATGAAAAGCTCAAAATTTCACTAATTACTCAAACTTTACTTTTAGGTCGCTAATGAGTCTCTATTTTATTTTCAAGTTTGTGAACCAATAGATTAAGTGAACCGTGAAGCCTCCTATAATTTAATTACAAATCATTATACGTACGTATACGATTATACGAGTATATATTGTAGTTTGTATACTCAACAAATAATGATTTGGTCAAATGTTGCTTCACTTTGACACGCAACTAACCAATATGTGAGGGTGTTAATTACTTATTTGGATTTAGAGCGTCAGTCAGAAGCCCTCGTGATTCATTTCAAAATTGGTAGGCAATTTCGGTTAATTGAAAAGGTTGAAATTTGAATAAATTCATTATATATTCCGGAAACACGTCAGCACTTAAGCTTTCAGTTTTCTAAATATGGAGAACAATGTCTTAACACATTGTTGATGACTTATTACCACAGATGAAGTCTTACTTTCAGTTTCATTCAAAGTGAATAGCTTTGTTACCTCAAGGGTGCGGGCTTTAATGGTCGTCACTGTATCTATAGTATATGTGCTCGTATGTAGGATATTAGCAAGATTTTTCCACTATATGGTCAGCGTTTTCAAAAACAAAATGACGAACATTTTCGAAATTAATCGGCTTACTTTATTGGAAATAAGCCAAATTTCTTCAAATCCGTTTGACGAACTATATTTCGAAAGCTTAATAATGAGGACTAACAAATACAATTAAGGACCCTATCAAAGAATGGGTTCAGCCTTAAAAAAAATAAGTCGTTATTTTAGTATACGAGTTCTGTCTCTATTGGTTCATGTTTTTCGGAGTATCGGTTCAAAATTGCTTGAATTTCAGAGTTCCTCTACAAATAATTACTTGCAGTATTGAGATCTGGTCCCTGTGGTTTGTTCGTACTCTGGATCCTCTGAGACGGTTATCCGTTGATAAATCATCACATTGCTAAAACTCCTAATTTTAGAGTGATTTGTAAATCGTCCTTACCACAGAATAGGTGACCTTATCGGACTTAGCGCGTATACACGTATGGTACTTTACAAGTTTATAGTATCCATAATGTAACTTTGAACACTCTGAGCTTAATGTGACACATATTCTGCTCAAGGCTTCATAGCTTCTTGAGCCTTTTGTCAGAGCTGGACTTAGTGGATATGCCATTCAACCACTTTATGATCAATGGGAATTTTTTTTGCGAAGTCCAGCTTGGTATTCGAAAGTAGACACGAAAAGACAGCTTAGCTCCTAATGTACAGGCACTGACGGGTCGTGGGTCCCATGTAGCAGATAAGCCCACATAAAATGTTCTTAGCGTGATTCAGGATAGAGCAAACAAACAACTGAGGGTTGACCATACAATTGCAAACAGACGAATTTTGTCAAATATAAACACATTCATTTTATAAAGTTTACTATATAACGTTACCAAAAATGCCACGATATGGCACGTGCTATAGACAGTATGAAGCCCGTTTGAGAAAGGAGGAGGGAACCTCTTGTTTCCCCAACCCATAGCTTCCATGATTTTTCATTCCAAGCCCTCCAATTAAATGGTAGTAAATGCCCTCGGGGTCGCACATTGGGTTTACTGGCTCAACAATAATGGGACATTAGATGCCGAGAAATGCTAATAACTGTAAGTACATCTACAGCTCTGCTACTAAATCCTACTTACACCTCCTTTGTGGAGATGTATGAGGGTGAAGGCGAATCTTCCGCGCCTGATAATAGAATCGACGTAGTAATCATGCCACTGGAATGGAGGTTGAACGACGGGCTAGCTCTCCGTCCCTGGAAAACCTTAAAATGTTTCGAAACCTGCAGATGTGCCTTGGAATGGATTGGACTCACGGCAACGACCTCGCAAACGAAAAAGGGACTATGGCATTGGATCCTGGAATGTCAGATGGCTCAATTACCAGGGCGCGTACAACTAGCCAGTCAATATGAATTAAAAATACTGGCAATCCAGGAAACGAATTGGACTGGAAACGACATTCAAGACATGAGATCGCACACAATATTCAAAAGTTGGCAGCCTACTGGAAAACGAGAATTTGGAGTGGCCTCCATTATGGATAGGGAGTTCAAATGGCACGTTATTGACTTTAAGGCAATAAACGAACGGTTGTGTTCGACCTGTATAAAAGCGAAATTCTTCAGAATCTGGCTGATCAATGTTCACGATCCGACCGAAGAAATGGACAAAGAAACGAAGGAAACGTTCTACAATCACCTGGAAAGACCAGTCGACTCATTGCCTACAAACGACACAAAACTAATTTTGGGTGATTTCAACGCTAAGGTTGGCTATGAGCTATCTCATCGGGGAACGGCTGGAGGATATAGCCTCCATGATGAAACAAGTAACAATGGCCAGCATCTGATTGACTTTGTATGCAGCAGAAATCTAATCATACGTTCGACTTGCTTCCCACATAGACGCATTCATAAAATCACCTGAGTATCACAAGATTGCAACACACAAAACCAGGTCAATAATGTTCTGATCCAACAACGTTAGGCCTCGAGCATACTTAACGTCCGTACATACCGAGAAGCCAATTGTAGCTCAGATCATTACTTGGTCAAAATAATCTATCGATGTCGAATGTCAAAGGTATATTCGGCGAAGACCAGCCCGCTACAAAAATTTGACATCGAAAGGCTTCTGTTGCCAAAAATTTCACGGAGACCCTCCACAACCAGCTGGCTCCCATCTTATCAGACACATCCATAAAGACCAGTAATGAACTCAGGGTGGAAGAGAAAGCAATTATTAAGACCATGGCAGAAAAGACGATCGGACATCAAGCCCGGCGCAAGAGGAATGATTGATTCAATGATGAGTGCCAAAATACGTTAGATAAAAAGAATCCGGCGTACAAAGAAGACGTACATAGGGAAACGACGACAAAGAGAGAACACTATGAAAATCTCAGAAGAGTAGCAAATAAGATAATTACGATTAAGAAAAGAAAATACTATGACGACCAATTGAGAAGTATCGATGTAAGCCTAGCGAGCAACAACAAAAGATAAGAATACAAAGTAGTGAAAAGCCTGCAACGTGGTTATCAGCCCAAAACCACGCTCTGTCGTGATGACATCGGCAATATCATCGCTGATGAAACCGAGACTTAGGAATAATGGGCATCATATTTCAAGAACCTCCTTAATCCTCCGATCAGCTCCAGAACATCAGAGCCTATAGATATCTGCGGAGAGCTTCCATTAGCCCCACCAACTCCGGATAAAAATTGTTCCATCATCAAAGCCCAAAAGAATAATAAACCGCCGGGCATCGATAAGATTCCAGTGGAGCTCATTAAATATGGTGGCAGTAGTGTTCATAAAGCTATTCACAAAGTCATCCAGTCATTAAAGCAGTACGACCAACGCTGTCGTGCCCCATTCTGGTCGAATTTGGAGCAGAAGCCGAGAATAGGGAAGCAATGCAGTAAAGAAAGTCCTCGGCAAAAGCGCAGCTATAGCCTCGTTTGAGCCGATGGCAACGATCGAAATGAGAGATATTGACTGCGTCGCGGGTCTGGCCGAGATGACGGAGGTCATCAAAAGGGAGTTCCCTAGCGTGGGCGGGATCAAGTCGAGGCTGATACCAGAAAACCATAGGGGAAAACGCATGGCCATAATTGACTTGACCGAAAAGGGCGCCGAACAATTTCTAAATAAGAGCAAAGTACGAATAGGGTGAGTTGTCTGTAGGATACGGCGAAGAGCAACGCCTCTTCAACGTTTCAAATGCCTTGGCTATGGTCATTCCACACAAGTATGCAAAGGACCCGATAGGAGTTCTCTATGTTACAAATGCGGTGAAATGGGACATAAAAGAAAAGAGTGTACGAAGGAGGCACACTGTATTATTTGCAAGGATGCTGATCCAAGACATGACTTTGGACACGTCTTGGAATCAGGAAAATTCTGGGTTTTCCAGAATTTCCCAGTGAAGGCAAAATTAGATCTTCGATGGCCCGCATCCTGCAGCTAAACCTACACTGCAGTTCAACCGCCCAAAATCTGCTTGATCAGTTTGCGAGGGAAATGAAAGCCAACTTCTTGCTGCTGAGTGAGCAGCTCGGCATCATGGTATCCTGATGAAACTGGTACTGCCGCCATCTGGGTTCAAAATAGTGATTTCCAGGTGGAGAGCTGTGGACGTGGGGATGGTTTTGTATGGGTTCGGTGTTCAGGAACCACCTTCTTTAGTGTGTACCTAACGCTTAACGAATCGATATCATATTTCCAAGCCAAGCTTAATGCTTTGGAGGGTGCTGTCTCGAATGCAGACGGGAACTTGCTCGTAGGGGAAGACTTCAACGGAAAAGCAGCCGAATGGGGCATGCCTCAAACAGATCCGCGGTGAAAACGAATCCTGGAAATGGCGGCCAGGACGGTGCTCGTCATACTTAACACTGGAAATACGCCAACTTTCCGCCGTATTGGCTGTGAGGGAACCATATCGGACGTGACATTCGCCTCGGAGTCCTTAGTACGGAGGATACACAACTGGAGAGTATTAGAGGACTATTCAGCCAGTGATCATCATTGCATTCTGCTTGAGATAAGCTATGTTGGCTCCCGACGTCCGTGATCTCGGCCTTCTATAATTGGATGGAACATCGGAAGGATGGACGTCGAGAGGTTCTTCGAGGTTCTCACAGCAGGTGCACCGCTGCAGATGGACGAGATAGTGCAGGCACTCTTTCCCGCCCATCCCGTCCGTGTTGACGCTGTCCATGGTGAAACAGCAGTCGAGTGTCCACTCTTCACAAGTCGGAACTGGAATAGGCAGTCCTTTCGTTGAAAGCGAGGAAGGCTCCAGGTCCAGATGGAGTTCCAGCTGAGGTGTTGTGGCTTGTCTATCACCATTGTCCTGACTTGCTGCTCAGCACATTCAACCCTTGCCTGCGGGACGGGGTTTTCCCGGTATGATGGAAGGTGGCGAGGCTCGTGCTGATCAGCAAGAGGAAGGGAAATCCCGACTCGCCGTCTACATACCCCCCGTTATGCATGCTAGACACGGCTGGGAAAGTGCTAGAGAAAGTGATCAAGGGAAGACTCACTGACGCGATTCGTGCTGCTGAGGGCAGTACGGCTTTAGAGCAGGACGTTCTACTATTGATGCAATTGCAGAGGTGGTGAACGCTGTCCAAAAAGTTCTGTTTGTGACACTCGACGTCAGGAACGCCTACAACTTCGCTAGATGGGTGGATACTCTGGATACGCTGAAAACCCTTTTTTTAGTTCCAGAATATCTAATGCGACACAGGGCCAACGAAGGATGGAGATTACATCGGGTGTTGCCCAGGAATCTATCCTTGGTCCGGACCTGTGGAACGTGTCTTAAGACGGACTACTGAGACTCAAGATGCCAGATGAGTTGCGCTTGGTCGGCTATGCGGATCATATTGCGGCTCTGGTGGCCGGAAGCACCGTTGAACAGGCGCAACTTAGGCTAGGTATGCTAATGCGCTGAGTGAGAGACTGGATGACTGCTCGCGGATTCAGTCCTACACTGGAGAAAACCGAGAAGAGAATCCCTAGTATAAGGATGATCAGTACTGGAGACATGCGAATCGAATCAAAGCCATCGGTAAAGTACCTGGGGCGGCTGATCGAACGAAGATAAGTTTCTCTGAGCAAATCAGTGCGATGGCTGAGAAGGCTGCTTCGGGAATGTCGGCTCTGAGTCGACTTATGGCCAACGTAGGGAGACCCCGCCTATCAAGAAGACGCCTCTTGATAAGTGCTGTAGGGTTATTGCTACTGTACGGAGCAGAAGTATGGGGCGACGCTCTCAATAAGCAGGTATACTAAAAACGTTTGGCATAGGTACAGAGAAGAAAAGCATTGAGAATTGCATCTTCGTGTCCGATAGTCTCTGATTTGCCGGTGAGAGTGATTGTAGGCGTGATACCTGTCGCCCTTCTTGCTAGAGAGCGCCGTGCTATTTACCTGCGCCGAAACCTGGATGGGAGGGAGATGGTTGTCCGCGAGGAGAGACAGCGCTTGCTCAACGATTGGCAGCAGTCTTGGGTGAATCGCACGAAGGGAAGGTGGACTGCGCGCCTCATCCATAATTTGAGAGCGTGGTTAAATCGAAGGCATGGTGAGACTGACTTCTACCTGACCCAACTTTTGAGTGGGTATGGTTGTGTTCAGTCTTACCTGCACAAGATCGGTAAGTCACGATCCCCCGATTGTCGGTTTTGCCCAGGAGAGGAGGACAATGCCTGCCACACATTTTTTGCGTGTACAAAATGGGTTAGGCTGCAAACGCACCTCTCCAGAGAGACGGGTGAGTTCACCCCGGATTATATAGTTGCGGTGATGCTCGAATCGGTTGACAAATGAAACCAGGTGGCACATTATGCTCGGGCAGTCCTAAAATATAAAAGGGACTCACCGCAGCTGGGGGCGTTGGAGCTGGAGGATCGCTTGTCGGGCACTTCCTTTTCCCCTCTCCCCTCCCGCTAGGAAAGGCCCAGCTTGAAGATGCGGCGAAACAAAACGAGACCTGGCCCGAAGTAATGTGTTAAACGGTTCCAGGCTGGGTTCTCAGGTTGACAGGGAAGGGTTTAGTGGGTAGTCCAGTCGCCTTTTCTCGAGTATGGGAGTCCCAGACTCTGTGCATAAATGGCATTCACCTCCCAACCACAAAAAAAAGTCAAGTCAATCAATTATGTTCCCTATCCACAAAAAGGTAACAAGTTACAGTGCGAAAGTTATAGACGCATGTCACTTTTTTGTACGGCGCACAAAATATTTTCAAAAATCAGTATTAAGGTGGTTTTAGAGTAGTTAGATCGACGATAGACCAATTGTTCACAGTTAAGCAGGTACTTAAAAAATGCTGGGAGCTCAACATAGGGATACACCCAATTTTCGTTGACTTTATGCAAGCATATGACAGTATTAATCGTAATGTACTGTACCAAATAATGCTTGGCTTCGGCAAACCCGCCAAATGAGTCCGTCTTACCAAAATGACAAGGACGTTGAAGACCTCGCAAGTCCGCATCAATAACGAACTCACTGATGCCTTTGACACAAATATGGAACTAAGGCAGGAAGATGGGCTGGCCCCATTGCCATTCAATTTGGCTCTGGAGTACATCATAAGGAAGCTACTTGTCGAAACGTGAGGTACATAACTATATAATTCGAGCGAAATAGTACCCTATGCAGACGTAATCAACATTTTATCACGTCATTAACAACTGCCAAAGAACTTTTTCTGAAACTCGACCGCAAAGCAAAACTAGAAGGGCTACAAACCAATGAAAATGAAAGAAAGTTAATGACGCAGTCGAGGGAAAATACATCAAATACACAAAATATCACGCTTGGCCAATACACTATCGAAAATGTGAGCAAATTTGTGTATTTAGGCGCCAAAATAGCGAAAACGGGTAATGAGAGAATCGAAATACGCCGAAGAATACAGCTCACAAATAAAATATTTTATTCAGTTTGACGATCCACGAGCTTTGTTTTCCTGTGTATGCAGCTGACACAGGAAAACAAAGCTCCAAGTATACAAATCTGTGAAAAGACCTGTGTTAGGCTATGGGTGTAAAACATGGACCCTAACCCAAGCATCCGCAAATATATTGAATGCCTTTGGAAGACGGGTCCTGAGGCGAGTAATCAGAGCAAAGCTAGACAGGGACCAATGACGAATTCGATACAACCATGAGCTGTATGAACTTTTTGACGAGGCGGAAGTCTCAATGATTGTAAAACTGCGGAAGCTGCAATGGGCTGGACACATGAATCGTATGGACGAACAATGGATACTCAAAAAAGTATTCGTTAGGAGAACTGAAGGCCAGACACCAGTGGAGAAACCGAAGAAATGTTGGTCTGACTCGGTCGACGAAGACAGCTCATCGCTGCTCACATTTCGAAATTGGTGGACGCGATCATTGGACCGAGACAGTTATAGGTGCTTTTTGCGGGAAGCGAATGCCCGAGAGGGCTGTAGTGCTAAGAAGCAGAAGAAGAAATCAAAAATACAGTGACTGATTCAATGGAAAGTCCATAGAATACCAAAATGATGTGTTATTGTTGTTGTAATTGGAGAAATTTCAAATGACTACAAGTTCCGTGTATATCATCCAATTCTCATCAAACTTGCTGAGTAAAAAGGCCTTTAGTAAGTTATTGCCATGGTCTTTGTTCGTTTGCGATGTCGTTGCGATGAGTCCAATCCATTCCGAGGCCTATCTGTAGGTTTCGAAACATTTTAAGGTTTTCCAGGGACGGGGAGTTACCCCGTATCTTCTTTATACTGCTCTAGAAAACACTGTATGTCTCGCGGAAGGGACATTATTGTGGCGCTTATATTAATTTCTTCCATGCATGACAAGTGGGCAAGTAAGCTCTCGTAATAATCATACCGATAGGACTATGGGTCTTAAAAAGTTTGAGGAAATTGATCCCTGCCACATTAAGTAGTCGATGGAGTGTCGACTTCCGATTTTGTGGCATTATTCTTATATTCTTGATAAGGGTTGCTTATTTCTCCATCAGTTGCGTTACTGTCGTGCATAATAGACAAAACAAGTATAACTTTATGTTTCTTAGTCACTATGGAGACTGAAGTGACATCAGGTTGAGCACCAAACTTGTAATTCCTCGGGACCATCCTGAAATTTTCCATATTGAATTCCCGAGGAACTTCTCTTTTGTTTCTTTTGAGCGTATTCGAAAATTTCAACCCCCTCCTTAATGAATCTACAGTTGAAGGATAGCTACCAAAGCAGTTATCAATAGCAATTTTTCTATTTGTTCTTATTATTGGACTTTCAAAGCTTGTGACGATGTCAAAAGCCTTATTCGTAGAAGTGTAGGGGTCCGTCGTTTACTTCCCACAGCAGATTTCTGATTTGTAAGGATAATAAGGTCGAAGATGTACTGGATGAAGCTGCAGCATCCCCTGAAACTCCCCAGGAGGATAGGACTGTTGGCAATTTCTAATAAATTTATTCAAAATTTCTCGAATTGGGGTCAACTTGTCCATGTTCGCTCATTGGGGTCTTGTGTTCGTATTTACATTGTCAGACCATATAAACCTCATCAGGAATCGTAAGCGTATTTCGCTAAAGCTTGTCAGTAGAATCGTTAAGCCAGTCCAATTAGTAATAAAATATTCTGCCAGATTTGCACGGTTACCCTTATTCCTTGCCATAAAAAAATAAGGACTCAAAAAAAGACAGGTTTTCTTTTTTATCATTGTCTGTTATCAGGCCTAGTATTTTGTTCTACTCTCAGTGTACATATTAGTGTGGTGAACTATGGCATCAATAATTCAAGGGCATTAGGGGAAGAGAAACAGTCAATATTTGTGGAACAATCGCGAGCAGCCCCTTTAGGGCCCAGAAAAAATTTGATCAAATGTTTGCCTTTGATTTGGTGACACCTGCGATGGGCTCACTTACCTACAATATTTCTTCATCTTTTCTGAAAAAAAACGAAAATTCTCACCAACATCCATGATCTCATTTTCTTCAGGAGGCAATGCCTCCTCAACATCTCTAACCAATTCAACTTCTGATTAGCTATCTTTCTCGCCTCTCTGAATTACTTTGGGCTCCTAGTCTGGGTCGTCCGAATCCTCATCATACTTCCATATTTCACCTTATGCCTCCTCCTTCTCCAGTTCTTGGAGAGTTCCGAAACTAATTTCTGGCTTACTGAAACGTTGCCCATGTGAAAGGAAATGCTGTTGATAGATTTTATCGGTTGATTTTCAGAAATATATATATATATATATATATATATATATATATATATATATATATATATATATATATACATGTATATATATATATATATATATATATATATATATATATATATATATATATATATATATATACATGTATATATATATATATATATATATATATATATATATATATATATATATATATATATATACATGTATATATATATATATATATATATATATATATATATATATATATATATATATATATATATATATAATGAAACAGACTATCTGAAATTAGCAACGACCGATCATGAAACCAAATTGAATATGCGATACAATTTAAAAATATAAATTTTTAACATTTTGTTTGGATGGCAAGAAGAAAAAATAGTTCTCTATGGCCACCCTGATACTACCGACACAGCGCGTTTCACTTTGGACCGACTGATACAGGCCAAACGCGAAAAAGAGATATTTCTGACATACCAGGTGTTGCCTTATGTGCTAATTAAAGAATTCCGGTGGACCGCATTTAAATATTTTTTTTAAAGGCGGTTAAATTGCCGTCCGCGCTACCGTTGGAAGGATATGCATTCCTAATAATTGAAATTGATTTCTACATCGATACATGGTGAAAACAAGACACAAATGCCGTGGAGACAAACCATCACTAAACCGTAGGGTATAGTAGTTGAACGCTCACCTCGTAAGCCCAAGGTCCCTGGTTTGAACCCCGTTGGTTACAATGAGATTTGTTTCGAGTGGTTCTTCGGACGGATTATAAGGTCGTTCAATTATGATACATACTGATGTTAAATCAGAAAGTATCACAACTGGGTGGATGGATCAATGGCCAAAACGTGGTACAGACTATATCACCTTCTCAAGTGCTGAAACATTCGATCAAGATTATGAGATACTCTATCTCTAATCGAAGGCCCGAAAGGGGCTGTAGTGCTAAAACAAAAAAAAAAACGATCATTATACCGTTTAATTGGCATCTCTTTTGAATGGAACCTAAAAGAATGTAAAGCTAACAACTCACACTCTCGTTGAAACATTATACTTGAATATAAATAAATCGAGCTAATTATTATTGTTCAAATAGGAGCTCAATTTACATTCATATTTTCAATAACTTTTGTGCAGTAAAATTATGAATATTGCATACTAAAAATGATGATTATCAAATATTTATAAAATTATTCATAATGGATACATAGAACTCTTTGAAACATTTACTAAAAAGCCTTTGCAACAAGTAGAGAATCATTCAAATTATTTCAACACTACTTTAATACGAAAGCAGCAGATCATTAAAATCGTATTTCTTTGCAATAATTGCATCAAACTCCCACTCAAACACTTATTTTCCACTTAACAAAATCAAAATATTTCAAATGAATAATTAACTTATTTCAAATTTGGTCCAAAGTCCGCCTTCAGCTACATTTTTCACATGTGTAGCGAATTCATGAATAAAACTAACATGGTCACTGCACAAAAACATTCAAAATTGAAAATGTATGAGCAAAAACAATTACCTTGATCGCAACGAGCCATAATTTTTGCAGAATCATTGTTCAATGAGCCATTTAATCACAACTTTCATCGATTTCGAGCCTTTTCAACGTAACGTGAAATTTCATGCCATTTTTTCACGTACTCCCAACCAAGAGCGCAACACCACAAAACGAGGGATTTTAAACTTCTCGAGATTTATTGTAATTAATTGATTATTTTCAAGTGCAGTAGCTCTGCTCTACCCTTGTGTATGTGAGTGTACTGGTCGTAAATTATAAATTAACATTTCACATGAAATATTTATTTTCCATTCAATGAAAATTGAGAAGTAGCAACGTACTATTAATGTGTTGATTTTTGGACATACGTTAACATTGAATGCGAAATGATTGATAGCAAAGCATCATCAACGCGGATTCGTGAGAAACTTTCATTTCGCTATAAATCTGAATCCCCCGGCAAAATGCAAGATCAGATGTTATGTAATGACTTTTTAACATTTACTTGGAAATAGGCGTGAAAAATCCACCATTGGTAAGAAATCAAAAGGTATTTGTTCTCATAAGCTCGCTTCGAGCTTATTTCAGTTTTAAAGAGAAAGCAATCAAACTTTTATACGAGTACTTACTTAATTAGCAATCAACTTATGACGATTGACTAACGGCAATAAAGTGTAATCGAAGACACGGATGAATGACATTTAAAATGATATAACATGATTCACACAGTTTCGGAATAATGTGAAAGGTGTTAAATGATGGTTTTTCAAACTTGGGACTAGATTTAAGACAAAAATTAGCAGTAAATTGGAGAAAGACCTAAGGGAAATCATGTAACAAAAATAATGTAACGCCCTTTTCTATTTTTATCAATTAGAAATTTTTAAAAGATTATTGGCGAAAATGTTATGCCATAACTTGTAATAGGTAATTATTTTTGCGCCTTAGGGAAAAGGAGCAGGTATAAGTAAATTCTATGCATTCAAATGGAAGTAGAGCTCATGTCTGATTTTGTACCAAAGGAAGGATTGCCCGTTTGCATTTAAATCAGAAGTAATCACCCATAGTTAAGAAATTAGAACAACTAATTGAAATTAGAATCGAATCAAATGAATTAAAGTAGTTGAAATTCCGAAGCCGAACAACTTAATATGTGAACCTACCATAACAGCATCTTCCATAAAAAGTTGAGCTACAACTCAACATTTACCACAACTCTCGGGAGTATAATTGTGATCTAGAAGTTAATTTAAAAATGCCGGTTTAACATACAAAAATAATATTAGGGTTGAAGCCCGCCTTTATTGGTTTGAATTGAAAAAATGACCAAATCAAATCTAATAATAAAATGTACCCCAACTAATTCATAGGAAATGACGTGTCGGCAGTTATAGATCTTTTCATGAATATGGAAAATGCATCGGTTTTGTTTCATGCGTCGCAACCCTGGTGTCACCAAAATTTGCACCGTGAGTTAGCATATAACTCGCTTACCTTTAAATGTGATAGTCCTTGGTCGCTGAGAAAAATTTGAAGTCAGCGAACCTCCATGTCTAATGAAATCCACTGGAATCTCATCGACGCCCGGCGCTCTATTATTCTTTTGGGCATTGATTGTAAAACAATCTTCATCCAGAGTAATCCTGTTTTCATCAGTAATGATGATGCCCATGTCATCACGGCAGAACGTGGTCTTGGGCTGATAACCTCGTTTTAGGCTTGTTTTGTGTTGTTTCTCGCTAGACTTACATCGATGCTACTCAATTGGTCGTCATGGTATATTCTTTTCTAAATGCTAATTATCTTATATCTTCAGTGATTTTCAAAATATTTGCTCTGCCTCCTGGATTTCACACTTCATTTTGTCTAACGCATTCTGGCACTCATCGAACCAATCATTCCTTTTGTGCCACGCTTGTTTCTTGTTCTGCCACTTAATACATTGCCGCTTTCACTTCCACCCATAGTGCGTTTCCTGTTTTCAGCTATGTGTCCGATAGAATGGGAGGTAGCTGGTTTCCGAGGGTCTCCGTGAAATTTTTCGCCACAGACGCCGTTCGGGGCCTTTCGATGTCAAATTTTTATTGAGAGCTGATCTTCACCGAGTACGCCTTTGACAAACGGTATCGATAAGTTAATTTGATCAAGCAATGATCCGAGATACGCTGGTTTGACTTCGTCGGCGAAGACAGTCCATCGCTGTTCGGGATTCGAATTTGAAGGACGTGGTCAATGGACTGAGACAGTTGGAGGTGCTATTTGCAGGAAGCGGAGGCCCGAGAGGGGCTGTAGTGCTACGAGGAAGAACAATGACACGAGTTACAATTGGCTCCTCGGTATGTACGCGCGTCAAGTATTCTCTAAGCCCATCTTTGTTGGATCGGACCATGGTCGATTTAGTTTTGTGTGTTGCCATCTAGTGTACGTCAGTTTATCTATGCGTCGATGTGAGAAGCAAGTCGAAAATATGACTAGAGCTCTGTTACATGTAAAGTCAATCAGGCGCTGGCCGATGTTATGCATTTCATCGTGGAGGCTATATCGTCCAGTCGTTCCCCGATGAGGTAGCTCATTGCCAACCTTAGCGTTGAAGTCACCCAGGATTATTTTTGTGTCGTTTTTATGCAATGAGGTAGCCAGTCTTTCCATGCGATCGTAGAACCTTTCCTTGGTTCTTTTCTTTTGACGGTGCGCGTAATTTTATCGGCTAAATATTGAAGAATTTCGCTTTTATACGGACCACATTAATTCATTGACTGCCTAAAAATCAATAACGTGCGATTTGAACTCCCTATCCACAATAAAGGCCGCTTTGAATAATCGCTTTCTAGCAGGCTTCCCACTTTTAAATATTATGGGCACTCTCATAATTTTTTTATGGTTGGGTAGTGTATGCCATTTACGCACTGTGTGTGGGGCCAGGCCTCATTTAAAACGTCGTAAAGCATCTTCAAGCTGGGGGTGTATGGTTTTCCAGAGACGGGGAGCTAGCCCGTCCCCCAGCCTCTATTTCGACGGCATGGTTATTTCTTTCGGTTCCGTTATTAGGCGCAAAAGACTCTTCTTCACTCTCTTGCGTCACCGCAAAAGACGTGTAATTAGGATATATTTGCTAAGCTGTACGTGTATTTGCAGTTATCGACATTTCTGGGCATTTAATGTCTCATCAATGGAAAACCAGAAAACCCAACGTGCGACCCCTAGACCATTTACTACCGTTTGTTCGAGGAATTTAGGATGAAGAATCATGGAAGCTGTGGGTTGGGCAGACAAGAGTATTTCAAGAATGAGCTTAGGACGATGTACGGCGGATTTTATCTTTTATTGTAATCGTCGTTATCAGGATTACCTGCAATCCATCAAGTAGTACCGATAAAGAAGTGGAGTGATTTTGAAATCCTTTTTGGTTTTAAATTTTGAATAAGTTCTCAACTTTGCTGAATCTCATAAGAAAAGTGCGATCAGGAAAGGTAGATTAAGAATTAGTTTGCAACGAGAAAGTAGGTGCTTATACTGATTTATGCCAATAATATGGATGAACTTAAAATTTCCATCCTGAATTTTTGCTCTTGTCGTATGAAATGAAACGATTTGGGCATTTGAGAAGTTCAAAATTTCAATTTTGGCATATGCCACGTAGAATAGTGGTTTGAAAAAAAGTTTTAGTTACGTCTATGAATTTTATGAATAATTTTCAGGTAAAACGGTGGCGTTTCGGTCCCTTTCAAAATATCTTGTCCGTATCTATCTGTGAGTTTGGATCCTTTTTTTTTCTTTATTATTACGTAAGTTGTTTGTCCCGTCTTGTTGCCCTTAGGTGGTTGTCTCGGCTTGTCATGGCTCGTCATGTTCTTTTCTTGTTTCAGTCTAAGTTTTCCAACATTTGAAAAGTAGATTCTTTCTAGTTCGTCTAGATCTATGCTTGGAATTTGACCAAAGTGCAACTTGTCTAGTCTTTTTTTGTAGTGGAATGAATTGTGCTATAGCACCCGTTCACGGCTCATTGTAAAAGATTCTCAAAGAGTCCCCCATTGGACGTGTCCTTAAGTTCCGAATAGAGGATGCCCTAACTGATTAGCCGGCGGAAATGTGGGAAATAAAATACTACTCGCAGATCAAAAACTGACTGAGTTGAAGCGCTGACAATAATTCACTTAGTACTTACTTTTTATGAAACCAGGAAGACAGCTTCGGCTCGGATTGGAAATACAGAATCAACATCCTTGCAGTGGAAGACGCCAAATGGTACGGTACGGACATTTATGACATGCGAACGCACATCGTGCTTAAAAGCGGGAAATCGCAGGGAAGCCGTATGTTTGGAGTGAGTTTCATTGTGGGCAGCACATTTAAACAAATTATCACAGACTTTAAGCCCATCAATGAAAGGATCTGTGCATTTCTTATCAAGATCAAATTCTTTAACGTCTAGCTAGTCAATTGTCACGCACCCATAGAAGACAAGGAGAAGGCAATCAAGGACAAATTCGACAGTACCCTGTTATGCGCTGACAATGCATTACCGTCAAGCGATATTAAAATTGTTCGGGGTGACTTCAATGCAAAAATCCAACTGGGGCCACCAGCCGGAAAGGCAAATTTCTCGTAGGTACCCATATTTTTAAAAGCAAATTATCATTCTATAGGCCTCCCTTTTGAAAGTCAAGCACGGCTTAAGAACAAGTAGAAGTGGCACGAGATTTCTCCTACCAGAAGAGTATTGTAAAATAAATATTCTGAATATCAAAACTTGGCTCAAACATATATGCCACGAATTGAGCTCAGAAAAACAATATATGGTTGTTATGTGTTTTACATCGAATTCAAGGGTCATCCTTCGATTTTATAGATGAAAACCTAAAATTCATGAAATGTATCTACCCATATTAACAAAGTTGATCGAATTTTAACTTCTGACGTATTTGTTAGCCGTATACTCATAAAGAGCTACTCTCGTGGTTTTTTTTCAGATTTTCCTGCCCAATCGCGAGGGGACAGAATACAAATTTTTTGTACATTTCCTCTCACTCTGCATCCCTCCTTGCAGGTGCCTCTTGTTAAGGATTAGTTTTGAAAAGTTGTCACCAAAATCTTTTATTCGACACTCATATTGGCCCCTTAAACACCTTGAAATATTTTTTTGAGGGGGCACCACTTGTGACCTACGTAGAAAGTTTCATCACTCTAGTTTATGTGATTTGCGAGAAAACTTGTTTGGACAGAAAGACGGATGGGTGGAACGGACAGACAGACATACAGGTCGCGATTTTAGTAGGGTATTGTAAAACTTATTTACAATACCTTAAAAATCGTCCGTTGTATAAATACTTCCAAGTTATGCCATTAAAAACGTTTCCTGGAAATGTATTCATTGTTTCAGTTACTACTAAAATAGCGAGTTGCGCTTGCTTTCTGCACTTCGGGAGCCGCCATTATAAATGCATGCATTTAATTTTGGATTTTTCAAAATTTTTGTGTCTTAGGGACTCATCAATCAATGTGCTAAATCTCGTTCACATCTTCTTCTTCTTAGCACTACAGCCCCTTTCGGGCATTCGCTTCCTGCAAACAGCGCCTCCAACTGTCTCGGTCCGTTGACCGCGTCTTCCAATTCCGAAATCCGAGTAGCGATGAACTGTCCCCGTCGACCGAGTCAGCCCAGCGTTTCCTCGGTTTCCCCACTGGCCGCTGGCCTTCAGTTCTCCCAACGAACACCTTCTTGGGTATCCGTTGTTCATCCATACAATTCATGTGGCCAGCCCATTGCAGCTTCCGCAGTCTTACAATCCTTGTATTTCGTCTCTTTCATTGCCCGTTTTCGTTATTTTGGCGCCTACATACACAAATTCGCTAACATTTTCGATACTGTATTCGATCTAATTATTTTCTATTTTGAAATAAGTTTCATACACATCGAATTAAAATTGCGACTTTTAGAAGCCTTTTAAATTTCGAGCTTCAACTAGCTACCATTTTGTTTCTTGAGATTTGAACTCTAGTTAGGGTTTTGTAAAATAATAATACAAAACCCTTCCAAAATCGCGTCCTGCCTGTCCGTCTGTCTGTCCGTCCGTCCGTCCGTCCGTGTGTCACAGCAGTTTTTCTCGGGAACTACTTAAGCTTGAAACATCAAATTTTGTATGTAGGTGTAAAGTGGTGCTCTCTTTAAAGTTCAACTACAAAAAAAAATTTATCAAGTATTTAAGGGGGGTCTCCCCATATAGGGGAGGGACCCCCCAAAACAAAATTTAATTTAAGGTAGCCGATATGGGTATCAAATGAAAGGTCTTGATGAGAACTTTTCAAAACAAGTCTTAGTTTGGCAAAGTTTGCTTCGAGGGGCGCAAAGAGAGGGGAAATACACGAAAAATTTGTGCCCCCCCCCCTCGCGATTGGACACCTGTGATGCAGGCCTTGGTGAGTACAACAACAACAAATACTTGAGAAGTCGCAATTCACTGAACTTTGTTAGTAATAGTATAATTTACGGATTTTATGTTTTCTTGAATAAAATCTTAACGGTACCCAATGAAATTCAATACACAGATGACAATTTATAAGATGGATATATCCTGAAAGTTTCATAAAGATTGAATCATATTTAGCGAAGTTATAGCGGTTTGAATTTTCCTGTATTACTATGGAACAATATGCGCTGCATTTATTACTATTGCAACATATGGCTATGGAACAACATGCGCTTTTTACCGACTCAGACACTACAGTTTTGCTAGGATTTGCATGAAAATTTCAGGAATGAAAGGTGTCATGAATATCTTTGAGAATCGGTTCATCTAGCGGTATCAGTAATCGTAAAACAAAATGGTGGCTGTTTTAAATGCGAAGGTTGAATAATTTTGAGTTAGTGTTTCCCAACTTCAACGTTTAAGGTGCATGCTTCGAACACTTGATTCAATTTCATGAATGTCTGAAGATGAGTACCTACAATTAAAAACCATAAGTGAAACAAGTCAAGAAGGCGGGAGAGAGCTCCTGGCAAAAGGGCTTTGTAACCATTCTAGGATTCGAAAAAATTGGCCATTAATCGATGATAACAGTACAGGAGAGTGGCCCCTGAAAAAAAAAAAATTCATCAAAGGTAGCCAATATGAGTATGAAATGAAATTTTTCATGGGAGCTTTTCAAAACAGTTCTTAAACTGTCAATTTTTGCTTCAGTGGGGGCACAGGGGGGAAATACATGAAAAATGTGTTTCCTCCCTCGCGAATGGACATCTGAAATAATTATCAAGGGAGATATTTATGAGTATAACAATAACAAAAACCTCAGAAGTCGAAATTCGTTCAACTTTGTTAATAATAGTATGATCTTCGAATTTCATATTTTCTCCAATAAAATTGTCTTTGATATGTTTCTTGATTTTATTCGATTTGGTGACTGCATTTTGTAAATTGAATATAAAACCCTTCTGACATGAGCGTAGGCCTGTTTACTCAACTTGTTTTTTTACATAGTTCCGTAGATACTTCTAGTTTTTACCAAAATACCGAATTTCATCAACATTGCTTGAAAGGTTTGGTCACAACTATAAAAACAAATTTTTGCACGTTTTTCGACCGTTGATGGCCGCCATTTTATTTCAGACGGACTGTCTTTGGTTATTTAATGTGAAATATTTGAAACAGTTTAATTAACGTCCGTACCAAATTTCATCCGAATCGGACCTATACTTTGGTCAGAACCGAAATCACTATTTTTCGCCTAAAATGGCTACGATTTTGTTTTCGCTCGGCCAATTTAGCTGGTTAAAAGACTTGGTCGGAGCAAAATTGCGACCTCTAGCGTGGTCACAAATTTCTTTATATCCCATATATACTTGTATGCATATAGGGTATTCTCCGCAATAGGTAAATTTCTCTCGAGAAATTTACCTAATAAATTTCTCTTGAGAAATTTACCTAAAATTGGCCGAGAAAAGGTGCAGAGAGGGACGACTGGAGGGGACAGCCTTTATGCAGGGACTAGAGGCAACGGATTACTCTCGATAGACTACTAGTAAAAGCTTCACATTGAGCTGCACATGCTTTCGGCATCGATACATCCACAACAGAACGTGGGTATTCTAGACGGTCGCATATTCAATCAAATTGACCATGTTCTCATACAAAAACGAGCGGCCACCAGCATTCTTGACCCGCGCTCGTTCCGCGGCGCTATCTGTCATTGGGACATCTGCCTTATAAGGGTTAGTTTCTGATGCCCCATAACCAAGAGCTGTAAACAAGAAAGATCATTTACTCCAAGGTACCAGATACACAAGCTAAATGATAGCTTATTAACGTCGACATATATTTCAACGCAGGAAAATCGTATCAACATATCCCCGCATTGATGTGGTAACAGAAGTGGCCAAAGAGGGCTTGGGGTACGGACCAAGAAAAAGTAGGATCGACTGGTACGACGAAGAATGCAAGTAAGCGGTTAAAAAATAAACCAGGCATACAAAGAATACATCCAATGACCAAAGAAGAACAATACAACACCCACCGGCTTCAAGCTAAAATAATGTTTCGAAAAAAGAACCAACTGAAAATCAACACCCAGATCCAGAGAGTAAACGAAAACATGCATGAAGTCAGATTGGCGTATGTTTCTATTAGAGACGGCTTCAATCTACAAAAAAGTCTTTACAAAAGTGCACATGGCTTACCTAGCCAAAACCAAAAGAAGGTGGCGGCAATATTTCCAGAAGCTATTCAAAGTGTCCCCAATAACTACTGAAGCTGTGCACATTCCAGAAAAAGAGCAAGAAGTCCCAGTCTCACCGCCAATCAGAGACAAAGTACACACAGCAGCACGGGAACTCAGAAAAAATAAGGCTGCTGGAATAGATGGAATACCAACAGAACTGCTCCAGAGGAAAGAAGGACATCTAAGTAATCTTCCCCACCGACTAATATGCCAAATATAGTCAGGGAAGCAGTTATTAGAGAACTGGCGAAGAAGTGCTATATGTTCTTTACTTGAAAAGGGGGCAAGTTAAGATGTGATAATTATGGTATCACTTTACTATGTACATCTTATACAGTGCTCTCCAAAATCATAGAATGAAAATTAAAGTCGTGCAATGAAAATATTAAAGGAGAGTATCAGGGAGGCTTTCAAAATGGATGGTCTACAATAGACCAAATATTCCAAGTCAAGCAGATACTCAAAAAGTGCGCAATGAATATAACATCAATTTTCACCAGACTTCAAGCAAGCATATGACATTGTTGACAGAAATGCCCTGTGCAAATAATGATGACGGGAGGAAATTAATCCTGAAGGTTAAAGCCCGGCTTTGGCTGTCGTACTATAGATGATGATAATCACTATTAGAGTATTGTGGTTTAAGATCAGTATTATGTGGAGTAATTTGGGAAAGGACTTCTGAACCGATCGCTATCTTCATCGCTAATTAGTAGGATTATTTAATGTGGAAAGACTTTAACGCGTAATTTAACAGTGAGAATCCGATTTTGAAACGAGATGTCTTCGCTGATTTTGAAACGAGCTTGCAACCTTTGAAACCAGGTTCAAGCCCAAGCCAGGGTCAAACAGGGGATTGAATGATGATGTAAGAATTTAGATTAATTATGAAGTATAAATTTAATTGTAGTCAATTATTTTGTTTATTTGATATCTGCAGCAAAATTCTCTTTTTCTTAAAAAGTTGGTCCTTGCTTTGCTGTGTGAGGTCATACAACAAAGTAAAGGCTGACGGCTTTTCAAGATAAAAAAATAGTTTTAATTCTTCAAAATTGACTACAAGAATTTACACATTCAAGTGCTTTGATTGAAAGCATTTATAATAAACTGAGATTTCGAGCGGGAGTGCAAAATAATATAAACAATACAACTTGAATAAACAGGGAAATGTTCCTATCTAAATAATAATTTCATAACTATTTTACAGAGTTTATTGATTTCTTTGGTTATTCATCAATAGTCTCACACAATTTTAACTAGTGATAATATCTTTGCTAAACTTTAAATTGATCGTTTCACCCTTTTTACACCAATTTGATGTAAATTTATACGATGATTTTTTGCTCTACAAAGAGCTTTTATTGCTTCGCGCGGATATCGATCTCGTTTTCGGATGGCTCCGATAACTTTGAAATTATTTATGAAAATTCTTTATTGTAGCTACACTAGATCAAGTTTCGTTGGAGGGAACGAGACTTGCGTTGAGTAATTTTTCAGCTGGCCTGTAAGCGTTCCCAGATATGATGAAAGCAATTGACTTAAAAATTGTATATGATTCTCATACTGACTACTAGTATATCACCTTCTAGAGTACCGTTCAGTAATTAAACCAGCTAGATACTTTCATTCATAGTATATTAAAGCTAATGTTATTATTTTCGTTGGGGCAGCGTATTTGAGTATGTTTGATCTCTTGAATACACAACAGACTGATGCTATTGCAATGATTTAATTTAAAAAGTATGCATGTTAAAACTATACTCATACTTATTTGTTTACTCAACAAGTACTAACATTGTTTCTTTTTTTTCAGGTATGGATATCATTGGCATAAATCGGATTGATATGATTCCATTAGTGAGATTATATTGTAACAACTTTTCAAAATCAGAGTGTAAAATTTAGTTGGCAGAAGTCTATTCGAAATTCATTGGTACACATTATCACAATAAATGTAGGTGTCCTGACACACATACATAGAAAAACAAAGACACAAGTATACAAATCTGTGATAAGACCTGTGTTATGATATCGATATGAAATATAGTCCATAACTTAAGCATCTGCAAGCATATTGAACGCCTTCGAAAGACGGGTTCTAAGGCGAATAATCGGAGTGAAAAGAGATGTGGACCAATGGCGAATTTGATACAATCATGAGCTGTATGAGATTTTTGATGAGCCGGAGGTCTCAGCGATTATAAGAATTCGAAAGCTACAATAGGCTGATCCCGAGTATCGTATGAATGAACAAGGGATACCCGAAAAGGTATTCGCTGGGAGAACTGAAGGGCGCAGACCGGTGGTAAACCGAAGAAACGCTGGTCTGACTCAGTTGATGAAGACAGTTTATCACTGCTCGGATTTCAAAATTTGAGGACGTATTTGATGGACAGTTGGAGGCGCTATTTGCAGGAAGCGATGGCCCGAGAGGGATTGTAGTACTAGGAAAAAGGAGAAGTACGGGCAAAGGATTTTATACCAACAAAAATCATAGGAATTCAGCAACGAGCAAGGAAGTCATTATAATATATATATATATATATATATATATATATATATATATATATATATATACATACTATAATATACATACATATATATATATTATAATATATATATATATATATATATATATATATATATATATATATATTATATATATATATATATATATATATATATATATATATATATATATATATATATATATATATTATAATATATATATATATATATATATATATATATATATATATATATACAATATATATATATTTATATATATATATATATATTATAATATAAATCTATATATATATATATATATATATATATATATATATATATATATATATATATATATATATATATATATATATATATTTATATATATATATATATATATATATATATATATATATATATATATATATATATATTATATATATATATATATATATATATATATATATATATATATATATATATATATTTATATATATATATATATATATATATATATATATATATATATTTATATATATATATATATATATATATATATATATATATATTTATATATATATATATATATAATAGGGGTACCGGTTAATTCGTGCGGAAACATTGCTTTTAGACGATCAGAAATGGTTTGTTGAGGGACTCCAAGTGATTTTGCAAGTTTGGTATGGATCTTGGTCGAGCAATGTCTCCGATTCGTGATCTTCAAACTTTTTTGGCTGTCCGGGCCGTTCATCGTCCTCCAAGTCAAAATTGCCACTTTTAAACCGTGCAAAGCACTTCTGGCACGTACGCTCAGCTAGGGCATGCACACCACACACTTTCACCATAATACGATGACTTTCGGCAGGTACTCCCCGCAAAAACACTTTATTCGGCACATTTTCAGAGTACAAAATAGTATTGTTGTTTACGCTTCAGGTAAATGACACATACTGATTTTGAAACTATATGACAGTAGCTTTCCAACACATATTTGGAAAGGTGAATCACTAGAATAAAAATCAAGTTACGCCATCTGTTAGAAAACCGGTACTCCTATTATATATATGCAGATATATATATATATATATATATATATATATATATATATATATATATATATATATATATATATATATATATATATATATATATATATATATATACATAAAAGAGGGTGAATCAACGGCAACGTTTTTTGCACATTTTTTTGTAGTACTACAGTCCCTTTCGTGCCTTTTTTGTTAATTTATTGAATAGTTTTATACGCAAGCCATATCATCAACATTTCTCTTTGTAGTCTCCCGCATTGTCTGCCAATTGTGCACGTGCTCCTCAACTGCTTTATTAAATTAGAATCGTTTTCCCCCAAGTGATCCTTTCATGAGCGCAAATAAAAATTAGTCACAGAGGGAATAACCTGGAATATAAGGAGGGTATTTGAGTCTTTCCCAGCCCATTCCTTCCTGTTTATCTCTTGTCATCTGTCAGACTTTTTGCTGAACGTCGAGCACAATTTTTGTTTTCGACACGTTCTCGCGCACCTTTAAATTTCGTAACCCACGTATACACTTGATTCTGAGACGATCTGGGGTCCTCAAACTGCGCCTTTAAATGAGTAAAAGTGTCCGAAGATTTAACGCCTTCATTGGTTAAAAACTTTATGATGACCTGTTGCGTGACAGATGGATGTATCTCTTGCTCAGTCATGGCTGTGCTAAAGAAAGAACCGAGCGTGGCTACTAACTGAGCTAGTTCTCTCACTTCTTATAAATGAACCACTACCACGTCAAAGGATAGCTCGGAGGTGCATAATAAACAGAAAAGCGAAAATGTAGTTTATATTCGATTCACTTGTGGTAAACCTGAGACCTTGAAATTCCCTTCCCTTTCCCCGGCAACCTTCTCCTCACCATTGATATATTTACCATTGCTCCAGCTTGTTTAGTTCGCGTGCTGTGTCGTGTTGAGCAGATGTATGTTGGTGGTGCTCGTCACGAACATGGAGAAACGAAATCAAGAGCAACGCGTCGCGATAAAATTTTGCGCCAGATTGGGTGAAACAGCTTCGGAAACGTACTCTAAAATTGTAAACGTGCATGGTGATAGTGCTCTTAATCGTGCCCAGGTGTTTCGATGGCATAAAGAGTTTAAGGTGGGGCGTCAAAGCGTGGGAGATGAGGCGTGGGGCGGGAGACCAGTCAAGGTGGGGACTGACGCAAGTGCACAGCGTGTGCGCGCCCTAATCCATGAAGATCGGCGTTTAACAGTTCGAATGTTGGCCTCGGAACTGGGTATGAACCACAAAACAATCAGACAAATTTTAACGGACGATTTTGGGATGAAAAAGTTGCGCGCGAATATGGTTCCAAAGAACTTTTCTGAGGAGCAAAAGCAGCATCGAATGGCCATTGCAGAAGACTGTTTGGAACAAGTGGAAAACGATCCCACGCTGCTTGATCGAGTTATTGCAGGCGATGGGAGCGATAAGAATCGGTGGTCAAAGGAACCCATTTTGAGTCGATTATGGGCAACCAGGCGGCCGTGACGAGGGTACTCGCGGACATCCCAGTTGAAGCATGGAAAACGCGCTAGTATCATCGTATAGCTGCCCAAGGGGAGCACTTTTAAGGGATGGCAGAGTTGTAGAATAATTTTTCAACATACGGTTTTCATTGAATCAGTCTCGTTACTTAATTGTCACACCTCGTATACAACTATAGTGAATTCTTATATCCTGCAAAAACGATGAAAATCAGACGATAAATATTTTTTTTTTTAATTTTTACTAATTGAATATTATTGTTCTGTCTAGAGTAATAGTCCGATTTGAACGAGATTCAGCACAGTGGTTGATGAGACTTTAAGATAAATATCTGTGAAAATAATCGAACATCAAACGCTTAAATTCAAAATGGTGGCCCATAAAGCTCAGAAAATAAACAAAGTTCGTTATTTTCGTGGCGACCACAGTATTGAATATATTTTCATGGAAATGTTAGAAATGGCTTGGATTATGAGTCAGAAAAATTCTTTATATAGTGTGACTTTGAAAATGGTGAAAAATTAAATTTGAAGATTTACCTTTCCCGCTTGTGGAGCCAATGGGGATTTTTTGCCATTCTGTGCGTTGTGAATTTATATTAATGAAGATTTTGACTAGTTTTCTTTGATTATGCAATTTTTTTTTATTTTATAGTTAGATTTGTATCTTTTAATCATAATTGGATTCGCATTCATTGGAGTGACTGAATCAATATATAAATATCTGTTTTAAATTAGCAGTCTTCAAATAACCCATGCATCAGAACAAGAGATACAGAGAAATCTAGGTATCTTTAATGTTAGATGCGCTTGTCTTATATACACTTGCCGGAAAAAGTATCCATACAACATCAAAGGAAAGCAACATATTAAGAAATTCATGCTAAAGAAAGCTGCTACATTTAAATATTTAAGCAACAAAATTCATTCATTAATGAAACTATCATTTCTGTAAATTTTTCCTGTGGTGTTCCTCTTAAAACTAGATTTTGCAAAATGAAAACAAGAAAGTCTCACTTAAACGAACCAGAAAAAGTATCCGTACATGACAATATTAACTTGAAATATTCAAATATTTTATAACACATCAGGGCTTGATAACTTGTCGGATAACCTTTTCTCTTAAGGACCTCCTAAAATCGACTTGGCATGGAGTGAATCAATTTGGCTATGTCCTGCCTGGTAATTTTGCCCCATTCATCGAAGATGACGTTTTTCAGCATTTCCTTCGAGGTTATGCTATGCTGATGAATCTTACGCTGCGACAGGTCTCACAAATGCTCAATGGGACTAAGGTTTGGCGATTGGGGCGGCATACACAGTTGATGTTTTGTCTTGTAGAGCAGCCAAAGCTTCACATTGTGTGCCGTGTACTTGGGATCATTATCTTGCTGGAACCAGAAATCGTCACCAAGCCTCAACTGCTGAACGCTTTGCTTGAAATTCGCCTTCAAAATATTAAGGTAACCGTATTGATCCATATTTGATTCTATAAACACAAGTTGGTCAACTCCTTCTGCCGCCATACACCCCCAGAGCATCACACCACCTCCACCATGTTTGACAGTTGATACGAGATTTTCTTTTTCGAAGGCAGTACCGCTCTTCCGCCACACTAACTTTCTTCCTTCAATGCCAAATATGCAAAATTTGCTTTCGTCAGAGAATAGGACTTGTTCCCAAAACTCTAGTGGTATGTTTGTATGTATATTTTTTTGCAAGTCCACACGTTTCTTCCTGTTCACTTCCGAAGTGTATGGCTTCTTACGTGCTATGCATGAGCGATATCTTCTCTCTTTGGTATTTTTCGTATGGTATCTTCATGAAAAACCTTGCGAAAGAGTTTTTTAGGCTTTTGTAAAATAATTTTACAAAACCCTACTAGTTTCGCGACCTGTCTGCCCGTCTGTCCGTCCGTCCGTGTGTCACAGCACTTTTTCTTGCAAACTACTTAAGCTAGAAACATCAAATTTTGTATACAGGTGTAAAATGGAGCTCTCTTCAAATTCAACTACAAAAAATTTTATAAGGTATTTAAGGGGGGGTCTCCCCATATAGGGGAGTGGCCTCTAAAAAAATGTCATCAAATGTAGCCGATATGGGTATCAAATGAAAGGTCTTGATGAGAACTTTTCAAATACACGAAAAATTTGTGTCCCCCCCTCGTGATTGGACACCTGTGATCCGAAAAATTTGAAAAAAATTGTGGTGGTAGGTGTTTATGAGTACAACAGCAACAAATACCTTAGAAGTCGGAGGATTGGATCATAGTAGTCTTTGCGTATAGACGTCTTTTAAATCGCTCCTGTCAAAAGTTTTCAAAAATTAAATTAATTTTTTAAAAACGTTAGTCCAAAGTTAATTTTTATCGGAAAAAAATCTTATATTGTCGAAGTAATCGACTCAGGAAATTTCTATCGAATATTTTTACTTCGATTGGTAAAGAAAAACAAATTCACAAAGAACATTTCGCCGCTGGTATGGAGGAGCCCGACGGCTTCCCACCGTTGGGGCAACCTGGGGAAACTACGAATACGAAACTGGCGACAATCACTAAAAGAAAACATAACGAAGAAAACTCCGTAGATGGAGGGTGCAAGCTGCAAATAATAGCGGATAATCAACAAATGGCCAAATCGCAGAAAGAAAATGATGAACTAAGGCAAGAGATACAGTCTCTCAAGGATCTTTTCAAGCAAGGGATGAAGCCTCAAAAGACGCAGCCACAAAATCAATGGCAACAGGTAACAAAGCCGAAGAAAAGTGCAAAGCAAGTAAATCCAGAGGAAATTCTAAGTGCTGGTGGCACCAACGAGAGCCAAAATTATTTTGCAGCGCTGGAGGGATTAACCGAAGATATGGAAATCGAAGAAAACATCAGAGGTAATTTTAATCAAGATAATGACGTTAATTTCATTCAATATTTAAAGAACAAAAATAAGGAGAAAAAACCAGCCAGCAGTTCTGCTGGTTCCTCTGAAAAAGCTTCGAACAAGATAGAAAAAGTTCCGCCAATCAACGTGTTCGGACAAACCGGGAAAGATATGGTTCGGCTATTGGCAGCCGAAAATAAACTGGCCAATTTCGAAATCAAAAGAGTTAATGCCGAAAAATTAACTATAAGGACGAAATCACTGGTTGATTTCAAGTCAGCCAAAGATGCGCTGATTTCTGGGGAGGTTCCACACTTCAGCTATACCCCAAAAAGTGAAAAGAATCAGACCTTCTTGTTGAAGGGTTTGGACAGCGGAGAGGATACGGTCGATCTTCTTCAGGTGCTCAAGGAGGCTGCACCAGATATTGATTTTGTTTCAGTCAAAGCCTTTGCGACAAGAAGGCCGACCATAGAAAGGAAGATTTACCACTTTACCTGGTACAAATTGCAAATAAGAGCAGTCCAAGTGCCCTTCAACAAATAAGGTACTTAAATTTCAGAGTGGTGAGGTGGGAACGCCTCCAGAAAAGAGAAGTCAACCAGTGTTACCGGTGTCAACGATTTGGACATTCGGCTGCCAATTGTGCCATGCACTATCGTTGCGTTAAATGCAAAGACGTTCATGCTCCCGGTGAGTGCAAATTGGCTCAGACGGAGCCTAAAGAAAAATTATACTGCGTTAACTGCGCTGTTTTTGGTCACCCAGCATCATATCGAGGATGCTCCCGATATCAAGATGCAAAAGTTAAATTTGCTCCAAAGCAAACAAAAGTACACCGTAATATCATACCTTCCAACTTCGTCAAGCCCGGAGTATCATTTGCACTCGCCGCTAGAGGACCAGCAGAAAATGCTGGAAATAATGTAAATAATGTAAGTGGCAATAATGAGCTGCTTCTCAAAATTTACCAGCAACTTAATTCTTTATCGGAGAGAATCGGCAAACAAGATTCAAAAATTAACTTTGCTTTTCAGCGTTTAGGTCTTTCAAATGCCTAATAATAACTTGTCATCCAGTCATATTCCCATGGATAGGCTTCGCCTCATATCGATCAACGTCAACTCTATCGTTGCTATACATCGACGTGATTATTTCCTTGAATTTGTTGTTAAGCAAAAGCCTGACATCATACTTCTCACTGAAACCCACCTCAATTCATGGCATTCCATGGAATTCAAAGATTTTGCATTCGTAAGAAACGATAGGATAATAGGTGATGGGGGAGGTGGCACCGGGATATTGGTTCGAAGACCCTATTGTTTCTAAAATATTGAAAAAGTCGAATTCAAAAACTTTGAATTTCTTGAAGTGTCCGTCATCAAAATCTCTGCCTATGCAACTGGTCAAAATGTTCTCAAGTTCAAGGAGGAACTCAATTCCTTGTTTGAAATACTCGAATTGAACAGGCTGCATAGTTATTATATTTTTGCCGGTGACCTGAATGCCAAGCATACATCATGGCTAAACGCCACCAATAATCCAAGAGGTGTATTCCTGAAATCATGGATAACAGAGAACCAAATTGAATACAGGTGCAACCTATATGGGTCGGAGTTCCCAACATACCCTAGGACAAATTCATATTTGGACCTCTGCATTGCTGACGCAAGACTTGAATTCAGCTTTAATAGTCCTCAACGGAAACTGCAGGTGCTTCCTTACGATAGCGACCATAACGCAATCGTAATGGAAATCAATCATCAAAGGGATGATTTCTTCCTCATTCCAGTTCAACATGAAAACCATCGGTTGAATTTCAAAAAAACAGACTGGGGAAAGTTTCAAAAGAAGTTTAATCGGGAGTACCAGAAGCAATGTCCTCCTTCTGATGATGGCAACGCTTGCTCAATGGTTCCCAATAACAGAAATCTAACTGACGATGAAATAGATCTCTATTTGTCGAAGTTAGAGAAGCTGACGTTGGAAACGATTGAGAAAGTAGTTCCCAAGATTAAACATCGAAACAGTATGGAAGGATATGAAACACCAACCATCGCAAGGTTGAAAAGATTGAAAAGCCTTCTTCTCACACGCGTCAACAATATTTATCGACGATTTTTGGACTACAACCATCCCTCGTTGGCTTTGTTGAAATTACACCTGAAGAATGTCCGGAACTTAATCCGTTCATACTTCAGGAGTGAGGTCAGCAATCAATGGGCGGAAAAACTGAGGGGTATTAGCCCACAGGACCCAGATGGCGTTTTTGCGAAAGTGAATAGCTTATTCCGCAGGAAGTCTCGAGTGAAGGTATCGAATCTTGAAGTCACTAGTGATGAGATAAATCTTCTCGATAGAGCTGGTATCGAAATTGATAGTACGACTCCGGATAGAAATGGAAACAGGATTATATGTGATGGATTGGATAAACTTGCCCTGATTGGAACACATTTAGAATTGGTTCATCTGCCAAACCCAGAGAGAAGGAATGAAATATTTTCGGAGGTCGTTGAAGCAAAAGTTTCCGACTTCAAATCAAGCCTGAACGGCCAATCAATTCTTCATTTCGATGAAACATTCACATCTGAACTCATACCGAGCTTGAATCTTATTGATTATTTTGTCAGCTATGAAGACTTGTGTTTCATATTTCGCAGAATAAACAACAAAAAATCATCTGGTACTGACGGTATTCCAAATATAGTTCTCCGACATTTGCCGGAGGTTGCTATTAGGAATTATTGCATATTGTTCAACAACATGTTGAACAATTCATATTTCCCAAATGAGTGGCAAAAGGCTAAGGTATTTCCGATCTTGAAGAAAGGAAAAGAATCTTCATGCCCTAAAAGCTATCGCCCAATCAGCTTGCTGCCTAACATCAGCAAGGTGTTTGAAGTGATACTCAACAGAGCATTAAACGCCCACATTGAGAAATATGAGTTGATGCCGAATTGCCAATTTGGTTTTCGTGCCAGGCATTCGACCATACGTGCAATAACGAAAGTAACCTCAGACATCTGTTGGAAACTAAACAAAAAAGAATGTGTTGGAGCATGTCTCATTGATTTGGAGAAAGCCTTCGATACGGTGTGGTTAGATGGACTAGTTTTCAAACTTCTTCAGGACAGGTTCCCCAGACACCTTGTCGCCATGATGTGTAATGTGTTATACGGGAAATCGTTTGTTGTAACTGATGGAAATCTAACAACAATGCGCGAATTTAAGGGCTTGAATGGTCTACAGCAGGGAACAGTTACTGCGCCCCTGCTTTTCTCAATATTCATTCGCAAGCTATTGAACAGCTTTGATTTTAATGTCTCGCCAACACGATCATTGGTAGCGTTTGCTGATGATCTGATCATCTATACGGCAGACCGAAAAGCTACAATAGTTCAGAGCAATCTTCAAAAAATGTTTAATGATGTGCAGCTCTACACCGACAATTGGCGAATGAAAATCAATGCGCAGAAGTGCGAAACAATCTTGTTTCGGACAACGCTGCAGGGGGCCAGTCAAGACCTGAAACGTAATTGGAAGGATTTCCACATTATGGCTGGTGAGGGTAGTTCAGAACGGGTTCCACATAAATCCTGTGTTCGATACCTCGGTGTTCATCTCGATCAGTATCTGTACTACACTGAACATGTCAAAATCATGCTCAGTAAGGCACTAAAAGTAGTCATGGCCCTTCGGCGACTCTTTCATTCCAGATACATTGATCAAAAAGTCAAAGTTATTTGTTACAAGACCCTGGTTAGACCAGTTTTGACATACGGATGCCAGATCTGGTACAACCAGAGTGCTAGTACAATGGAAAGATTAAGAGTTTTCGAAAAAAAATGTCTTCGTGCATGTACTGGTTTGTACAGAAAGCCTGAGACGGATTGGAAGCACTATATATCGAATAGAAAAATTTATCAAACCGCTCAAGTGACAAGAGTCGATATCTTCATATTGAAACTTCTTCGGAATCATATCGCAAGATCTGTAACTTTGAGTGAAAACCCTTGGATTTCACAGCCGTTCCACCCTACAGACGGGTATATTGTGACTTGCCTCACTACTGGCGTCGTTCCTCCAGAAGCATTCGTGTATTTGGACATGAATCGATATATTTTTGATTCTGACGGCGTCCCAATCATATATCACATATACCGACGGGCCACCGATAAGAAGATAAAATATCCTCCGAATCTGAGTTCACGAGACCAACAATTCCAATGGAGATACTCATTTGCTAGATTCGTTGAGGCTGGTCGAGCTGAGATGGAGCAATCTAGGTACTGGTGGCTGAATGACAATGTCTAAATTATTCGTGTTTATTTTCTGTTTTTGTGCTTTTTCTCGTTACTTAGTTTTTTTAGATTCATCTCATTATTGCTACATCTAGTGTTGTTGTTTATTTGTATGATAATTTAGGTATAGGTTTCAATATAAGGTAGTTTTTTTTTGTTTTTTTTTTTTGATTGAACTTATTTAGAATTAGGGTGTTACATATTAGGTATAGGATATAAGTTCATTGTTGTGTTAGTAATATAAGTAATTTTTGAATAATGCTGGTTGGTTTTTTCTCCTTTTTCCAATTGAATCAAAAAATATGAAATAATCTTAATTAATTTAAATTTGCAAGTGTATTTTTTTCATTAAATGTGTTTAACTGATAACGTATAAATTTAGAGAGCCATTTTATTGTTTGGAATTTGCTTTATGTTCTTTTAAAAATTTATAACGATTAGTATTAAATAAAGTGCTTTTGACCTTGACTTTGACCTTAGAAGTGGGAATTCGCTCAACTTTGTTAATAATAGTATATTTGAATTTCACGTTTTCTCCAATAAAATGATATACACGGAAGTTATAGCCGTTTGAAATTTCTCCAATTACAACAACAATAACACATGATTTTGGTATTTTATGGACTTTCCATCCAATCAGTCACTACAGTTTTCAATTGATCTTCTTAAAATTTTCCAATAAGATCAATAACATTAATATTTTTGAGAATTCATGATTTGAGTGATTTTTGTTGGTTTGCAACAAAATGGCGACCATTGAAAATAGAAAAACCTCGGATTTTCTTATAAACGTGCACATCTCTTTGACATATTTCTTGAGGTTATTCATTGCTGGTGACTGCATTTCTGAGAAGTTGGGTACAAAACCCTTCTGACATTAGCGTAGGTCTGTTTACCAACTTGTTTATATTTGTAACAACTTGGGAAGTAGTTACTCGAGAATTCTTTTTAACTGCCTGCAAAAATTTTCTTATTTCGCGTTCAGTCAGTATGGAGGGTCGACCACAACGAGGCTTTGACATAATCGGACCAGTTTTATTAAATGTTATCACCACATACTGGACAGAGGAGTGAGTTCTGCGTACTATTTGACCAATTTCGCGGTAAGTTTTCGCTTCACTCTTAAGTTTCAGCATAATTTTCCTCTCCTCAGAACTGATTTCGCTAATTTTGGCCGTCATCATGTATTCTAGTGCACTTAAAATTTTAAAAAACTGCACTCACTTTTAAAACTATCACAACTTAAAGTAGAACTATTATCGGACCTTAAAACATTAATATGCATCTGCATATGTCATCGCGTAATACGGGGGATCCCTCGGTTTGTTCTATCCGGATACTTTTTCTGGTCTATTGTGTTGCCATAAATTGATTTCGTTTGAGTTTCATGTCTTTTTAAATAGTACGTATTATGAAACATACTGGGAGTCATGCAAAAGTGTAGATTTTATGATATTCTAAAAGAAAGCATTCAAATTAAGTGGACATATCCTTGTTATTACAATGATAACTTTGTTATCTTGCATATACGGATAATTTTTCCGGCAAGTGTATGTTGGAAAGCTTAGACTCTGAACCTTGTTCAAAGGTACTAGTGTGCAAATAAAAACTCCTAATTAGGCAAACAGAAATCATTGCTATTTTCGGAAAATTCGCCAAATATTTGTCCGCTTGCATTTCGCAATCTAAATTAGAATTTGAATTAACATAAAATCATGAGCATCACCCCAGCAAAATCAGTAATAGGTTCCAATATAAGTATGTGCAGAACCAACAGATCATCTGAGTAATCCCATTCGTGAAAAGGCCTTGTCAATGTTTTTCTTTCGAAATAAGGCAATCCAGTCGCTGATCAACATCGCTAGCCAACGCAAGCTGTGGAAACCGACTCATGGTCAACAAATCATATACTAGTACGTACACGCAAGTGTCTCCTAAATCGCTACATGCTCATTCTCTGAAGAAAAATAAAGCAGCTCCAATCCATAAGTACAAATTAATTGAATAATCTGTTCACCATGAAATTATGCAACTTGAACTTTTCTGATCGCGACTAATTAAATTCTAGATACGAGTATTGTAACCACTCGAATCCGATCCCCTTTCGGCTATGGTTGTTGAGCGAAAAAGTTAGCACTATGGAAACTAGCCTGCACCAATATTAGTCACTTGGTTTCAACATTTTTCCTGATAGCTCCATGTTGTCGCCATTCTCAGACTATTTAAGCCAGTTTTCCATTGCAGACTCGCGCTTTTCGCATCGTGGTCGCTTTTCACACCAAGTTGCAATGACAAGGTGAAATATGCAGTTCGTTAACATTCCTTTTGCAGCAGTGAATTACTTATGTCACTGCTGGCGCGAACCTGAGCGCAGCCAAACGCCGATATGGTTCGCGAAATAATGTTTCACTAATTGCAACCCAGAGCTCCACTCACCGCTTACGAACAGCACGAAATCAACAATAATGATAATAATAAATTGTGTTTCACATCGTTTTCATGTTTAATTAGTCCCGTCAACAATGGTTGATCCGCGCCTGGGTGATACTTTTAATGAAATCCGCAGATTATTGCATAAATTGACAGGCTGTCGAAGAATGCGAAAAATATGGTAATGAAATGGCAGCACATTGCTGGTGAAATTTCACGTTATGCCAATTTAAAAGATTAACATAATAAACTTTTTGCAAATTACTTCGGGAATTACCATTCAGGTCCGCTTGGTTTCGTGGGAATTTAATTTATTCAAAGCTTCTCTACGGGTTTAACCTCCAGTGTTTACCGCATAAAAAATATTTTGAAAGAAAGGAAATTTTCTACTATTGTGTGTCACCACAAATCCTTTCTAAGAGCTTTTCAAACACCAAAAGAAAATAGACTGTTAATCAGATTATCTTTTTGAAAAGAAACACCCAAGACCTTTTCAATAAGAAACATATGCCGAAAATAAAACCCAAAGATATTTTGCATAGAGTGAAAGAAAATAAATCTTTCCTTCAGATGAAGTTGGTCAACACCTAAAACATTTTCTTCGAAAGGACTTCAGTTGAGATACTTGTGACCGTAAGGATATGGTGAACTCTTGCTAACGATTCTTTCACAGTGCTTGTGGAAATCAGAAAAAAAAACGGTTAAGAATGGACAATTTTATTCAGTTTAAATTGAATCCTCAGATTTCTTGTAAATTTAACCTTTTTAATCCAATATGAATGCAGATAATATATAGATATAATTGCGATAAGTTCAATCTGATTTCTTAAGAAATTACAATTGGTTCATGTATCATGTGTAATTGATTTTCTCACAATTTCCAACATCTGGAAATTTCACAAACATTTGCATTAACACCATTCTCATCGTTTTCCAGGCAAGTGCCTGCTGATTTCACGTTACGATTGTTGCGGTAAGCAATTTTTCTGTTCACTTTCTTCAATTTTCTTTTGAAATTAGCGAGTACTGCATGACAATGTTCGAGTTTATATTCTGAGAAATTGTTTTCCAACCAAGTTCATCGCATAATTGCGATAGAATAAACAAAGCGTGGAGTCTCCATTGATATGTATTCAAATTCAATGGTTTATTATGGCTTGGTGGCATTCTTGTATGGCGATACATTAAAATAAATAAAGCTTAAGGCATATATAATTGCAAATTTTATCGTTAATACTAAACGAGTGAATTGGTTCAAACGTGTTTAGCTCAAAACAATTTCATTTCATTTGATATGTCTGTAATAAACTGATTACTTTCTACTACGATAAAGTAGCATTTAATAATTTTTCAAAACTCAGACATTCACCTTAATTTGTAATAAAGAAAATTTTTAGGATTCATAAATATATTGCTTTGTATATTTAGAACTGTTGATAAAATACCGATTTTTCAAAATATTTATGTTTTTGAAAATGCCAATCGCCGATATTTTTTAATATACAGATATAATCATCATTATCTAATGGACGACAGCCCAAGCCAACATTAATCTCTTCCAATCATTACGGTTCTACTCCCAATAAGCATCTGCTGTCAGCTTCTATCGTGTCTTACTGTCGAATCCTCGGTCTTCCCGCTAGACACCTACCTTGTACTCTACCCATTCAACTTTAGCCAATAGAAAACAGGTGGATCGTCAAATAACATAGTTCATACAACTCATCATTGTAACAAAGTCTCCACTCTATTCCTTGTTTCACTGAGCCGTCGATTTTCTGGAGCACTTTGTGTTCAAATACGCCCACTGCCTTTTCGGATTCGCTCGTTAGGGTCCATGTTTAACTTCCAGATAACAGCACATGTTCGACTAGTGTTTTGTAAATGCGGAGCTCGCTTTGCCTGTGCACCAGTCTAGACCTTAGAATGGGACGTACGGAGTAATAGGCTTTATTTGCGGCGTTCCATCTCATCCTTTTCGGCGCTTCAAGTTGGCTCCAAGGTAGATTAAATTATCCACACTTTTTTTTAAATACCACCATTCCCTACCACTCTCTCCATCACTCTTTCATCGTCGCACAACGCTCGTTCGATCTGCACTTCACACGTCGTCAATTTCTGCGTGTGCCTCCAGGCAATGCTAAAATATCGGTATAAGGGGCACACCAAATGCTGTGAAATACTCCTTTCCTGCTAGTCCAGTCTGATTCGTGAACAGTTCTCAGAGATAAAAAAAATTATAATACGACGCAGTAAAAAAAAACTCTGAATTTATAAAAACTAGCTGTCTTTAAGTATCTCAACGTTAGGGTCTAAAATGCCCTAAGATACTGCATTTTCAATCCTCCGGACTTAACATTAATTTGAATTTATAAGATGTTCCTTAAGCCTTTTCTTAAAAACCAATAATGAGTTTGCGTTGTTCACTTTTTCTATTTAGAAGATTGTTGTACATACGCAGAGCATCATTCATTGCACCATTCTTTAGTCCATCAGTTATAGCGTAAGGTATTTCAAAATTGTAGGCATTTCTTTAACTATATGGATTTATTTGTGATCCTTTTATAAAGGGGCTTCGTTCCGATGCACTGGAAATTAAACATTTGAAGATAAACTTCGCTTTCTCCATAGTAATGATTTGACTGAAGGTGAGTGCATTGGTCCATTGATACACTAGTCTTGTTGGACTGAGAATTGGAAGGTTTAGAATATTTTTATATGCTTTTGTTAGCATCCTGGATATAATATTAAGGTTTTGCTTTGACGATTGACTCCAAATGACTACCGCGTAATGTAGCTTTCTCAGTACAAATGCATTTAATACAAGTTTCTTTATATGCATTGGAAAACCTCCATATCTTCTCAACACTCCTATCATTGGTGCTAGTTGTCTCCTCAAATTATTCATGTGTGGTAACCATGTCAAACGATGATCTATGGTATGACCGAGATATTTAATTTGAAACACTCTTTGCAATTTTCCGCCGTTAAGTTTAAGGTCAACATCTATGTCTTTCTTCTTCTTCTGTTCTGTTCTTCTGTTTAATGTATTTTGTCCTTGTAGTATTCAATGCTAGCTTGTTTTCGATAAGCCACGAACGATATTTATCTAGATCCTCGTTGACAATATTCTCCATGGCAACTTTATCATGTCCTGAATAAAGAAGTACAGTATTATCAGCATATAATGTGTGGTGAGCTTTCAGTTTACATATATTCAAATTATTGCTGTATAGCAAAAACAAGGTTGGTCCAAGTATGGAACCTTGAGGCACCCCCGATTTCATTGGTGCTAGATTGCTCAAGCCATTATTACCTGATGTTCATTGGAATCTTCCTTCCAAATAACTTTTAAAAAGCTGTTTCGGTTTGCCTTGCATACCATACGATTCAAGTTTTTGAAGTTACAGGTCATGGCCAACCGTATCATAAGCCTTCTTCAGGTCCACAAAAATTGCAATAACATAATTTTTTTTTATCAAGACTTTCGTTGATGTAATGTGAGATAGAAAGTAACGCATCGAAAGTACTCTTGTTCTTTTGAAAGCCAAACTGCTTCGGATTTATGGTGGAATTGTTCATTAAGAAAGATCTTAAACGATTATTTACAAGTTTTTCGAATATTTTACTAAAGGCTGTCAAAAGTGCAACAGGGCGGTAATTATTCGGATCCAGATGATCTCCTCCTTTGAATATTGGAATTATTTTTGCCAGTTTCTCTTCTTCCGGAAATGTTCCATTTCTAATATGCTCGTTTATAAAATTTGCTAGTGGTTCAGCTACCTCCTCTTTGACTAGAATAATTTCATGTGTGGTGATGTTGTCAATAACTGGTGCTGTATTTTTTTTCAAATTTTCGATTGTATTTAATACTTCTCTTTTAGTCGTTTGATGAATGTGAAAGATGGACTTAGGCAGGCTATTTATGATATTGAAAAAGTTAGTTCACTTTTGACCAAGCTTCCCAGCAATTTTTTCACCAATTGTTGAAAAATAGTAGTTTGCGAGTTTGCTGCTCCTCATGGGTGTGCTGCATTGTTGGAGTCCATGCCAAAAAATTCAGCATTTGTGACAGCGTTCTTTTTGTATTTTTTATAAGCCTTCCTTTTGTTAATACTAGTCTCAATAAATTTCTTTGTTATCCATGTATGTTGGCGACACCTGATCTTTTTCTCAATGGTAAAATCATGCTGTGAGTCTTTAATCATCTTTTTGAGCTCCATAAAGTTTTCCGATTTTCGGTTTGTTGGCAACTGTTGAAATTTCGATTTGAAAAGATCCTTGTCTAATTATCTGAATATTTTGGGAGTAAATTTTTCCTTACTAAGACTTTGACCATGGACGACAAATTTTAGAACACGATGATCAAACTTTGGATAGTCTGCAAGTGTGAATTTAATGTTTTCAGCAATTTTTTTATGATTTGTCGCTATGAGATCCAGGCAGGTACTTGAAGTCGGGCGAGTAATTTTGTCCTTATTGACAATGACCGCTTCGTTTGTTTCCAGGGTATCCTTGGTCATCCTCGATTCTGGAGATTCTGCAATAACGTCTATGTTTGTGTCAGCAACTGTGATTAGACTTTTTCAGTAGGGTATATTGCATCTATTACTTTTTAGAAGTCCTGCACATTGAGACGATTGGGATTATAGTTTGTACCGGTTTTTAGTTTTTTCCCTGCACAGGTTATTTCAATTATTATTATATTATATATGTCAGATGTTACTCTCTTTGTCACGAAATTAATTGCATTTTTTATATAAATTGCTGTACCTGCTCCTCTTCTGGGGCTGCAGGAAAAAACGGTGCTTTATCCCGGAATATTGTAATACTTTGCTTCTTCAGGATATATCCATACTTCGTTTAGTATAATCAGATCCGTTTCAGGATTTTGCTGCAGATAAATTTGAATATCCCTCAGCTCGTGTCGTAGACTTCTGAAATTGGCATAAAAGATAGTCAATTTGTCGCTTGGTTGAGTTTTGTGATTAACAAACATCATCAAAATTGCAGTTAGTACTCCTCCTAGCAATTACAATCCTTCTTTGATACTCTGGGCACTCCCACGAGTCTGCTCTGTGTGTGTGATCAGCATTCTTGATATTACCCATACAATTGTAAAAGTTTTCATGTATGCTTTTGCATTTATTGAGTTCATGCTTTCCTCCACATTTCATACAGATGTGTTCTCCTTCGCATTTCGATGTCTTATGGCTATATTTTTGGCACTTCAAGCATCTCGTAACGTTAAAGTCGTCCTTCACAAAACACGACCCATAATCAATGTTGACGCATCAATTAGCTCATCTTTTATACATGCTTCCATTTGCCTCAATAATGTGTAACTATTTTCCGTTTTTTGTCTGTCTGGCATGAATGATCTCCTTCTTTTCTCTACTCCCAACGTCAGGGCTTAGCGCCTGTATTTCCTTTCGTAGTTCCTCATTTGTGAATTGATTATCCAGCTCATTTATAACCAGTATGGATTGACGCATCTTTGTCACGGTAATGTTGTACTCATCCTGCATGGTATCGATGGTTAATCAGTATAGCTCAAACGCGTTGGCATTGGTCGTTATTTCAATTACTGCCCCACCATTGTGAATAGGACGTAGCAGTTGAAGAGGAAGCGTGCTTTTTGACGGTCTTATTCTCGACTTAAAAACGGCAAGCGTTTTATCTAATGATGTATGCGTTTTTGGCTTGATTATGATCCCTTTCTCGGACATGACATCTGCCCGGAGCTCAATTTGAGGTTTCGTATAGTTTTTATCACCTGTGCATATGTTGGCTTGTGCGAAGCTGCCGTCTTATCAATTAAAGAACTGACGTTCGTCTTTAATTCTTAAATGTAACTTTCCAAATCTTTCATTAGTAGAAAAAGTTGTTCCTCCTTGGATTTTTGATGTAACTGCCTACACGTGGGTCACATCCATATAACATCATCTGATATCTACTTGATGGTCTTGTATCTCTCTTCAGCCATCTTTATACATTTCAAGTGAAACCACTTGAAAGACATCCCACTACAGCCTATCGCTGAGTGAGCATCTTCTTCTACAGGTTTTCTGCACCTACCACATTTGTCCTTCCATGTTTTTGTGGCCATTACTGGGTTCATTACCCGCGGTCGTTTTTAAATTCATTTATTTTTCCTCGGATGCACTTATTTTTCTCTCCAATTCCACTTCACGGAAGATCCTTAAATTTTCTTTTTGTTATTTTATTAAGATTTAAAAAAAAACTATTACAAAAAATTTTTTTTATGTTGTTTATATTAAAATGTTTGAGAAAATATATGTGTTTTTAAATTACGTTTTGTTTCAAATAAAATGTAAAATTAACAATTCTTCACTCTACTACAAGAGAATCCCTCTCCTCGTAGAATGAAGACATTGAATACAAAAGATAGAAAACTTTCAAAGTTTTAATCTCCTACGGTCAGATTTTGTCGAACTGGAGTGTTCTTCCTCGTTTGAGTCATGAATCGAGTTTTTGTTTTATTAACTCATAGGCCAATTCTATTTGCTTCAGATTCTAGGCTAAGAAATGCTCCTTTGTCATCTAAAATTGAACGTGTCATAATATTGACGTCATCAGCATATGCTACCAATTGTGTGGACTTGAACATTAGTGTACCCGAGGTTTCAGCTAACGTCCTCCTTATGACGTGTTCCAGCGCAATATTAAAGAGCACTGAGGCAAGTCTATCCCCTTGTTTTAAGCCTGATTCCATTCTAAAGTTGGCCATTAGTTCGCTGTTTACCTTGACCTAAGACTGACTCTGTGTTTAGCATCTTAATCTTGACCATGCGGACTAGTTTTGTTGGAACGCTAACGTCAAGCATTATTTTGAACATTGCATTTCTGTCGTATGCTTACTTGAAGTCCACAAAGAGCTGGTGCACATCGATGTTACATTTCCAGCACTTTTCGAGCACTTGCTTTTTTGAGAATATTTGGTCTATTGTAGATCGTTTACTTCAAAAGCCTCCATGATACTCTCCTATAATACTTTCATAATGTTGCGCTAAAATTCTTTCTATAATTTCGGAGAGCACTTTATAAGACACGCACAGTAGAGTGATGTCTCTATAATTTTCACGCCTTAGTTTGCCCCCTTTTTCTGTACAGCACATATAATAGTTTTTTGCCAGTCCTTTGGTAACTGTTCTTCTGACCGTATTCTGCATATTAGTCGATTCAGAAGCTTATTTAGAGGGAGATCCCCGCTCTGGTTCAACTAGTAGTCCATCTATTCCAGGAGCCTTATTGTTCGGAGGTCCCATAATGCTTCCTGTACTTCGTCTCAGGTTTGGTGGTGGGCTTGGAACTTCTACCTCTGCTTCTGAAACGTTCACAGCTTTGGTAGTTGTTGGGGACGCTGTGAATAGCTTCTGAAAATATTGCAGCCATCTGTTTTTAATTTCGACTAGTTTGCCTATGATTGCTCGTTGTACACTTTTGCAAGGACTTGTTTGTGGATTGAAGCCATCTCTTAGCTTTTTGATTGAGGCATACGCTGAACTAACTTCATGTAGAGTCATGTTTTCGATTATCTGTTGGATCTTCGCGTGGATGACCAATCGTTTCTTTCTTCGTCACATATTTTTACCTTGACCTCGAAGGCTTTTATATCATTCTTCTTCGGCCAGATTTCCTTTTTCTAATCGCTTCCTTACATTCTTTGCCCTACTTTTCTTTAGCTGGTGTCCCAATACCTCCTCAGCTGCTTCTGCTACTGCATTTCTTACTATTTTCCACATGGTTCTGATGTCATCATTACTTTCTCTTGGGTGCGGGGATATTTTGATGCAATTTATCAGCGCTCACATGTATGTGGATGTTACTGAGCTTTCATTTAGCTTGTGTACCTGGTACGTTGGAGTAACTAGTACTCCTTGTTTACAGCTCTTATAAATACAGTATCGGAACTAGTGGTCCAAATCACAGGCAGCGCCGTGGCATGAGCGTGTGTTGAGAATGCTGGTGGCAGCTTGTTTTTGTATGAGAACGTGTCGATCTAGTTAAATGTGCAACCATTTAGGGATGATCCCGTTCTCTTGTAGATGATTCGATGTAGACAGCGTGTGCAGCTTACTGTGAAGCCTCTACTAGTAGCGAAGTCTATCAGCCGTTATTCGTTGTCGCTGGTCTCTGCATGGAGGCTTTATCCTCCGGTTGTTCCTCTATGTGGTTTCTCGGCCGATTGTTGCATTGAAGTCACCCAGGACAATTTTGATGTTGTTTGACGAGAATGTATTGACAGTGCGTTCCAGGGTTCGGTAAAGTTTGCCCTTGATTGCCTCTTCCTTGTCTTCTGTTGGTGCGTGACTGTTGACTAGATACGAATCGCACAGAGCCTTTCGTAAATGGACTTGAAGTCGGTGATATTTTTTTTAAATGTGTTGTTAACAATGAAAGCCACTCCGAACCCATGACTTCCTTGGTGCATGTCAAATATGCCTTCACCTTGCCATCTGGTTTATGTTATGTTAAGCGCGACACGACCAAACAAGTCCGAGTTCTGATTGTAACTGATTTATTCTCTTCAAATATAATACGAGTACATATACATTTGCATGACATTTCTTCCGCCGTATCATAAGGCGATGGTTATTAATTTCTAAGACTGTTTATAAATGAATTAATTAAATATATGAATGAAAAACAAAACAGTATGTCATTTTGTCCGTACTTCCCCTACGTATATTCAAATTATTGGTGTATAGCAAAAACAAGGTTGGTCCAAGTATGGATCCTTGAGGCACCCCCGATTTCATTGGTGCTAGATTGCTCAAGACATTATTAACTGATGTTAATTGGAATCTTCCTTCCAAATATCTTTTCAAAAGCTGTTCCGGTTTGCCTTGTCTACCATACGATTCAAGTTTTTGAAGTTACAGGTCATGGCCAACCGTATCATAAGCCTTCTTCAGGTCCACAAAATTGCAATAACATAATCTCTTTTATCAAGACTTTCATTGATGTAATGTGAGATAAAAAGTAACGCATCGAAAGTACTCTTGTTCTTTTGAAAGCCAAACTGCTTCGGATTTATGGTGGAATTGTTCATTAAGAAAGATCTTAAACGATTATTTACAAGTTTTTCGAATATTTTACTAAAGGCTGTCAAAAGTGCAACAGGGCGGTAATTATTCGGATCCAGATGATCTCTTCCTTTGAATATTGGAATTATTTTTGCCAGTTTCTCTTCTTCCGGAAATGTTCCATTTCTAATATGCTCGTTTATAAAATTTGCTAGTGGTTCAGCTACCTCCTCTTTGACTAGAATAATTTCATGTGTGGTGATGTTGTCAATAACTGGTGCTGCATTTTTTTTCAAATTTTCGATTGTATTTAATACTTCTCTTTTAGTCGTTTGATGAATGTGAAAGATGGACTTAGGCAGGCTATTTATGATATTGAAATGCCTAGTTGACCAAGCTTCCTAGTAATTTTTTCACCAATTGTTGAAAAATAGTAGTTTGCGAGTTTGCTGCTCCTCATGGGTGTGCTGCATTGTTGGAGTTCATGCCAAAAAATTCAGCATTTGATGACAGCGTTCTTTTTGTATTTTTTATAAGCCTTCCTTTTGTTAATACTAGTCTCAATAAATTTCTTTGTTATCCATGTATGTTGGCGACATCTGATCTTTTTCTCAATGGTAGAATCATGCTTGGAGTCTGTAATCATATTTTTGAGCTCCATAAAGTTTTCCGATTTTCGGTTTGTTGGCAACTGTTGAAATTTCGATTTGAAAAGATCCTTGTCTAATTATCTGAATATTTTGGGAGTAAATTTTCCTTACTGAGACTTTGACCATGGACGACAATTTTTAGAACACGATGATCATTTTTATGATTTGTCGCTATGAGATCCAGGCAGGTACTTGAAATCGGGTGAGTAATTTTGTCCTTATTGACAATGACCGCTTCGTTTGTTTCCAGGGTATCCTTGTTCATCCTCGACTCTGGAGATTCTGCAATCACGTCTATGTTTGTGTCAGCAACTGTGATTAGACTTTTTCAGTAGAGTATATTGCATCTATTACTGTGTAGAAGTCCTGCACATTGAGACGATTGTGATTATAGTTTGTACCGGTTTTTAGTTTTTTACCTGCACAGGTTATTTCAATTATTATTATATTATATATGTCAGATGTTGCTCTCTTTGTCACGAAATTAATTGTATTTTTCATATAAATTGCTGTACCTGCTCCTCTTCCGGGGCTGCAGGAAAAAACGGAGCTATATCCCGAAATGTTGTAATACTTAACTTCTTCAGGATAGATCCATACTTCGTTTAGTATAACCAGATCCGTTTCAGGATTTTGCTGGAGATGAATTTGAATATGCCTCAACTCGTGTCGTAGACTTCTGATATTGGCATAAAAGATAGTCAATTTGTCGCTTGGTTGAGTTTTGTGATTAACAAACATCATCAAAATTGCAGTTAGTACTCCTCCTAGCAATTACAATCCTTCTTTGATACTCTGGGCACTCCCACGAGTCTGCTCTGTGTGTGTGATCAGCATTCTTGATATTACCCATACAATTGTAAAAGTTTTCATGTATGCTTTTGCATTTATTGAGTTCATGCTTTCCTCCACATTTCATACAGATGTGTTCTCCTTCGCATTTCGATGTCTTATGGCTATATTTTTGGCACTTCAAGCATCTCGTAACGTTAAAGTCGTCCTTCACAAAACACGACCCATAATCAATGTTGACGCATCAATTAGCTCATCTTTTATACATGCTTCCATTTGCCTCAATAATGTGTAACTATTTTCCGTTTTTTGTCTGTCTGGCATGAATGATCTCCTTCTTTTCTCTACTCCCAACGTCAGGGCTTAGCGCCTGTATTTCCTTTCGTAGTTCCTCATTTGTGAATTGATGATCCAGCTCATTTATAACCAGTATGGATTGACGCATCTTTGTCACGGTAATGTCGTACTCATCCTGCATGGTATCAATGGTTAATCAGTATAGCTCAAACGCGTTGGCATTGGTCGTTATTTTAATTACCGCCCCACCATTGTGAATAGGACGTAGCAGTTGAAGAGGAAGCTTGCTTTTTGACGGTCTTATTCTCGACTTAAAAACGGCAAGCGTTTTATCTAATGATGTATGCGTTTTTGGCTTGATTATGATCCCTTTCTCGGACATGACATCTGCCCGGAGCTCAATTTGAGGTTTCGTATAGTTTTTATCACCTGTGCATATGTTGGCTTGTGCGTAGCTGCCGTCTTATCAATTAAAGAACTGACGTTCGTCTTTGATTCTTAAATGTAACTTTCCAAATCTTTCATTAGCAGAAAAAGTTGTTCCTCCTTGGATTTTTGATGTAACTGCCTACACGTGGGCCACATCCATATAACATCATCTGATATCTCCTTGATGGTCTTGTATCTCTCTTCAGCCATCTTTATACATTTCAAGTGAAACCACTTGAAAGACATCCCACTACAGCCTATCGCTGAGTGAGCATCTTCTTCTACAGGTTTTCTGCACTTACCACATTTGTCCTTCCATGTTTTTGTGGCCATTACTGGGTTCATTACCCGCGATCGTTTTTAAATTCATTTATATTTCCTCGGATGCACTTATTTTTCTCTCCAATTCCACTTCACGGAAGATCCTTAAATTTTCTTTTTGTTATTTTATTAATATTAAAAAAAAACTATTACAAAAAAATTTTTTTATGTTGTTTATATTAAAATGTTTGAGAAAATATATGTGTTTTTAAATTACGTTTTGTTTCAAATAAAATGTAAAATTAACAATTCTTCACTCTACTACAAGAGAATCCCTCTCCTCGTAGAATGGAGACATTGAATACAAAAGATAGAAAACTTTCAAAGTTTTAATCTCCTACGGTCAGATTTTGTCGAACTGGAATGTTCTTCCTCGTTTGAGTCATGAATCGAGTTTTTGTTTTATTAACTCGTAGGCCAATTCTATTTGCTTCAGATTCTAGGCTAAGAAATGCTCCTTTGTCATCTAAGATTGAACGTGTCATAATATTGACGTCATCAGCATATGCTACCAATTGTGTGGACCCGAGGTTTCAGCTAACGTCCTCCTTATGACGTGTTCCAGCGCAATATTAAAGAGCACTGAGGCAAGTCTATCCCCTTGTTTTAAGCCTGATTCCATTCTAAAGTTGGCCATTAGTTCGCTGTTTACCTTGACCTAAGACTGACTCTGTGTTTAGCGTTCCAACAAAACTAGTTCGCATGGTCAAGATTAAGGACCATGCGGACTAGTTTTGTTGGAACGCCAAGGTCAAGCATTATTTTGAACATTGCATTTCTGTCGTATGCTTACTTGAAGTCTACAAAGAGCTGGTGCACATCGATGTCACATTTCCAGCACTTTTCGAGCACTTGCTTTTTTGAGAATATTTGGTCTATTGTAGATCGTTTACTTCAAAAGCCTCCATGATACTCTTCTATAATACTTTCATAACGTGCTTTAAGATTCTTTCTATAATTTTGGAGAGCACTTTATAAGACACGCACAGTAGAGTGATGCCTCTATAATTTTCACTTCTTAGTTTGCCCTCTTTTTCTGTACAGCACATATAATAGTTTTTCGCCAGTCCTCTGGTAACTGTTCTTCTGACCATATTCTGCATATTAGTCGATGCAGAAGGTTACTTAGAGGGAGATCCCCGCTCAGGATCTGCTAGTAGTCCATCTATTCCAGGAGCCTTATTGTTCGGAGGTCCCATAATGCTTCCTGTACTTCGCCTCAGGTTTGGCGGTGGGCTTGGAACTTCTACCTCTGCTTCTGAAACGTTCACAGCTTTGGTAGTAGTTGGGGACGTTGTGAATAGCTTCTGAAAATATTGCAGCTATCTGTTTTTAATTTCGACTAGTTTGCCTACGATTGCTCGTTGTACACTTTTGCAAGGACTTGTTTGTGGATTGAAGCCATCTCTTAGCTTTTTGATTGAGGCATACGCCGATCTAACTTCATGTAGGATCATGTTTTCGATTATTTGTTGACCAATCCTTTCTTTCTTCGTCACATATTTTTTTATATCATTCTTCTTCGGTCAAATTTCCTTTTTCTAATCGCTTCCTTGCATTCTTCGTCCTACTTTTCTCTAGCTGGTGTCCCAATACCTCCTCAGCTGCTTCTGCTGCTGCATTTCTTATTGTCTTCCATATGGTTTTGATGTCATTATTATCCCCTGGGTGCGGGGATATGTTGATGCAATTAATCAGCACTGACATGTATGTCGACGTTGCTGAGCTTTCATTTAGCTTGTGTACGTGGTTTTTTGGAGTAACTAGTACTCCTTGTTTACAGCTCTTATAAATACAGCATTGGAAAGAACTAGTGGTCCGAACCACAGGCAGCGCCGCAGAATGAGTTTGTGTCGAAAATGCTGGTGGCAGCTTGTTTTTGTATGAGAACGTGTCGATCTAGTTAAATGTGCGACTATTTGGGGATGATCCAGTTCTCTTGTGGATGTTTCGATGTAGACAGCGTGTGCAGCTTACTGTGAAATTATTCGTTGTTATTCGGTGTTATTCGTTGTCGCTGGTCTCTACATGAAGGCTTTATCCTCCGGTTGTTCCTCTATGTGCTGTTTCTCGGCCGATTTTTGCATTGAAGCCACCCAGGACCATTTTGATGTTGTTTGACGAGAATGTATCGACAGTGCTTTCCAGGGAGATGTAAAGTTCGCTCTTGATTGCCTGTCCCTTGTCTTCTGTGGGTGCCTGACAGTTGACTAGATACGAATCGCACAGAGCGTTTGGTAAATGGGCTTGAAGTCGGTGATAATTTTTAGGTAAATTTCTCGAGAGAAATTTACCTATTGCGGAGAGTATCATATATATATATATATATATATATATATATATATATATATATATATATATATATATATATATATATATATATATATATATATATATATATATAATCATATTCAGCTTCTTCATCCATAACCCTAAGTTATGGTGCAGCCTCCCTTACATATTGACTCCTCATTGCTTTCCATGTCTTCCTGTTTTCAGCTATTCTCATCCAGGCTGTGCCAGCTATTTTCTTTATATCATAATCCCATCGAATATTGGGATTCTTGGTCGTTTGATTCCTCTTGGGTTCCACTGCGTTATTCTTGTGGTCCATCTGCCGTCCGTCATTCTCGCCAAGTGGCCGCCCCTTCGCCATTTCAATGATTTCGCTCGATGTATCACGTCTGTTACTTGGGTCCTTTCTCGTATCCACGACAGTCTCTTGCAATCCCTTCGTGTAATGCCCAGTATGCATCTTTCCATGACTCTTTGTGTGACCTGGAGTTTCCTCATTATCCCTGTTATTAGCGCCCATGTTTCACTGCCGTATAGCGGGACTGGTAGGATACATTGGTCGAAGGTTTTCTTTTTCAAGTTCATCTTCATTTTAGACTTGGACATAATCGAGTTCTTCCCGAAAGCACTCCATGGCATCTTTATTCGTCGGTCGATTTCTGGTAGCAGTGAGCCGGATTTGTGTATTAGCTGACCAAGGTATACATATTCTTCGACTATTTCTAGCGTAGTGTTGTTCACTTTTATATGCTCTTGAGTGTTTATATAGTCATTGAACATGATCTTGGTTTTGATTAAGTTCATTTTTAAGCCTAATTTTCCTCTAGCCGCGTTGAATTCATTCAGCTGTTCTTGTAATTGATCTTGGCAGTTAGCTATAAGGACCATGTCATCTGCGAATCTCAAGTGATTAAGGTGTTCACCATCGATGTTCAATCCTTTATTTTCACAATGTAGGGTTCGGAAAGTACCCTCTAACGTGGCGTTGAAGAGCGTTGGCGATATGGTGTCTCCCTACCTTACCCCTTTTTGTGTGGGAAATCCTGGGGTGTCTTCTAGTACTTTGACCTTTGCTCTGGCGTTGCGGTAGATGTTAGCTAGAACTTCCACGTTTGACTTGTCTATCCCTTGAAAACTGAAACTTGAGAATATGGATCTCTGTACAATGTTCTTGTATTATGCAGTATTATGCAATTATTAAAATTGAATGAAAAATAAAAAAGTCGAAAATTTAAAACCCAATATTTTTAGCTGCCATTTTCACTAAAAATTAAATTATTTTCCCTGTCTAGAGTGAAACTCCGATTTGAACGAGATTTGGCACATTGATTGATGTGGTCCTAGCCCACAAAGATTGAAAATAGTCCAAAATCAAATGCATGCATTCAAAATGGCGGCCCCCAAAGGTCGGAGGCAAGCGCAATTCGCTACTTTAGTAGCAACTGAAATACTGAATTTTTTTCATGGAAACGTTTTAAATGACTTATCATCAACGTATTTATAATACAGAATATTTTTTAAATATTGTAAAATATTTTTAACAATACCCGAAAAAATTATAAAATCGCGACTTGTCTGTCTGTCCGTCCGTTTTTTCGTGCGTCACAAGTTTTCTCGCAAACCACGTAAGCTAGAATGAGGAAATTTTCTACGTAGGTCAAAAGTGGTGCCTCTTGAAATTTGCAGTGTAAGAAAATATTTTAAAGTGTTTAAGGGGTCTCCCCATTCAGAGGGGTGACACAAACATTTTTTTTATTTCTATAGCCCTCTAGCAGCCAAGTTTCCCAACCGATTCCGATAAAACTTGAAATTATAAGTTATGAAGGCAAGTTAATTTAATTTAACTATGCAAATCGGATGACAAAAACAACTTCGAAAATTTGCAGCTTGATATTTTTGACAGTCGTTTTCAATAAATATTCAAAATGACGGCTGCTGATGGTTCAGAAAAGAATCAAAAATGGATAAATTAATGGCAATGCAAGTGCTGATTAAGCTTTTATGGAAATCTTTTGAAATTAACTATTTGAGCTATTTAAGCCGTCAAGTTATCACCTTTGTGTGGTAACCACTGTGAAATGAATAAACAGCAAATGTGAGAAGAGCGAAACGAGTATAAATATGTTTATATCAATTTATTACCCTCGATTTTCAATATGTGATCCATACGTGTGCAACTCAATTAAATTAGCAAAATATTTGCGCCTCTATGAAGGGTCTCCTAATACGAACGGCGGCAGATCCTTTCTCTTAATAAATACCCATGTAGTGCTACAACAATTGCAGTAAGAAGTCCAGCAGTAGGCAAGCCAAATTCTTTTTCGAAACCTCACGCTACATACGAGAAATTTACCTTTCCGGCTGGTGCTGCCAACGGGGATTTTTTAAATATGTTGTCAACAATGAAAGCCATTCCGAACCCATGACTTCCTTGTTGCATGTCAAATAGGCGTGACACGACCAAACAAGTCCGAGTTCTGATTGCAACTGATTTATTCTCTTCAAATATAATACGAGTACATATACATTTACATGGCATTCCTCCCGCCATATCGTAAGGCGTTATATATTCAATTATGTTAAATTATCAATTTTCATTTAAATCAAATAAGGAAATAAGAAATCAAATGTAATTCAAAAAATTTTGAAAGTACTAAATATTCAAGCTGAATGAATTCAATTATTATTATTATTATGTGTGGGCAGAAACTTACGAAAACACTGCTGTATTGTCGTGTTTTCATTTTTACTGGCTCTCGTTCTTGTTTTAAAAGTCTGGAATGGTATGGTGACGATCTAATGTGGTTTATGCATCGTGATTTACAAAAATGTTGAAACTTTTCAGATATAAATTGTGGCCCGTTACGCGATACAATGATTTGCGGTAGTCCAAACTTGGTAAAAATATTATCTAGCGTATCACATAGACGTTCGGCTCTTGTGTGTTTAAAAGGTCGAATATCGACCCATTTTGAAAGGGCATCAATTACAACAAGCCACTGCTGATCCTCGTATAGCCCAGCAAAGTCCACATTGATACGTTGCCATGGTCGTTCTGCTATAGTCTACGAAAACAGTGGAAAACATAAAAACGGGCTATTGCACGATGTGTAGACGCCTTAGCACAGATTGGCGAAGTTTATTAGGTATGATTAGTCTACCCTGCCAGATTAGAATGTTGTCGGTTGTAGCAAAGAAGTAACGAATGAGCTTAAACCGAACTACGACAAAAAAGAAGATATTTTTGTCGTCGTACGGTTTAAGCTCGTTCGTTACTTCTTTGCTACTCCAACATGATCGTACCAGCCATAATACTTTTCGTAGCACAGGGTCGTTTTTTGTTGCTTTCTGTAAAATCTTTTGTGATAGTTGTATATCGTGGTACTTACTAATAAGTAATTCCTCGGATATCTTGTTAATCCGCTCCTCTTCTGTGCCTGCCCGCTCTTCATTATTCGGAAGTCGTGAGAAGCAATCTGTAATAATGTTGTTAGCTCCTCTTCTATATTCTATGTTGCAGTTATATGATCTGACGTAGAGCACCCACCGAGTCAGTCGGCTACTGACCGATTTCGGTAGATTCCGATTTTCACCAAACAAATGTTGTAACGGCTTATAGTCTGTGATACGCGTGAACGTAGTACCTTTTAAAAACTGGTCAAATTTTCTTACTGCGAAAAATATTGCTAAGTTTGCGAGAAGCAAACAAAATAGGCTCCTTGCTTTGCACACTGGTTTTATGAAACACGACCGCTCCTACTCCTTTTTCAGGTGCGTCACATGCTACGTATAGTTGGCGGTTAAGGTCATAATGGACGATAATATTAGCCTTAACCACCTTTTGCTTTATATGCTCGAATGTCTGTAATTCCGCAGGACCCCACCTCTATTGTTGTCGTGTTCCTGTTAATGAATGAAGATTTACACACGTACCGTGCAGGTTAGGTATAAATCGTTCATTATTCAACCTTAAAAAAGATCTGAGCTTCTTTACGTTGGTTGGTGTTGAACGTTTGCAATCGCTGCCAATTTGGATTGTGACCATCATATACCTTCTATACTGATTGTATGTCCCAAATATTCGATTGAGGGTTGGATAAACGTACACTTGCTCAGTTTTACTCGAAAGCCTGCTGCGTGAAGTCGTCGTAAAACCTCTTTTATGTTTACCGAATGCGTGTGATTTTCCTTGCCAGTGATGGTAATATCGTCAAAATATACCGCAACGTTGGGTATCTCTTCTAATAAGTTTTCCAAATACCTTTGAAAACTATCCGGGGCATTAGCGATGCCAAAAGGAAGGCGGTTGTACTGGTAATAACCTCTGTGAGTCGAAATAACTACGAATTTCCTTGAGTCGGAGTGTATTTCAAATTGCAGATACGCATCCTTTAAGTCAATCGTTGTATACGTTTCTCCACGAGATAATTTGTGTGTCAGCTGATCAAAAAGTGAGACTGGATGCCGTTCTGTTACTAGCGCGGGATTAAGTGTTGTTTGAAAGTCACCGCAATTTCTTATTGTACCATCTTTCTTTATGACATTTACTGTAGGTGTTGCCCACTTTAGTAATGTATTGTTAGGTTTTAAATGAATTTTAATTTGATAATTTTTAATCTTACCGAGTGAGCTCTCAAAAAGGACTTTATTTTCCTGAATTATTTTGAAAAATTCTCGATCAAGGTTATAGTTGTTGTATTTCTTTTGATGCTTGGATTTCTTCAGCGAATACACCGCAGACGGAAATTGCATGCCGAACGCTTCACTTCACGGTAAACCAAATAGGAAAGGTTCTGCGTTGTCCAATACAACTACCGGGAAAGTAGCTGTCGTATTTTGCAGCTTTACGGTCACAAACGTTTTACCCATAGGTCTCAATTTGAAGTTCCCGTATGCTTTCAGTGTGGGGCCATTAGATTTGATGATTCGATTCTCCTCCACAAAGCTGTGCTTATAATCGAGTGTGCTGCCCCTGGATCCCAATCCATCGTGCATTTAATGTTGTTGATCATGACGTTTATTCTTTTTCCCTTATTAACGTGAAATATTGAGTCGGGTTCCGTTTCGCCGTCGGAGCTGTGTGTCTTGCTCACTTTAAAAACTTTTCTCTTCTGGTAGCTGTTTCGGTTTCTCGTATACTTTTTGTTGCTTTTAGTAGTTATATTGTTCTCGCTTTTGTTTGTATTAGCATGTGTGTGTGCACTTGTATAACTTGATTGAGCTCGACCAAATTTGATGCAGTACGACCCAAAATGTCCTCGGGTACCGCACTCTTCGCAAATGTTATTTTCTGCGTGGCACTGTTCATGCATTTTTGGCTTACCGCACCGTCGACACTAGTTCCTTTGAAGTTTTCTAACTATTTTACATTTTGCCGAGCCTTGAACGTGATTCACCGACTCACAACCACTCGTGTCATAGTCTTTTTCTGCTGCCTCTCGCGCTTAAGCCACAGCGAACACTTCTGCAAATGTTATTTATTTTTTGATTTAAGGTCCGGCCAACGTTGTTTAAATTCTATTTCGAGTCGTTTATGATGTAATCCCGTTGCAAAGTGATCACGCCATTGTCAATCGAGCATATTGCCGTTGTAGCCGCAATCTCGGCTCAATTCTTTAAGCTGATTTGCGTACGACTCAAAAGTCTGATCGGAGCATCAAATGCTGTTCCAGAAATTCATCAACGCCTTAAATCGTGTTGTAAATATTTCGAATAGACGCAAAAACTTTTTTCAATGGCGTCATGTCTGCTTCTCAAATTCTGCACTAGTGTCGGCAAAGGCAACTTTCAGCTCGTGAAAAGTTTCTGGCTTAAGACACGACAAAAATAACTCACTTTTCGCGGCAACGGAGGCACTATTTGTTGAATTATCGAGGCCCTACATTTGACATTGTGCTTCAAAATAGTCTATAAACGTGGCAGCTTGTATGTCGAATTTTTCGCACTTAAATCCCTTCGTGATGCTCTGAAATTAGTATGCTGGATTGATTTCCGGAGTGATGTCGTCTCGTCGTCTCGAGGTGTTTCCAATCGTCAATCCCTGTATTAATGATTGGAAGGCTCTGTAAACGTATAAAATTGTTCTGGGTTCATCGTAAACCGTTTATTTACTTCCAACACATTGCACTGGTAAAATCCGTAATTATTTTCTTATCCCGTTCTCGTCGTCCATGTTATGTTAAGTGTGACACGACCAAACAAGTCCAAGTTCTGATTGCAACTGATTTATTCTCTTCAAATATAATACGAGTACAGTTTCTTGCACTGCGGGAATGTTGATTTTATATTTCTTTATTTCATCCAGAAGTTGTCGCAGTGCACCTAGTCTGTACAATGATATAACGTTCCAAGTTTCAAAAAAAAGTCATCTATGCGTTGTAATAGCCGTTGCTGTTTATCCAATCAAAGGCGAAGCTGTTGTCCTGGTCCTATGAGAAGTAAATACTAAGCGGAGCGTTATCAGCGCTTCGACTTAGTCGGTTTTGATCTACGAGTGGTGTTTTATTTCCCACATACCCGCCGGATACTGGTTAGGACACCTTTTATCCACTGGCTGAGGAAGATTAGCGTAGCGGGGCAATTGATGGACTTTTTGAGGGGATGGTGGGACTCGTCAAGGGACTATTGCGTCGTTATGAAGACCTTTTTACAGTCTTGTGCGAATGTTAGGCGACTATCAGTTCAAGACCGCTAATACACATACCTCGTAATGCTGCGTACCTGGTGACCCTTGTCTCTGCTATGTTTTTGGGTGGAGTCGCAATAGAAGTTTTGCCCGAATGTGGCGTGTTGGATCCAGCAAAATTGAATGAACGATATCGCTACTTGCAACATTTATTCAACCTTCCCCGAAAGAGATTCCGAAGCGAATATCTGGAGGATTGAAAGTTATTGTCTGCCGCGAAAGGATCTCCCGAAGTCTGTGTCAGAGAGAAAATATTGGTTGAAAGGATGACAAGAAGTGACTGAATCGGTGTTTGGGGCAGGTTGCTGAACTAATCAAAAGGCACGATGAAGTCATTAGGTTGGTGCAAGTGGACACAGCTAGTAGACATCTTTTATGGCGTCTAGCACGCATTTATCCCCTCAAAATGATATCTGTGAAAGGGAGCGATAAGTTGTACTATCTGTAGCTGCGCATCGAGTAACCACTTAAACCATTGGATAACTGCAACAGCGCAGTGACGTGCCGAGACTGACATTACGAGGGCGTCCAGTCAGATTGTCTTAAAAATTTTGTACGTGAAATTTTGTATTAATTACTTTCAAGCGAGAACTTTGTAAATTTGTGTGAAAGCTCAAAGTGTTGAGACAGATTGTATTCTTTAGTAGAGTGTTGAGAATGATTGTATTCTTTAACATTTTGAAATCCATCCCACCTCTTTTCTCCGATTGCAAATTATTGCTACTTGTAATCTGTCATGTCATTCCATCACTTTTATGTCAAACAAAGCACTGGTATGTATATTGGTGCTTGCGGAAGGCATGGAAATATTTGAAAAGGAATCTTCAGGTCCTGGAGTTTAGTTAGATTCTAGTGGGTCCCAACAGTCTCGTTCTTTTGCACATGTTTTTGGTTTGTCGTCAGAGGGTATTATAGTGTTCTTCTTTCATTTGAGTTCATCACTGGATGTATTTTTTGTAAGCTTGGTTTCTTTTTTCAACCGCTTCTTTGGATACTTGATCATACAAATCGTTCCTACTTTTCTTTAGTCGATGTCCCAAAACTTATTTTGCCGCTTCTGTTTCAGTATATCTTACTGTTTTCGACATGGTTTGTATATCATTACTCTTTCCCCTGTTTGCGGGGATCTGTTGATCTGATTTTCCAACACCGATATGTATGTGGATGTTACTGAGCTATCATTTAGCTTGTAGAACTGGTGCCTTGGGTAGCTGATCTTCCTTGTTTACAGCTCTTGGATATATGGCATCCCACTTTGAGCCTTATAAGGTAGTGGTCTGGATCACAAGCAGCGCCACAAAATGAGTACGGGAATGCTAGTAGGAGCTCGTTTTTGTGTGAGAACATGATCCATTTGGTTAAATGTACGACCGTCTTGGGTGCTGACGTTCACTTGTAGATGTCCCGCACGGGAAGTGTGTGGAGCTTACTGTGAAGCTTCTACTGATAGCGCAGACTATTACCCTTTTTCCGTTATCACTGGTCTCTGAATGAATGTTGTCCCCTTCGGCTGCTCTTCTATTTGCCGTTTCTCGGTCGATTTTTCCGTGGAAGTCACCCAGGAAAATGTTAATGTCGTTTGACGCCAATATATTGTCATTCAGTGCGTTTTTGATTGCCTCCTCCTTGTTTTGTATGGGCGCATGACAATGAACTAGCCAAACATCAAAGAATTCGGTCACGATACCAATTTCACAGATCCTTTCGCTGACAGGCTTGAACTCAGTTAAAATTCGTTTAAATATGCTGTCGACATTGAAAGCCACTCTGGACTCACGGCTTCCTTGCGATTTTCTGTTTTAAGCATGGTGTGAGCTCGCATTCCAAATGTGTCTTCACCGTGGCATCTGGTTTCTTGCGTTACCAAGAGATTCTATATTTCTCTTTTACATCCAGAAGTTGTCACATTGCACCTGGTCTATTCAATGATCTGACTATCCAAGTTCCAAAAGAATCGCCGTTTATTTATTGCTATGTTGTTGTGGTTTATCCAAATTGATCCGAGGCTGTCCTGGTTTCATGACAAGTAAATACTAGGTGGATTGTTGTGAGTATTTCGACTCAGTCAGATTTTAAGCAATTCTCTATCTGCCATCTAAGGACGCGTCCGATGGGGGCGCAAAAGCTCCGTTTAGAAGATAAATCCTAATCGATGGCCCATACCTGAACATTGGTCTGATGGTTACACTTGCCTTTCATTATAATATCATATTTAATCTTTCCTGTATAAAGTCATATAAATTAATTCACTGCAGACATTTGTTTTCCATCATGTCCCGTTGAGACTTTGCTTATTTTCGTTTCCAAAACGAAGATTTTACTACTACTCGAATAATGTTTCAATTTTTAATCATTTCTATTGTTGATCACTTACAATATTTCTTGAACAGAGTGGAATCAAATGCGAAGTCATTGTTCCCTGGCATTTAAAACTGACTGAAACACGTTTAAATAAAAAGTAGGCCAGTGCATATTTTTAATTCAACTTCATTAGCGTTCTTTCGTATAAAATTTCAGTGATGCAAATAAGGCCCAATAGTATACACTTACTTTGGTTAGCCTGCGATCACTGCCACCAAATACGTACTGAAGCAATTTCACTTTTGTACTTCGTTCATTTCACTAATTTCCTACAATCAACCATTCCTGTAGTAAATGACCCTATAATGGCTTTCATGCCGCTCGCCAATGGTTATTGTTACGATTGACCAGTTACATAAAATAAATTAAGCCTTTCTGCTCCAATTCATCAGCTCAGTTGTTTATTACGTTTTGTAACGTACAAACTTCACGGATTATACCTGCGACTCAATTACTAGCGGTATTTCCACTGTTGCTGCTCACCTGACTTAAAACTAATAATTTTGCCTGAAACTTTTCTCTCCAATCAAACTTTTGGATTCTTACTCTTTTCGCAGTCCAATTAAAACAACTTTCTGTTAACTTTAATTGAAAACATTTCCGTGTCCTAGTCACACCATGGAAACATGGCAATAAAACATTTTTCCTACGGAGAAGGAAGATCTCCCCCAAAAGTTATCTTAGGCAGCCATGGAATTGTGAAAATGGTCGTTGCTTTTGGTGACTTTGAATGTGTAATGGGAGGCACCCAACGTCAACCACGGATCCTTAACAATGACCCTTAGTCGAAGGCACCACTCCTGCTTCGCCCGTTAAGCTGTAAAACAAACGAAAGCTCACTTGTCGCTGCCTTTCATGCTACAAGTAAATTTGAATACGTTTGGCTTCTTAATGAACTTGCCAACAAGCCACTTTGTAGTACGTGGGACCTTTTCGGCTTTCATCTCGCCCAGTTTCCTTTGAGGTTTCGAAATGAAGAAATCAAAAGGTCTTGTCGCTGTCGCAATCGTCTGAAGATGGTTCAGGTGTCCGTGACGCTCCTCCGCCATAAATTTTGGAGCTCATTAAATACTTCAACCCAACCTAGGGGAGCGATAAGCGAGCACTCTTAATGAAAAATTATATTTCGTAAGCGAGCGCGCGGTGTATGTTAAACTCTTGCTGTGAAACATCAACATGTCAACGAATATCTTTAAGATGCATCTTAAGATTCAAACGGTTTATTTGCATCGATAGTGCATTTGCTGGCCGTGGAGCTTTATGGACGTCTTAACGGGCTGGATCGTCTTCGGTCTCGACTGAGATTATTATTAATGGGGATTACACCGATAATCTCTGATTTGACCCCTTGAACTCTTTTTCCATGCATTTGCCCCATTCGCGTTGATGCAGCGACTATGATGGGAATATGTTTCGATGCAATCTCGTCGTTTACTGCTTTCTTACGTGTTTTATCTTTTTCGATGCTCTTTTCGTTTGTTTTGTTTGGCTTGTTGATTTCCGCTTTTGTAAATAGCATTACATCCGTTATTTATGGGAAGAAAATTTCTGTTGAGTTATGGCGCAAAGTGCGATTAGTTTTAGCGGTTATAAATAATTTGTTGGTTTTATTGAGGAGAATGTCAAGAGATTATGAAAATGGTAAGAGTTGAAAAAAATTTCTTTTTTTTATCTTGGCTGTTATTCAGCATTAAACTGAACGGCGTTGTAATTCAGAATTGAATTTAAAAAACCGGGTGCAATAAATTGAAAATATATTCAGGCTTGCTTTTATTCTGCATAAAAAAATTAATGGCTTATATATGTTACATTGAACAGCAATCGAGAGAAATATGAAAGTAGATTGATTTATTGGTTTTGTTTTCGTAATCGTATATTGTATTTTGAGATTCACGATAAAATGGTTGAAATAGTTTTTTTTTATGCTTGCCATCTTTTGAACAGCTTTTGATTATTAAGTTTTTTATTCATGAAAATCCATTTACCAGACATAGTCAAATAAAATGGCTTTATACTGGCAAATCTAGGTAGGAAAACTTAAGAACGTCATCCAAACGAAACAAGGAAAATGTAATATATTTTATAAACTAAATGAAAACTAACGGAAAAAACGAAAAATTATTTTTGAATCGATGTTTTAAAATCATGTAGTAAATAAAGCAGCCGTCAAAGATTTTGAAAACGACAAAGGAGCGATTTAAGCTTACCGGGCACAGGCATTTATCTGTTAACCCGGAAAAGGTCACCTGAGTCATTTTGACTCACTTCAAAATTTCCAATCGTTCCCCTCTCTCAATGACTGAAGTTATGCATATGAGCGCTCAGATAATGTCACCCAGTTTAGTTGTGCACGTGCGTTCGGCAGACGCAAATCGGAAAGTCGACTCTGTCGTTAGGTGAGAACCTGTTTTTAAAAATTTAGTGAGTCGAACTGACTTAAGGTTACCTTTTAATGTAAAATTTTGCAGGTCATTCTGACTCATGGTTACCAACCATGACATGAAATTTTATGAGTCATTTTGACTTCTGAGTACCATCAATGGCACTCATAAGTATAAAATTTATGAGACTTTTTTCTAGTAATAAAAAACTTGGCTTTATTTCTACGGATAAGATGTGTTGTGAATAGGGTATAAAAATGTCCGTGAAGGACTGCAGCGATGGTCTGCTGCCTCGGCGAAAGAGGATGGTAGGATTCGCCGAGATTGGCCTTGTCTGGGGACGCGTGAATGCGCTGGCAGGCTAGCGTTGCGGTGTCGTGTGGCGGGTTCTTCCCCCCAGAACAAGGACCCACTACAAAAAGAATTTCGCATTCACGAATTCTTGGGTCACAGAAAAATTCGACGGAAGTCGAAAAGAGGAGGTAACCAACTAAGGGTTAGAAATTGGAGGCGAAAAGGATAAATTGGACCTGGTGAAGACAGACGGACTCAAGGGGACTTCGTCGTAACCCTACGATTGTTATGTCCCGAAAATAAGAGTGGGGCATACCTCTCACCCTCCCAACTGGATCAAGATCCAAACGTAGACGTAGCCATGTGTTTCCCATTTGAGTGAAAAGCTTATACAAAAGCACTTTGTATGACTCTTTCCCACAAATGAGAAGCACAAACGTAACCAATTTATGCTATAGAGTTATGCAATGTAATCACATAACCCTATATCATAAAAGGGCACGTGAGCGGAAGGCCACTCTACCCGGCAAGAGCCCCTGATAAGCGACAAAACGGTGGAGCGCGCCCGATGGCTAGCCCATCTCAGAGAAAAAGCATACCACCAATGCGGGTCCTATACCCGGTCAGTTAGAGCGAATGGAAAGACTGAGTTTTTTAAAGTTTAAGAATTCATTGTAAATTTATTTATATTGTCATAAACAGAGAGACGCAAATACAAGTTTTCTTTTATTTTATTGTTGCAATATTTATTTGCCCCAAAGAGAAAAGGAAACGAACAAATTCTATGCGCATATCAATCCGTTCATTCTTTTTTTAGAGTTTTGTACTAAAATACAAAACCCTATTGCAATCACGACCTGTGTCCGTCTGTCCGTCCGTCCGTCCGTCTGTATGTCACAGCACTTTTTCTCCGAAATTGTAGAGGCTAAAGCCATGAAACTTTGTAGAAAGGTCAGAAGTGGTGACCTCTTGAAAGTTCAAGGGTGGAAAAATTTTTCAAAGGGGTTTAAGGGGGGTCTGCCCATATAGGGAGGTGACCCCTCAAAAAAAATTTTCACCATTGGTAGTCGGGTAAGGTGTCATTGGAAAGGTCTCAATGAGATCTTTTCAAAACAAGTCTTAAAATTGCCTTATAAGTACCGAGGGGGGCAGGGGAAGGGGAAATGTACGAACTTTTCGCGTACCCCCCCTCGTGATTGGACATCTTCCATCCGAAAAATCTGTAAAAAATCACGAATGTAGGCCTTCATGAGAACAACAACAACAAATACATGAGAAGTCAAAATTCACTCAACTTTGTTAGTAATAGTATGATTTATCGATTTTGTGTTTTCTTGAATAAAATCTAAACGGTACCTTTAAACTCAATAAAATTTAGCAAAAAGATGATTATTTATAAGATTGATTTTTTCTGAAAGTTTCATATAGATCGAATTGAATTTACCGAAGTTATAGCGATTTGAATTTTCCTGTATTACTATGGAGCAATATGCCCTGTATTACTATGGAAACATTTGGCTATGGAGCCATATGCGCTTTTTACCGACTTAGACACCACAGCTTTGCTAGGATTTGCATGAAAATTTCAGGAGTGATAGGTATCATGAAGATGATTACATACAATTGAAACAAGTCGAAGACGCAGGAGAGAGCTCCTAGCAAAAGGGCTTTGTAACCATTCTAGGATTCGAAAAAATAGGCCATGAATCGATGATTACAGTACAGAGGAGTGGCCCCTGAAAAAAAAATTTCAAGAAAGGTAGCCGATATGAGTATCAACTGCAAGTTCTCCATAAGAGCCTTTCAAAACAGTTCTTAAACTAACAGTTTTTGCTTCAGTGCGGGCACAGGGGAGAAAATACATGAAAAATGTGTTTCCTTCCTCGCGAATGGACACCCGTGATCTAAAAAATCTGAAAAAATTATCAAAGGAGGGTATAAATATAACAAATACTTCAGAAGTCAAAATTCTTTCAACTTTGTTAATAATAGTATGATCCTCGAATTTCACATTTTCTCCAATAAAATCGTCTTTGACATGTTTCTTGATTTTATTCGTTGCTGGTTACTGTATTTTGTAAGTTGAGTACAAAACCCTTCTGACATGAGCATAGGTCTGGCTACCCAACTTGTTTAAATCTGCCATTATAATTTTGAATAGGAGATAGGAAGGTTTTCCAGCAGTTTGCTTGTATGACTGCTCGATTACAACAGATGGCGGGAAATAAAATTTTAACAGAGAAGGAGATTCTCGAAATATTAGAGAATATGGGTTCTGACGATGAAGAAGCGGAAGAAAGAATCAGATACTTATTCTGCATCAGAATATGAATCTGTCCCAGAAAATTACATTATTGACGATGAAGAGTTGATGAACACGATCGACAATTTAGAAGAAAACTCTACGGCAAAAAGAAGGAAATATCCAGAAACCCAAACGAAAAATCAAGGCTCCAGAAAAAAAGAAAAGGTGAGTATTCCAATAATCAAACTGAAGATAGCAGAGACGAAACATAACTCGTCCTATATTGGAGCGAAGGTACTAAAGTTGGGAAAAACAGCTACGAATGGAAAACCAAACCGAAATAAAAACCACGATACCCGAACTTTGGGTAAAAATACCATCCATTCAATGGCAGGTACATCCTGCATTGCAAACTCTGCGAAAACACCTTTAGAGTGCTTTGGAAGTTTTTTCTCTCAAGACATCGTAGCAATAATTCTACAAAATACGAATAAACAAATTCAGACCTTAAAGTCGATGTAATATATAAAGTGCAATGTTAAAGAACAATTGGTAAGCTGATGAAAGATGAATTGATGGGACTCTTTGGTTCTCTATACTATGCCGGAAGAACAATCATCTAAATCCTCAAATTCTGCATATTCCAGTGTACTGAGGCGATATATCTGACGCCATTATGTCTGACGCTAGATTCAAGTTTTTGCTACGAGCCTTAAACTTATATGGTCGGACTATGAGGGATGAAAGAAATACTAAATTAGCTACTATTTCACAGCTTTGGGAATATTTGTCAACAACTGCAAATCAAACTATCGACCAAGACCATATCTCACAATAGATGAGCCGTTTGTTGGATTTCGTGGAAGATGTCTATTTTGAATGTACATTCCGAATAAGCCCAACAAATATTGAATCAAAATAATAATAATTTGCGATAATGTAAGAAAATATAGGGTTATCCATTTTACGCTTGGGAAGGTAAAGCTAAACAAAACACATAAAATATTCAGATGGAAACAAAATCTTTTATTCAAGATAAAGATTGAACCTTGCCAATGTACGTGATATGTCCTCCACGGGACCTCTTACAGGCCTCAATCCTTTTGAGGTAATTTTCAATGACTTTTCGGCACATTTCCGGCAATATCTCGGCCATCACTTCACGAATATTGGTTTTCAATTGCTCAAGATTTTGAGGATTGTTCGGGTAAACACGATCTTTCGCATGGCCCGATAAAAAGAAATCCAAAGGTGTTAGGTTACAGGATCTTGCGGGCCAATTGACATTACTCAATCTCGAAATTACACGTTCTGGAAATTTCTCTTGCAAAAGTGCTCGATTAGCCTGTGTTATGTGGCTTGTGGCTCCGTCCTGTTAGAACCACATGTTTTCCAGATCATAATCTTCAATTTCTCTCCAGAAATAATCGGTTAACATCCGTCTATAGCAGTCAGAATTGACTGTAATGGCCCTTCCTTGACCGTTTTCAAAGAAATACGGGCCAATAACACCACCAGACCATAATGCACATCAAACGGCCTTTTTGCAATCACCTGAGGATTTTGACAGCCCCGTATGCGGCAATTCTATTTATTTACGTAACCACTCAGCGAAAAATGAGCCTCATCACTAAAGAAAATTTTGTTCGAAAAATCGTTATCAATGGCTTGTTGTTCAATCACCCAATTCGCATACATTCTGCGTTGTGTATGGTCTTGAGGCTTAAGTTCTTGAGTGAGTTGAATTTTGTATGGATGGAGATGCAAATCCAAATGCAGAATCTACCACAATGAGCCGTAAGACAAGCCCAAATCGACAAATTCGGGTCTTCCTCCACACTTTGAGCAACGACATCGATATTTTCAGCAGAACAAACGTTGCGATGATACACAGGCCTTGAAATATCAATAACCGATCCAGTCTCTTCAAATTTTTTCACTGTGTTCGAAATTGCTTGCTGTGCAGGTCGATTATGTCGACCGTAATTGGCTCGTAAAGCCCTGAATGTTGATACAGCAGAATCACCATTTTTATAATAAAGTTTAATAATTTTAACTTGTTCTTCGACTGTTAAACGATCCATATTTCTAAATGGCAAACCTTCAACTAAAAAAAAAAAAACACGCTTTGGATGACATTTAATTCTGACAGATGTCGAATGGCAGGGTTATACTTTCCTACCACGAAATGTGCAATGCTCTGGTTTATCTTGGAAGAGGATCCAACCCAAGTGACAAAACTGCTGGCACCCACTACACCCTCAAGCTTATTGAACGTTTTTCTGGGTCTAACAGAAGCTTGACCATGGATGATTGGTTTTCAAGTATTCCTTTGGCAGGAACATTACTGAAAGACCACAAAATAACTATGATCGGAACGGTTTGGAAAAGTAAAAAAGAATTACCTTCTGAATTCGTTGGCTTTTTGCTCTCGCATACTATTACAGCAGTTTCTTACGAGCCAGCAACGCAGAAACTTTGCTTTTGCTTTTGTCAATTCTGAAAGTCAAAAATCGGAGATTATTCTCAATTATAATTCTAGATAGGCTCTGCCAAGATACTGACACGGGAAGGAAAACTAAGAGGTGGCCTTTAGGATTTTTCTATAACATTTTGAACATTGCTGCTGTGAACTCTTATGTAGTTTACCTACATGATTTTTACAAAGATCGACGAGAAGGAAAACCGCTTTCCAGATTTGAATTCATGATGGAGCTGACGCGCACTCTGAGTGAACCTTGTATGGCTTATCGGCTTACTCTCCTAATTCCAGCAAATCTTCGTGAGTCAGTTTTGAGGTGTGGAGTGCCAGATACTTCAGGAACTACAGAAACACCACAGCAACGCCTTACTAACCGGACGTATTGCAGCTTTTGCCATTATGTGAAGCGAAGGAAGACCCAAACAATCTGTAGTGATTACCATAACCCGATATGTGGTGAACATACGATCAGAGTGTGCATAGAATGCAAAACAATCCTAAAATTATATCTTCATAAGATTATTTTTACATATACATACATACATATTATTATAATAATGTAGTTATTGGTTGTATTTTTTATTCGAGTCATTGTAGTATTTTAGGCTCTGTAATGTTTCGTTTACTGATTTTTAAATTCTTTTGAATTTTTGAAGTAAAATTTCTTACTTTAGCAAGTTATCTTTCGTTTTCTATTTGACTTAATGTACATTGAAGTGGTTACAACGAGAAGAAATTTTTTTAATGTAACAAGAAGGCTGTTAATTTACTAAAAGACTGAAAATAAATGAATGAAAACAAAATAATATCGTTAATTTTGATAAATTATTTTGAAAAATTGATAAATTCCTACATATTTCATTATAAAATTACCTCTGAGTCAAAATGACTCACGGTTACCAAAGGGTTACTTTTCCTGGGTTAATAATCACCGCGAGTCTAAGGAAGATAGTGTAAAGCTAATAAGCGATCACTGTTAAATTTATAGGGGGTAGCTAAGAAAAGCTATTAAATTTGGAGATTCAAAAAATTTTGTTTTTACCTTTATTTATTTATTTTTTGTTTTTCAATACCTCCATTCCCTACTACTCTCTCCATCACTCTTTCTTTTTTCGTTTGCATTCACATCTCGTCGCTTTGTCAAGTGTGCCACCCAGACACACAAAATAATATGAATTAATCCTTTCATGAATATCTAGTCGAAATTCATGATCAGCTCTCAGAGATAAAAAAAAGTTCAATATAATACGGCGCATACAAAAAAAACTACTCTGAGTAACGTTCTCTTCAGTACCTCACCAAGAGGGTCAAAAATTTCCTAGGATACTGAGCTTTAAAAGCAGATCTTCAGGTCCACGCTTCAATTCATTAAATGATCTGTTAGTCTTTTCTTAAATACCAAAAGTGAGTTTGCTTTCCTAACCATTTATAGTAGATTGTTATATATACACAGAGCATCATTCGTGGCATCGTTCTTTAGACGATCCGTTCTGCAAAAGGTATTACAAATTGATCTGCATTCCTGGTGTTATATGGGTTGATTTGTGATACCTTAATTAATGGTGTTCGGTTTGATCCATTTTTTTTTAATTTTTGTAGATAAACTTTGGTTTGTCCATTATAACGATTTGACTAAAGATTTTGCTAATTGGTAAACCAAACTAGTTTGAGTAAACATTGGCAGTTTCAGAATATTTTATACGCTTTGGTCAGCAGCCTGGATAAACTATTGATATGTTGCTTTGCCGATTGACTTCAAATAAGTACTCCATAATGTACTCGTAATTTCATCAGCACAAATGCATTTAGAACAAGTTTCTTGATGTGCATTGGAAAAACTTCATATCTTCTTAACAAGCCTAGTTTTGGGGCTAATTACCTCGTTAAGCTATTTATGTGTGCCAACCAGGTCATACGTGGTCTATGATAAGACCAAAATATTTCATTTCTAGCACTCTTTGCAATTTTTCGCCCTTTATATTAAGGCCTGCATCTACATATGTCTCCGTTTTTCGTTTGTTTAAAAACAATATATTTTGTCTTTGCAGTGTTTAATGCCAATTCGCTTTCGATTAACCACTGATGGAATTTTCCTAGATGCTCGCTGCTAGTGTTCTCAATGGCACTTTTGTATAGTCCTGAATAAAGTAGAACTGTGCCTTCAGCATATAATATGTGATATCCCGTCAGTCCACATGTATTTTGATTATTTTTGTATAGCAGGAATAAAGTTGGGCCAAGTATTGAGCCATGTGGAACTCCTCATCTCGTAGGTGCTCGGTTGATTAAAGTTCTCTGTGATCTTTCCTCCAAGTAACTTTTGAACAATTGCTTAGGACTACCTTGAATTCCATATGATTCAAGTTTACGAAGCAAGAGCTCGTGATCAACTGTGTCAATTTTTTTTTATTTAATCCACAAAAATTGTGATGACATAATCATCTCTGCCAAGTCCTAGGTTGATGAAACGTGTGACGAAACTAGCACATCTAGAGTTTTCAACTAAGAATGAAGTCCTCCTTGATTATACTAATCTCATTCATTGTGATGCTATCGATGTTGAAAAAGAGTTATTTAATGAGTTTGCCGCGCCACGTGGACACGATGTATTAGAGGGCCAATAAAGATTTAGCTGAAAGTTTTGTGGTATGGCCCGGAGTGAAGAGTTATCCTTTACCTCATTTATTATTCTTCATATTTCATGGGAGTTTTCAGCCACTTTTTCCATTCTTATTGAGAAATATGAGAATTAAGCCTCTCTCACCAGTTATTTCAATTCTTTTTTCGCTTGCATATATACAAACTTGAGGGTTTGGTTTCCATTGTTCTTCCTGTAGTCCATGTATGCTATCCTTTTTTAATTTTCTTATAAAGACATACGCTTGGGAAAGTAAAGCTAAGGAAAACACATGAAATATTCAGATGGAAACAAAATTTTTTATTCAATATAAAGATTGAACTTTGCCATTATAGGTGAAACACAACATCATTCAAATGTCTTCCACGGAACCTCTTACAGGCCTCAATCCTTTTGATGTAATTTTCAATGACTTTTCGGCATATTTCCGGCAATATCTCGGCCCTAACTTTAAGAATATTGGTTTTCAATTGCTCAAGATTTTGACGATTGCTTACGTAAACACGACCTTTTGCATAGCTCTGTAAAAAGAAATGCAAAGGTGTTAGGTCGCAGGATCTTGCGGGCCAATTGACATCACTCAATCTCGAAATCACGCGTCCTGGAAATTTCTCTTGCAAAAGTGCTCGATTAGCTTGTGTTGTGTGGCTTATGGCTCCGTTCTGTTAAAACTACATGTTCTCCAGATCATATTCTTCAATTTCTCTCCAAAAATAATCGGTTAACATCCGTCCATAGCGCTCAGAATTGACTGTAATGGCTCTTCCTTGATCGTTTTCAAAAAAATTTGGGCCAATAACACCACCAGACCATAATGCACACCAAACGGTCACATTTTCCGGATGCAAAGGCCTTTCTGCGATCACCTGAGGATTTTGAGAGCCTCATATGCAGCAATTCTGTTTATTTACGTAACCACTGAGCGAAAAATGAGTCTCATGACTAAAGAAAATTTGGTTTGAAATATCGTTATCAATGGCTTGTTGTTCAATCACCAAATTCGCATACATTCTGCGTTGTGTATGATCTTGAGGCTTAAGTTCTTGAGTGAGTTGGATTTTGTATGGATAGAGATGCAAATACAAATTCAAAATCCGCCACAATGGGCCGTGAGACAAGCCCAAATGTTAAGCACGTCAAGGAATCGACAAATTCGGGTCTTCCTCCACACTTTGAGCAACGACATCAATATTTTCAGCAGAACGAATGTTGCGATGATGCACAGGCCTTGCAATATCAATAACCGATCCAGTCTCTTCAAATTTTCTCACTGTGTTCGAAATCGTTTGCTGTGTAGGTCGATTATGTCGACCGTAATAGACTCGTAAAGCCCTGAATGTTGATACAGCAGAATCACCATTTTTATAATAAAATTTAATAATTTTAACTTGTTCTTCAACTGTTAAACGATCCGTATTTCTAGATGGCAAACCTTCAACTAAAAAAAAAACACGCTTTGGATGACATTTAATTCTGACAGATGTCAAATCGCAGGGTTATACTTTCCTACCACGAAATGTGCAATGCTCTGGTTTATCTTGGAAGTGGATCCAACCCAAGTGACAAAACTGCTGGCACTCACTACACCCACAAGCTTATTGAACGTTTTTCTGGGCCTAATAGAAACTTGACCATGGATGATTGGTTTTCAAGTATTTCTTTGGCAGAAACATTACTGAAAGACCACAAAATAACTATGATTGGAACGGTTGGGAAAAATAAAAAAGAATTACCTTCTGAATTCGTTGGCTTTTTGTTCTCGAATACTTTTACAGCAGCTTCTTACAAGCCAACAACGCAGAAACTTGTAACCCTCATATCCACCTTTCATGATGATGCTTTTGTCAATTCTGGAAGTCAAAAATCGGAGATTATTCTTAATTATAATACCACCAAAGGAGGTGTTGACGTTCTAGATAGACTTTGCCAAGACACTAACATGGGAAGGAAAACTAAGATTTAGGATTTTTTCTATAACATTTTGAACATTGCTACTGTGAACTGTTATGTAGTTTACCTACATGATTTTTACAAAGATCGACGAGAAGGAAAACCGCTTTCCAGATTTGAATTCATGATGGAGCTGACGCGCACTCTGAGTGAACCTTGGATGGCTTATCGGCTTACTCTCCTAATTCCAGCAAATCTTCGTGAGTCAGTCTTGAGGTGTGGAGTGCTAGATACTTCAGGAACTACAGAAACACCACAGCAACGCCTTACTAACCGGACGTATTGCAGCTTTTGCCGTAATGTGAAGTGAAGGAAGACCCAAACAATCTGTAGTGATAACCATAACCCGATATGTGGTGAACATACGATCAGAGTGTCCATAGGATGCAAAACAATCCTAAAATTATATCTTCATAAGTTTTTTTTTTTCATATACATACATACATACATATTATTATAATAATGTAGTTATTGGTTGTATTTTTTATTCAGGTCATTGTAGTATTTTAGGCTCTGTAATGTTTCGTTTACTGATTTTTAAATTCTTTTGAATTTTTGAAGTAAAATTACTTACTTTAGCAAGTTATCTTTCGTTTTCTATATGACTTAATGTACATTGAAGTGGTTACAATGAGAAAAATTTTTTTAATGTAACAAGAAGGCTGTTAATTTACCAAAAGACTGAAAATAAATGAATCAAAACAAAATAATATCGTTAATTTTGATAAATTATTTTGAAAAATTGATAAATTCCTACATATTTCATTATAAAATTACCTCTGAGTCAAAATGACTCACGGTTACCAACCCCAGGATACTAAAAAGGGTTACTTTTCCTGGGTTAATAATCACCGCGGGTCTAAGGAAGATAGTGTAAAGCTAATAGGCGATCACTGTTAAATTTATAGGGGTAGATTAAAAAAAGCTATTAAATTTGGAAATTCAAAAAATTTTGTTTTTACCTTTATTTATTTATTTTTTGTTTTTCAATGCCTCCATTCCCTACTACTCTCTCCATCACTCTTTCTTCGTCGCACAACGCTCGTGCGATTTGCATTCACATCTCGTCGCTTTGTCAAGTGTGCCCCCAGACACACAAAATAATATGAATTAATCCTTTCATGAATATCTAGTCCAAATTCATGATCAGCTCTCAGAGATAAAAAAAAAGTTCAATATAATCCGGCGCATTCAAAAAAAAAAAAAAACTACTCTGAGTAACGTTATCTTCAGTACCTCACCAATAGGGTCAAACATTTCCTAGGATACTGAGCTTTAAAAGCAGATCTTCAGGTCGGCGCTTCAATTCATTAAATGATTCGTTAGTCTTTTCTTAAATACCAAAAGTGAGTTTGCTTTCCTAACCATTTATAGTAGATTGTTATATATACACAGAGCATCATTCGTGGCATTGTTCTTTAGACGATCCGTTCTCGCAAAACGTATTATGAATTGATCTGCATTCCTTGGGTAAACAGACCTACGCTCATGTCAGAAGGGTTTTGTATTCAATTTACAAAATGCAGTCACCAGATCGAATCAAATTAAGAAACATGTCAAAGACGATTTTATTGGAGAAAATATGAAATACGAAGATCATACTATTATTAACAAAGTTGAATGAATTTCGACTTCTGAGGTTTTTGGTATTGTTATACTCATAAATATCTCCCTTGATAATTATTTCAGATGCCCATCCGCGACGGAGGAAACACATTTTTCATGTATTTCCCCCCTGTGCCCCACTGAAGCAAAAACTGACAGTTTAACAACTGTTTTGAAGAGCTCCCGTGAAAACTTTTATTTCGTACTCATATCGGCTACGTTTGATGGTTTTTTTTTCAGGGGCCACTCTCCTGTACTGTTATCATCGATTAATGGCCAATTTTTTCACTTATGAGCATTAATTGTATTAATCACTTATGAGCATTAATTGTAGGTACTATCTTCAGTTATTCATTAAATTGAATCAAGTGTTCAAAGCATGCACCTTAAACGTTGAAGTTGGGAAAAAATAACTCAAAATTATTCAATCTTCGCATTAAAAACAGCCACTATTTTGTTTTACGATTACTAATACCACTAGCTGAACCGATTCTCAAAGATATACATGACACCTATCATTCCTGAAATTTTCATGCAAATCCTAGCAAGACTGTAGTGTCTGAGTCGGTAAAAAGCGCATGTTGTTCCATAGCCATATGTTGCCATAGTAATAAATGCAGCGCATATTGTTCCATAGTAACACAGGAAAATTCAAACCGCTATGACTTCGCTAAATATGATTCAATCTTTATGAAACTTTCAGGATAGATTGATCTTATAAATAGACATCTACGTACTGAATTTCATTGAATTTAAGGGTACCGTTAAGATTTTATTCATGAAAACATAAAATCGATAAATCATACTATTACTAACAAAGTTGAGTGAATTGCGACTTCTAACGTATTTGTTGTTGTTGTACTCACCAAGGCCTACAATCCTGATTTTTTTCGGATCACAGGTGTCCGATCGCGAGGGGGGGGGGGTACACAAATTTTTCGTGTATTTCCCCTCCCTGTAAGCCCCTCGAAGCAAATTTTGCCAAACTAATGACTAATGAAATTTTTTTTCGGGGGGTTCACTCTCCTATATGGGGAGACCCCCCTTAAAAACCTTATAAAAATTTTTTGTAGTTGAACTTTGAAGAGATCACCACTTTACGCCTACACACAAAATTTGATGTTTCTAGCTTGAGTAGTTTCCGAGAAAAACTGCTGTGACACACGGACGGACGGACGGACGGACAGACGGACAGACTGGTCGCGAGACTAGTAGGGTTTTGTAAAATTATTTTACAAAACCCTAAAAATCATCGAAGTTGTAGTCGGTGCTCCTTCTAGTGATCAATATTCTCCGTTGAAATTCCGGACACTGTACAGAGTCAGCTCTGTGAGAATGATCAGCATCATTATTGTTTCCAATACAGTTGGAGCACTTCTCAAGCGTGCTTTTACATTCGTTTAGGCCATGCTTTCTTCCACATTTCACCCAGATTTGCTCCCATTCACATTTTGATGTTTTGTGGTTAAACTTTTGACATTTACAACACCTCGTTACATTGAAGCCCTCCTTCACAAAATATGGTCCATGATCCGTATTAACGTATATATTTGCAAACCTCTTAAACATGCTCCCATTTACCTGGTTGATGTTCAACCACCTTACATTTTTTGCCCGCCTAGCATGTACAAGTTCCATTGTATCTCGCGCCTCTATGCTGGGATTTCATGTTTGGATCTGATTCCTCAATTCCTCATTTGTATATTGATTTTCTAGACCATTGATGATAAGTCTAGGCTGTCGCAATCTGTTGTCAGTAATATCGTACTCATCCTTCATCGCATCCGTTGCTAAATTAAAGAGCGATGTTTTGATAATTGCCACACCATTACGAATAGGCCACATTAGTTGAAGAAGAATTTTACATTTTTAATGCCTGATCTTCGATTCAAAATCAATCAGCGTTTTTTCTGAGGAAGAGTGAATTCTAGGCTTAATTATAATCCCTTTTTGTGACGTTATATTTGTCCGATGTTCCGTTGGAGGAGGATTAGAATTTTTAATAATTAAGGTTTGCCCGCAGACATCGATTTATCCATTAGAACGTTTGCATTTGTATTCACCTCTTGAATCGGATTTTGCAATTTAATCATTGTTGGGAGAGTTGGTCTTCTTTCGATTTTTGGCGCTGGGTCCTACATGCGGCACACATCCAAATCACATCATCAGATATATCCATTATTGTCCAGTATCTCTCTTCCGATATTTTGATGCACCTCTAGTGAAACCACTTGAGACCGATGCCATCACATCCCATAGTCGACTGGCTATCCTCCACGAGTTTTCTGCATTTCTCGCATTTATCTTTGGCTGGTTTGGTAGCCATTATAGTTTCCTTTTTTTTAAAATTTTTTTATCCACGCATTTATTTTATTCTTGTTAACTTTTTATTTTTATTTACTTTTTATAAATTTTTTTGTTTTTGCTATGTTTATTCTTTATTTTGTTTTTGATTTCTTTGGTGTTGAAATTCATTGCAGTGCATTAGCTTGGTTTTATTCTCAGATTACGATAATTTTAGAATTCAAATTGAAAACTATTTTTTGCCATTTACTTATGAAGAACTTTGTTTTGTAGTTTTATTTTTCTAATCGATTTTTGTAGAATTTGTAGTGTTTATCAGGATGTTAAGTGTCCCTACAGGAATGCAGCGGTCCACTGCTGCCTGAGGAAGTGGAAGATTTATGCTCAAGTGGAGATGTCCTTGTCTGGGGCCACGTAAGTGCGCGGGCAAGCTAGCTTTGCGGTGTCGTGGGGCGGGAGGGAGAGCTTACCCGATGGCAAGCTGAGAAGCGGAGGGGCCAGCCAACGTGGAGGGGCCCATATCTGTTTGAGATGCGAGTGAGAAGACCGATTTATACGTGCTTAAATCAACATTTTATTTATTTAAAATAAAAATAATATACTGCGGTTCCTGCATGCGTTCAAATAAATTAATTTTTATTAAAATTTAACAGTAAGGACTTTTAATTCGGTTTATTAAATAAATTGAATGATAACTAACATATAATTCAACTGAAGAATAACTCAATATCTAAGGATTTTAACCGCTTTTTTCAAATAACCTGGATTCTTTTATATCACAACTGCGGTCACTCAGACTTTAAATGGCACGTTGGGAATAAATTCCACTTAGTTCAGTAGTGTAAGGTCTACAATTAAGTGGTCAACACACGATATGGCAAAGTATTAAAATTAGTTTTTGTTTCTGCAAACAACAATTCGACGTCAAATTTTCTTGAGAGTCAACACTTGGACTCGTTATTATGGCTGCGAAATATCGTTTTACTTACAAAAGTGAAAAGATCACCGAACTACTTGCGACTCACGAAAATGAACATTTTCTTACAGCACGATACACAATGTAGATATTACGTTAGTTTTTATGTCTTATTTTTGTACAAAGACATACTAGTTTCGCGACCTGTCTGTCCGGCTGTTGGTGCGTCACAGCAAGTTTCCTCAGAAACTATAGATGCTAGAAAGCTTAAACTTTGTAAAAAGGTCAGAAATGCTGGTCTCTCAATTTTTTTTAAATTAAAGGTAGTCGAGTAGGGTATCACATGTAATGTTTGGATTAGAACTTTTAGAATCTGAATTTAAAAAGTTATTTAGTGCATCAGGGGGTTCAGAAGGAGGCAAAGTGTATCAAAATTTTGTGACACTTGGACTTCAAAGCACTTAAAAAGTAAAAGACAAACATTATGAAAGTTGTAGTTTCAAATATTCCCTAAAATGTCAGTAAGAGACTAATGAAGTAAATCGGAATCTTATATGAAATCTGGCTCACCGAATCAACAGAACACTAGCCATTAAGTATTTAAAAAAAAGCTTTCGATAATTTGTAATCTGATTAGTGCTTATCCGTGATTTGTTTTCTTGATCAACTATTTGGAATAAGTGCCGAGCCTATCGCATTAAAACTATCATTATTTGATATGTAAAAACTATAATCGATTCTTCATTTAATCCATTTTGTATCAAGTTATCTACAGATCTCCGTTATCGTTTTGTTTTCAATCAACTCCGATAATAAACGTTTGTTTCATTATCGCTTGCTTACTTTATTATCAGAACATGATATATTGCCTTCTGATTTTCGCGTGGTGTGTTCACACAGGAAGCATTGATATGATATTTATAATTTGATTTGCTTCCTTTTGAATTATTTAAGCAAATTGGATAGGCAGGAGCATGTTCTTACCAGAAAGGTCTTTTAGAAAATCCAGGTGCCGCACACTTATGTACATTTTCTCCAAGCTGGTTTCAATTTATCTCAAAATAACGCGTTTCGCATTGCATAACGTAGTTTGAAAATTTTTTGTAAAAGGGTAGTTTTAAATGAAAGGCCATTTTGGAAATTTTCGATCTTTGATGGATTTCAGTAATCTTCATTTTTACGGCTACTGATTTAAAAATTGCTGTGACCCTCAAAGCGATGGAACATCGAAAATAATAGCAAACCAATTTCGAAATGCTTTGAAAGATAAAACAAATTTAAATCTCGATGGCATTGTAGGTCCTGACTATAGTTTGAATCATTTCAATACCAGCAACTTTTAATTTGTTATAAATATTTCGTTACAAAATTTTTTCTATACTTGTTACTAATTAATTTAATCTTCTTTCATTTCAGATTTTGCTCAACTTATTCAACATCCAACTAAACGACGTGAAAATAAATGACCGTGAAAATTCCATCACTGTTCACATCCCACATGTCTACCGTAGCCACAATGTCATCGCGGGATCATCCATTCAATCGGTCGACGCGTCCACTGTTGATGGACCGGAAACCGCAGATTCTACCAAAAAAGAAGTCGTTACTCGGGGACGGCAAAATGCATGGCTTCAACGATTTCGATATCATGTCACAACAATTTCAGAACATTAATACACACATTGGGTACCCATACGGTAGTCCACCTTCGCCCACCGTCAACGCGAACGATTTCACCTTCTCGGATGACAACAAATCCACCAACATTTATAGTTCTTCCAATATGGCGCCGGCAAGCTATGAGCGTGTCTTTGACACTGATCATCGCATGCAACAAGATCACGGTAGCAATGGTAATGCTGGCAACGTCGTTGTTGTTGGTGGTGGCGGTGGTGTTAGCGTAGGTGGAGGTGGAGGTTATCAACGCGGACGTGTGCATACAAATTTGGAATCAGGGTACAATAAGCATTTCGACGATCATCTCAGCTGGAATGGTAACAAGCGGATGACTAATAAAGATCATCATCTGCATCAGAATCAGCAGAACCATCGTCATGATCCCTTTTTGCCGGCTTATGATCACGCCTACGAGGCCATCGATCGTGACAGCAGACAGAATGGACCGTTCATTTTTGGCGTGCATACGAGTAACACATTCGTCGGCAGCAACTCAACTGTGATAAATCAAATGCGAAAATACTCACAAGAAAATGGAAAACCTGTGCTAAATCAGGTAAGTGAGGTGTTGCACTGAATTTGAGAAAGTATTTGAATTACTGCGGTTTGTGTGGTTTCCGTTAGATTGGATTAATCTTTTGTCGCGGAATGTGCAACATAAATTGGTTTTATGTTGCTCGAGAATTGAATTTAGCATATAGAGGAAGTTAAAATGAAATTTGATATTTTGTGGAACTAACTAGATCTAATTGTGCGTTTACATGTATGACTTAATTCTTATGCATGACCTCATTGAGGTTGGATTTTGAAATAGTTTAAACCTTAGCAAACCCTATGGGATCATGTGACTTTCAGACTAAAGAAAAGTAATATCCAAGGCAGCATGTTTGCATCATTAAAGGCTTTTTAACTCCCCCAATTGGCGCAAGGGCACGTGTTTCTTCTCTTCAGTATTGTGATGCGTTGCGACCAGCTAAGTATTAATTTTTGTTTTTAATTAGTGTACAAGATTTTATGCTTTTACTATTAGTGATAAAATAAGTAAAAACTTGCTGGAAACTGAATAAAAACTGCCCCCAGCTTACATGCTGAATTAAAAAGCGCAATCTATACAAGAATGTTGATACCGCTCCCCTTGTTCAGTGCCACTTATAGAGGAAGACTTCATCCATTGGATGGCAATCTACATACGGCTTATGGGAACATAAGGGTTGGCTCTTCATGGAAGCCCCATGTAATCTGAAAATTCGTTTAGAACAGGAGGTTGCCATCTCCTGGCTACCTTTAAAAATTGTTGCTTGGTTTCGCGACAGCACTCCTGTATAGATCACAACAATGGCGTTTGCATTGAATATAACTTGCCATTCCTATGTTTTCTTCTGCATATTATATTATATTAGCTGGAGAAAAAACAACAGTATGGCAACACCGATTAATATACAAGCTCCTTACTTTCTTTAAATTCCACTCCCATTTAAGCTAACTTATCCTGAGCTTCCCCTTAAATAGTTTATCACAAGTTAAAGCTACAAACACATTTTCTAATCCATTCGATAATACAGCAGGTATTACCCAAGGTTCAGTACTATCCACCCTTCGCATCTCTATATACACTGCAGACATCCCTAGTCCACCTGGTATGCCAATGGTATAATACTCTACTTTTCCGGGCGAAATATCCCGCTCCTCAACATCCACCTAAGCAATTACCTAGACATCATCAATAACTTCCTTTCTGGGTGGAAATTGGTGTTCAACCCCACTAAGTGTAAATTGATTATCATTCGCAACGGCAGAGGTGAAGTAATTCCGTCACTACTCAATGTTGGTCGTTCTAAACTTTAGCATAATAGGTGCGCTAATTCCTCTCAAAAGCCATGTCGTATACCTTGGTGTGAGGATTTGTTCAAATCTATCCTCATCACCAATAAATAACTTGAAGAAAGCGTTTTACACTTTTAATTCGCTCACCCCTATATTGAGATTCAACTACCCTTCCTACTAACTATCAAGATGATTTGCTACAAAGTACTAACGCGCCCAATCCTTTCCTATGGGTCCATTTTTTGGGGCGACCTTTCCTCATATCAGATGGAACAAACATATATTGCCGAAAAACGCATCCTCCGACATTACACCAAAGTCTAACGCAACTCTGAAACTGGTCATTTAAAGTCAAACTAAACTCTCTACAATACTGTACATATCAAGAGAATCGACTTTTTCCTCATGAATAACCTACTTCGATTCCTCCTTAACTGTGAAGCACATGTAAGTCCTCTTATCAGCGGAGATACAAAGACAATATTAGAGATCCTTGTGAAAATGCATAAACCTCAACTCTCACTCCTCAACGTCCTACTCCAACACTAACAAAAGCAGCTTTTCGACCCTCAGGACGGAATCCTGTTGTTCAACATACTGCACGACGGCAGGCGTCAATTTCCTGAAACCCATTATGATTCAAATTTAATAAAAACTAGACTTCAACCTAGCGTCCAACAGTGATTGGTTTTCCTCACAAAAACTCACCGAAACAGTGATTAAATTTATGCATATTATAAGTGAAATGTATTTTTTCTAAAATGAGTAGCATCATAGGTAAGGCCATCAGCCATCAATGATAAGCTAGTATGCAAGTGAATTGTAAATATTACATTGAGTCTAAATAAATGCTGCCAAAATATAAAAAAAAAAACAAATACCTCCAAATACCAAATACCTGCTACTGAGGCAGCACCTGGAGAGTGAACCTTGTGGTTGGCTGGACGAAACCAAGCAACATTGTGTAAAGGTAGCCAGAAGATGGCAACCTCCTGTTCGAAAACTATTGAGGAAATGTAAACTGCAAAGACCAGCTCGTTGCTGATTATAATACTGGAAGAGTAATCGACACACACACAACACAAGATAAGCATACAAAAGTAGTGAGAAGCCTGAAATGAGGCAACCAGCCCAAAATCACACTCTGTCGCGATGACATCGGCAATATCACCGCCGATGATAACAAAGATTAAGAAAAGATGGGCATCATGTTTCAAGAAACTCTTCAATCCTCCACACTGCTCCAAAACATTGGAACCTATAGATGGTTCCGAATAGCTTCCATTGGCCCCACCAACTCTGGACGAAGTTTGCTCCACCATCAAAGCCCAAAAGAATAATAAAAAGCCGGGCACCGATGAGATTCCAGTGCATCTCATTAAAAATGGTGGCAGTGGTGTTCAAAACATATTCACAAAGTCATCCAGCACGTTTGGCAACAACGAAATATGCCGAAAGACTGGAGCCAATCAATTATATTCCCTATCCACAAAAAAAGTGACAGGTTACAGTGCGGAAACTAAATATAGAGGCATATCACTACTTTGTACGGCGTACAAAATATTTTTGAAAATCTTAGAAAATAAAATCGGATCATGCACCAACAGTATTATTGGGGAGTATCAAGGTTTGTTTAGAGCAGGTCGATCGACAATAGACCAATTGTTGACTGTCAAGCAGGTATTTGAGAAATGTTGGAGGTTCAACATAGATGTACATTAAATTTTCGTTGAATTTAAGCAAGCATACGACAGTATTGATCGTAGCGTACTGTACCAAATAATGCTTTGCTTTGGCCTCCCAGCCAAATATGTTCGTCTTACCAAAATAACAATGATGTCGATGACCTCCCAAGTCTGCATCAATATCCATCTCACCAATGCCTTTGACGAAAATACCGCACTAAAGCAGGGACATGGGCTGGCCCCTTTGCTATTCAATTCGCCTCTAGAATACGTCCTAAGAAAACTAGCTGTTGATACATGGGGTGCATTCCTGTTCATGTCAAGCCAAGTAGTAGCCTATGTGGACGACATCAACATTAGCAACTGCCAAACAACTCTTCCTGAAACTTAATAGCTCATAATACAGTCGAGGAAAAATACCTCAAGCACACAAAATATCACACTTGGCGAATACAGTATCGAAAATGTGGGTAAATTTGTGTGTTTAGGCGCCAAAATAACGAGAACCGGTAATGAAAGAGACGAAATACGCCGAAGAATACAGCTCGCAAAAAAATATTTTACTCAGTTTTGACGATCTTGAAAACCAGCTGCATTCACACGAAAACATAGCTCTAAGTATAAAAATCTGTCATAAAACCTGTGTTATGCTCTGGATGTGAAACATGGACCCTAACCCAAGCATCCGAAAATATATTGAATGCCTTTGAGCGACGGATCCTGAGGCGAATAATTGAAGCGAAGCTAGACGGGGCCCAATGGCGAATCCGATACAACCATGATCTGTATCAAATTTCTGACGAACCTGAGATCTCAACGATTATAAGACTGCGGAAGCTGCAATGGGCTGGACACATAAATCGTATGGACCAACAATGGATACCCAAGAAGGTGTTCGTTGGGAGAACTGAGGGCCGGAGACAAGTGGGGAAACCGAGGAAACGCTGGTATGACTCGGTTGACGAAGACAGTACATCCCTGCTTAGATTTCGAATTTGTAGGACGTGGTCAATGGGCCGAGACAGTTCGAGGTGCTATTGGCCCGAGAGGGGCTGTAGTGCTACGAAGAAGAAACTTTCGTGGTCGTACCACTGCACATTTAAAAATTCTCGAGTTATATCCGTGCATATGCTCTACTAAAACCTTTCTTCCTTCTCTCAGCCAGTTTCTTGAATTTATTTTTGCTTAAGCATTACAGCCCCTTTGGGGCGTTTGCTTAGAGATGGTTAAAGTATGTCATTATCTTGATCGAATGTATCGGCACTCGTGTAGGCGATATGCTCAGCACCACGCTATGGCCGTAGGTCCGTGCACCAAGCTGAAACGCGTTCTGATTTTAAACCAGTACGTTTCATAACTGAGTGGGCTTATAGTCCATCTGAAGAACCACACGAAGTAATTCTCGATATCACCAATGAGACTTAAACCCGGACCTTTGGCTTACATTGTGAGTGCTCTAATGCGCTACACGGACTACTACCGTAGTCGTATGGTATCACTATCACTTTAGACCGTGCGACTATTATCTGGCTTTTTTGTTTTTCTGTTTAGTGTGAAGGTTATTTATGCCAAAAGAAGAGATTCTCACACACGAAAAGTTTTTGGACAGCTAGCCCACTAAATGCCTACCTGGTCAACTTGAAAGCCTAAATTATTTGATACATTACTTCGGGCCAGGCTTTGTTTTGCTACACCTTGAGATACCATCAAATTACAGGAATTCTTTTACTATATAGAAGGAAGGTAGGAAGAGAAATTGTTATAAAATTATCTTCTTTATCCTCGACACTCATATAAGCTCTTTCAAATTGCCAGCATTACCCTAACGTTATGTGCCACATTGTTCCATTTGTCAACTGATCTGAGAATCTCCCTGTTTGAACAATCCGAAAGGAGCTCTTTTACTACATTAATGAGGTCTTGTTGCCTGCCTCATCTTTTGAACAAAAATCTCTCGTTTTGCCTGTGCACAACTTCGGACCTTCGAGGGGGCAGTGAGGAGTGATGCGATTTATTTGCGGTGTTTATGGTGCGTACAATCTTGTCCTCTTCCATTCATGTTGGCTTTATAACAAACAAAATTAACCACACTTTCAAGGTTATAGTCTTTTAGGGTTCGATTTGGTTGGATTGGAGTGTTCTTTCCTGTTTGAGTCCTGAAATTAGTTTTCCTTTTCGATTTAATTTGCTTCAGATTTTACGTGCAGATATGATATTGAATGTGCCAAAATATTTAAGCCATCATCATACGGTACAAATTGAGTGGACTTGAACATTTGTGTGCCAGAGGTTTCAGCTGTTGTCTTCCTGATGGCGTATAGCAGCGCAGTATTGAAAAGCGTTGAGGCAAGACCATCTCCTTGTTATAAGCCTGATTTCATTTTGAAGCTGCCCGTTAGTGTGCCGTTTACCTTGTCCTGGAACTCTATGCTTAGTATCGTGAGTTTGACCATGTGAACTAGTTTTGTTGGGACACCAAAATCAATCATTATTTTATGCTGGGCATTTCTGTCGGCTCTTCCGTATGCTTGCCTGAAGTCTACAGAGATTTTTTGCACGTCAATATTATATTCCTAGCAAGTTTAAAAGTTAAAGCACGTGATTAACTGAGAATATTTGGTCAAGACCGTCCATCTCGAAAGCCTTTCTCGCCAGTCCTCTCGTAACTTCTCGCCTGACGAAGTTTACTTAGATGGCGGTAGCCCCCCTCCGGAGCAGTTCTGCTGGTATTTGCTCTATTCTAGAAGCCTTATCTTTTCTGAGGTCACGTGCTACTGCTTATACTTTATCTCTGGTTGTCAGTGAAACTTGGACCTTTTGTTCTGCTTATCAAATGATGACAGTTTCAGAAATTGTTTGGGGCGCTACGAATAACTTCTGGAAATATAGTAGCCTTCTATTTTTGTTTCCGATCGGATTACCTATGACTGCTCCTTGTGCACATTTGGAAACACTGATTTGTGGATTGAAGCCGTCTCTTAGTCGTTTAATAGAGGCATACCCCGATCTGAACAGCTCAAAAAATTCTAGACAATTAAAGTTACGCAGTCAAGAAAAATTTAAAAAGCCTTTAAGGCGGTCTTCTCATGTAAGGATGTGAACCAAAATTTTTTTTACCCAAAGACAGTGGAGTAGGGTATCAAATGGAAGGGCTTGACTAGATCTTTTAACATCTCCAATATCTTTGACGGGGTAGGCAGGCGAAGCGGAAAAATATGAAAAAATTGTGTCGTTGCCCCTTTTGAAGACCGAAAAATTTGACAAAAATCACGGAGGTAATCCTCTATGAGTACAACAAGGACAAGTACCTGAGAAGTTGAAATTCACTCAACTTTGTTAGTAATAGTATGATTTACCTATTTTACATTTTCTTGAATAAAATCGCAAGGCTACCCTTCAACCCATATACATGGCCACTTATAAGGCTAATCAATGGTAAAATTTTTAAAAAAGTAATATGGTATTTAAAAAAGTTATGGTGGTTTAAATATTCGGTATTACATCAACAATACGTGGCTATTGAGCAATATGTGCTTCCAATCAACTCAGATACTATAGGCTTGCTAGGATTTCCATGGAAATTTCAGGAAAGGTGTATGTCATACACATCTTTGAGAATTTGTCCAACAAGTTATATTGGTAGTCTTAAAACAAAATGGCGACCGTTTGAAACGAGAATATTGAGTAAATTTTTTCCAACTTCAGCATTGAAAGTACAAGCTTTTAACTCTTGATGAAAACATACATTTCAAAGGTAAAAAATTCATTTTGGTAGGTTTTCATGTTGTACTTATGAAAACCTACCACCATGAATTTTTCAGTAACAAAAACCTTAAAAGTTGAAATTCACTCAACTTTGTTAGTGATAGTTTTTCTTTTGTAAAGTCATTATTGGTGTCTGCATATCGTAGGCTGAGTACAAGACCCTTCTGAATTGAGCGCCGTTCTGTCTACCCAACTTGCTTAGCTGGTTATCGGAGGGTGTTTGATTGGTCTTCCTTGGCTCGCATAATATTCGAGCCATAAACAGCAAGGTTACAGTCGATTGCAAATATTCTGTAGTGAATAGGTAATTTCAAAGTCCGTAAAGGACTGCAGCGATAGTCTGCTGCCTCGGCAGAGGAAGATATAGATATCCGCCGAGAATGCCCTTGTCTGAGGACGCGTGAATGCGCTGGCAGGCTAGCATTGCTGTGTCGTGAGACGGGTTCATTCCCCCAGCACAAGGATCCACTACAAAAGAATTTCGCATTCACGAATTCTTGGGTCTCAAAAGAAAGGCGACCGAAGTCGCAAAATTGTAGGCAACAACAAAGAGGGGAAATGACTTGATCAGAGAACAAGTGGAACAAGTAAAAACGGACGGACTTAGGGTAACCTCGTCGTTACCCGACGAGGCTCATAGCGCACAAATAAGAGTAGGGCGACCGGGTGGTGATGGTGCCCCCTCGCACCCGCCCAACCGGATCAAAATCCATATATGTTGTAGTGGCCAGGTATTTCCCTTCTCAGTAGCAAACTCATACAACATAACTTGTATGAGCCTCCCCATCAGAGGAGAAATACCCCGGTGACCAATTTATGTCATCGAGTTATGCAATCGGATCACATAACCCTATGTCATAAAAAGGCACCTTGTTCGGGGCCACTCATCCCGCGAAAGTACCTGAAACAAAAGGAGGTTAGTATGTGCCCGATGGCTGGCTCATGTCTGGTGGTGAGAGCCTGCCACCGTACCGGGTCCTATACCCGGTCAGACGGGTAAAAATGGAAAGACCGAGGAGTAAATTTACTTCAACATTTCTTTATTTTTTCCAATATTTTTTTATCCCTTTCAGAACAAAATCACCGATGAGTTTCTCTCTCGGGAGCTCGATCAAATTGACAAAACATTAAATGATTAACAAGGATATAAAATTATTCGTGTTTTTTTATACAATTCTTTTTTTTTCAATTATGCTTTCTTTTTTATTGTAAATTGTTACGTATTTTTCTTGTTTTAAATAAATAAATTAATAAAAATAGGAAAAAGAAAATAATAAATTAATTCAATTAATAATTTAAATACATTACATAATATGTAGTACGAAATGGGAGTTTGTTTTTCTCACTTGAAACATAAAAATGTTCTCTTTGGCAAAAAAAAAAAGAATTTCCCCTAATAGAAAAATTAAAATTTTCAATATCATGAATTACACTACATTCAAATAGTTCCTAAATAACATTCCAGTATAAAATTTTTCCTATCATATTTCTAATTTTTATGTTTCATTTCATTAATATTCAAAGTGAACAGAACACAAAATTCGAAATGTTAGCAATCGGACATATAATATCAAGGCTCAAGACATGTTTTTTATCATTATTATCAAAATGGTATCATTTTTAAGAATGCAGAGCCAATACGAATGTTTTTAGAAGAACTTCATGTCTTCAGCCTTATCTCATTATAGGGTTATTAACTGAAAAACTGTATTTAGTATCTCTTGTCTCAACAAGTAATATATTAAATGCATAGGATAACAATATTGTTTTTGCGTTTCTACGCTGACACTTTAACAATGTGTCGATCGAGTGATTGAAAAAATCAACTCTTAAACCAAACAAAATGTTGAAGGATGCTCTTACTCAAAGAGCAATCACTTTTACCTGGAAAGTGTCCCAGTATTTATTTTAACAAAAAAGATAAATCAATCTGCTTGCATACTAGGAAAATTAGGAAAATTTTCACCATGTGTACGTGAAGAAATTATTGTGAGAACAGAAAGGATACTAATTGAATTTTGGAGCTCGTTTCAAAGACGTGCTACCACATTTGGTGTATGTCGGAATCAATTTTGATTACTATTGAACAAATAATTCCAATTTACAATGCTACGGTCTTTCTACGGGCTTGTACTTCTTAAAATTGCTAACAAGTTTTCATGTCCAATGCACTCAGTTTACTTTTAATTCGTTTTCTTCTCCTTTGTAGCACTACAGCCCCTCTCGGGCCTTCGCTTAGAGAAAGTTAGAGTATCTCATTTTCATGACCGTATTGATTTTTTTCGGAAGTTGGTTTGGTCAGAACCATGCTCCCGTGTGCTTGCTCAGCTATGATATTATCTGATGAAAACAGTACATATCACCACTGAGTGAACACTCATAGTCTATCCGAAAAATCCCCTGAACTAAATCACGTTGCTCCCAACGAGATTTGAACCTGGGACCTTCGGCTTATGGGTTGATGCTCTAACCACTAGGCCACACAGACAACTTTTAATTCATTTAATCCAATTCATCACGATTTTTCAGGTATCGGCAATAACAAGGTCTTAAATTCATATAGTACAGTCAAAAGGGCTTTAGGATTAGGAATAGGGTTCCTTTTATTGCTTTTACATAGGCGGGAATGAAGAAGTTTTTTGGGGTATGCGATTTCCCATATTTCAATACAGTCTAAATGCAATGCAGATTGATTAACTAGCTAAGGAGAAAATATCCGATCATAAATTGATATTGAATTCAAATACGCACTACTGACAAAAGTGAATACAATTGATTGATCTACAAACACTGAAAGTTTGTCGCAACGACTCAACTAACATCTTTAAAAGGCTCATACAAGCACAAACATATTGTGTCTTAACAAATAACACAGCCCGAAAGAATTGAACTGATTCGAACTGCAGGCTCGCTTCGTAGCCATCGCATCAGGGTCCGTGGTAGTATAAAAATTCGATTTCATATGCTAATTGATTACTGCCCAGCAGTAACCTGACAACTATGATCGGAGTGTTGCAATTTAAATACTGCTGGGTTCATAAAATGATCAACCCGGGAATGTACTCAGTAAGCGGAAGGTAATACAATGACGAATACGAAATAAAGTCTTAGGAGCACTAATAGAGACATGCATGCAAAAGCTAATATAACTATCCTGTTACTTGAGATAATGCCCTGATTACTGTTGTACATTGCCGGTGGAGCGTTCGCACGGCAACGGGGTGAAAACTCCTATTAGCAGTAGCCGCTGCGACGCCAACATTCCGTATAGACGATGATTTTCCGGATGTTAGTGCCCAACGATTTAACAAACAGCGCACACTTTATGACAGCGACATGTTCCAAAATGGGAACTACTCAAGTTGTCTGCGGCCGAGTTATGTAAAAGCCTCCTCTTCTCCTGAGATTTTGGCTGGTGAGTATGCAATTCTGCTAACCCCAATGAGCCAGAGAACTCCACGACCAATTGTCCTCTCGCGATGGCGTTAACCTCACAAGCGCTCGGCACTGAATCTTGGCTGCTTATTGGGTGGTTTTCGTTCCTCTTCCCAAGAGGCCCGAAGACATAAGTTCTTCGTGGTCAATTCACACTGACTTTTGCCTGTTTCCGTTCCAGCGCCACCTCTCCTTGCGCTATGCCCACTGCTCTATCACGCTAGCGCACGACACTTTTTCCGTAATCACTGGAATCTCTCGGAAATTTTAAACGGTTTTCCTCGTGCCGATTTTCGCGTTTTACCTCCAATACGGAAGATGCCACGTTATTCCCTCAAGATGGAGGCAACATTCTTCAGCAACCCCAACCACATCTCGTCACTTTAGCCTACCTTGCACGTACGTCGAGGAACATCAAGACGTGTCAGCTTTTGCGCCGCTGTAAACGTACACCACTGCACTCCTATCTTTTTGAAGCAAGCCTCAAATTAGTTTGCATATGATAATTTTTTTATATGTGTGGGTGCGCACAATTAATGAGTATAAATGAAAATTATGCACGAATAAACAGAATTGCTTCTTGGTGGTTGTTTGTGTTTTCAACTAATATTATTATCTTACGGTTTTATTGATAAATTTGAATTCATTTTCAACGCACAGAAACAATAATGAATAATGCATAATAATATATCGCAGTTTTTCTTTGATAACACGTTGATTTGAAACAAAATTGGTGTGCGAGGTGTTTGTTAGTTCTGGATTATTTTAAAGAATACATTAGATGTTTAGAAAAAAATTCTAAACTGAATAGGCATTAATGTCTACTTGTCGTCGCCTATAGCATAATGCGTTTAATCGAACTGTCTTCACTTTTCAAGTAAGAATTTCTTGATCACCATGCTGTAGGGGGGAGGAGATAGGAAAGTTTTAGAGCAGTTTGATAGGGCGACTGCTCTATTATCACAATTCTAATTACAAAAACACGTGATAAAGAAGAGGTACATATTTCGAAATGACCTAGACACTGCAAATTTTACTGATTTACAAGAATATTTAAGAAATATTGTTTTACTGTGATGTATTAGGCCAGCTCCCTGTCAATAAAATATAACCGTATTTTGCTTTTTTTACACAATGTAAGGAATCTATGTATAAACCAAGTTGTTGATATCCAGAAGAGTTTGCCGGACTACCTAATTTATTGACAAAACCCTTCCGGCAAGAGCACTACTCCTGCTGCTTCAACTTGTTTTCCATTGTTTTAATTTTTTTACCATCTCAGTTCTCTAGATTAACAATTTAAATAATTTTCTAGTAATTTTTAACATTGGTCACCAATTGTCACTCCTACGCATCCAATTAATTTTCTCAAGCAGCATATAATCATCGCATTAGACTTCTGCTATCCTCCTAATTGGCGTTATCTCTACAACCAATATTTTCACCTTGAACGCGCATAGCACCGCTTTGTCCACGACAACGTCATGGATAAAAAGAAGCTAATTATTTTATACATTCAATCTCTGATGGCACCTATTATTTCCTTAATTGGTCAATACCGGAGGTAATTAGGTAAAAATAAGTTTTATTTAGCAACTGAACATTTAATTTCTCTTGATTCTTAAGACGTAAGATTCGCACGAAACCTTCAACCTAACGTTACATTCATACATCTGGGAGTAAAAACACTGTTAGCTGTGGGAGGGAAAGTACATTTATGTAAACGGCTTACGGTGTTAGTGGTGTTGTTGCTGAGGCTTATCAAGGATTCATAAAAGTGTTAATTTGCTTCCTACACAAATTCCCCTAAAAGGTTTTCTTAGCTCGCATAACGTGGGGATTAAGTTGTTTTTTATGGAAATTAAAGAAATATTTTGGGAACTAATTTGCATTTTTTGGTAGCACTTACTGGCTTTGATGCCAACAATGTGTGGTCTTATGTTAACTGTAAGCAGAATTTATGTAAATTGCAAACCCTAATGAAAATTTAATTAATCTATCTTTAATCCGATAGCATTTTACTTTCTATCCTCAAGTATGTTAAAATGTTTTAAGATTTATCTTGTTTCCATTAAGTCTCGATTTAATCATCTCCGAATTTCATCTAAACTTCGAAACTAAAGAAAAAGTCAACAAGAAAGAACAACAATTGTCGCTTACTTATCTTCCCTCCAATTGTCTTCAATGATTTTTCCGCGCCGCGAACAATCAAGTTTCAAACCAAAATTATCCAACAATCTGTCTCAAGTGCGAAATTGACTTTGTTCTTTGATGTTATCTTTCTTAATACTACTTCGATATCCTTTTCAAGGAGGATTGTATAAAAACTTTACTTTGATAGCATGCAAAACTTTTCCATGAATATAATCCACGAAGGATTAATGATAGGCATGTAGCATCAGAAAAGAGATAGGATAGGTCTAAATGAAATGCGAACTTGTTCATTAGAGGATGTATCCTTGAAAAGTTTTAATTCCAATTATTTCTTTCTTGTTCACCTTTAAAAAAGTTTTATTTTCATTTTCCTAGGAATGGGAAATGATTGGAGAGTTAGAAAGTTTGTAGGCTAGAATTGATATGGAAATGATTGAACAGGAAGTTTTAATTAATGAATGCTGTCAGAAAAAGTTTAAGTGTAAGGAATAATGGTTTTGGTGATCGTTTCCTGTTTTTTTGTTCTGGTTTATCTGATTTTAATTTTTATTTTAGTGGTTGTGTAATGTAAAACTGAATATTCTGTAGGAAGTATTTGTAAGAGAAGTTGTTATTAATTTCAACGAAAGATTTTCTTCATTTTGCTTTGGTTGTCTTCGTTGATAGAAATCCTTGACTTTTCCACTAGTTTTTGTTCTTCAGTTTTACCAACAAATGAAAGCGGTATTTTTTCGTAGTTGGGAGGGGAATCCCATTTACGCACTGAGTGTTGGGCTCCTGTGCTCGCAAACGATTGGACTATCCACTAAATACCTCCCCTGTTAACCCGAGAACCCAGCCTGGAACCGTTTGACACATTACTTCGGGCCAGGTGAGGCGAATCCAAGCTAGAGGATCCCTCCTCTAGCGCAAAAGTAGAAGAGAAGAGGAATTGCCCGACAAGCGATCCCCCAGCCCCGATGTTCCCAGCTGCTGTGAGTCCCTTTTATCTTTTAGAACTGCTTTGCACACAAAAAATGTGTGGCAGGCCTCGTCTTCCTTTCCTGGGCAAAACTGACAATCGGGGGACCCTGGCTTACCAATCTTGTTCAGATAAGATAGTAAACACCCATACCCACGCAAAAGCTGGGTCACATAGAAGTCAGACTCACAATGCCTTCGATTTAACTACGGTCTCACATCCGGGTTGAGGCGTGGAGTCTGCCTCCCCTTCATGCAATTTACCCAAAACTGTTGCGAATCGTTGAGTGAGCACTGTATCTCCTCGCAGACGAGCATTCCCCTTGCGTCTTTGCTTCGAAGCAGGCAATAGCGTGGCGCTCTCTAGCAAGGAGAGCATTAGGTATCACGCCTTCAATAACTCTCACCGCTGAATCAGAGACCGTCGGATATGAAGATGCAATCCTCTGTGCTTCTCTTCTATGTACCTGTGCAAGGCGTTTTCGGTATACCTCCATACTAATACCGTCACCCCATATTTCTGCTCCGTACAGTAGCACTGACCTTACAGCATTCATCAAGAGGCGTGTTCTTGGTGGGCTAGGTCTCCATACGTTGTTCATAAGTTAACTCAGAGCCCATACTCCCGAATCATTCTTCTCAGCCGTTGCCATGATTAGCTCGGATAAATTCATCTTTAAATGAGTAGCCCCAGGTATTTCACCGCTGGCTTTGCTTCGATTAGTATGTCTCCAATACTGATCATCCATACTCTGTGGACTCCGTTTTCTGTCAAGATGAGTGCTTCGGTTTTCTCCAGTGTTAAACTGAACCCACTAGTTTCTCACTTGGCGCATTAGCATACGTAGCCCAAGTTGCGCTTGTTCAACGGTGCATCCAGTGACTAGAGCCACAATATCATCCGCATAGCCGCGACTTATCTGGCATCTCCAGTCGCAGTAGCCCATCGTAAGACATATTACGCAGGTCTGGACCAAGGGAAAATCCCTGGGCAGCACCCAATGTAACTCCTATCCTTTATTGGCCCTGTGTCATGTCGTAAAGCAGGCTTCGGTCCTTCAGGTAGTCCCTCAGAAGCCGCATCAGGCATTTCGGAACTTGAATATGGTTTTCCAGTGTATCCAGAATATCCACCCATCTAGCGGAATTGTCACCAACAGGATGATCCATCGCCTGGTGCGGCTATATGCTTCTGCCTTTTGGACCGCGCACACCAAAAGTGCAATCGCACCAATGGTGGAACGTTTCGTTCTAAAAGAGCACGAATCGCGTCAGTGAGTCTATCCTTCATGAGTTTTTCTAGGACTTTTCTAGCCATGTCTCACGTGCATAACGGCCGGTATGCAGACGGTGATCCGAGATTTCTCTTCTCCTTGCTAATCTGCACGAGCCTCGATACTCTCCATCGGACCGGGAAAATCCCGTCCCGTAGGCAAGTGTTGAATGTATTGAGCAGCAATTCAGGACAATGGTGAAAGACAAGCTGCAACTCCTCAGCTGAAACACCATCTGGGCCTGGAGCCTTCCTCGCTTTCAATTGAAAGACTGCTTCTTCCAGTTTCGCCTGTGTGAAGAGTGGGCATTCAATTGCTGTTTCACCAGGAACATCGTCTACATGGGCGGGATGAGCAGAAAGAGTGCCTGCATTATCTCGTCCATCTTTTCCGCTTCATGTATGCAAAGCTTCCGGAGAGCACTAAGCTTCCGCCTAACTAACTTGTAGCCAAAGCCCCACACATTCACATTGTCTACTAGATCTTGCGAGCAGCGAACCTTGGTCATGTTAATCAATTTGCGAAGGCATTTCCTGGCCGACTTATATGCTGTTGCCCGGTTGCATGCCTCGTCGTGGTCCGGCACGCCGAAGCGGAGGGAGTGTCACGCCGAAGCTTGTGCCACTCCTTCGTTTTTAAGCGATTTCAGTCGACCACCAGTGCACTGGGGCTTGTCGTGCCGCAGTTTTCGACGGGGCATAGAAGCATTGCAAGCAGTCATGATGATGTTCATAGTTGAGCTCACCACGTTTTGAGCTGGCAGTTCTTCTATCCCCTGTGAATCACCCTGCAGTGAAACACCTGCCGTGAGAACCTTGATGAACCTCTCGACGTCCATCCTGCCGATGTTTCAATTATAGAAAGTCGAGAGCATGGACACCGAGAGACAACATCACTGATCTCAAGCAGAATGCACTGGTCATCACTGGCTGAGTAGTCCTCTAATAGAGGGTTTTCAAAGAAGAGGTGTTATTTTGAATAGCCCGCTATTGCGGTCGATGTCACTTCTGAAGCTGTCATTTTTGACATTTGACAAATAAAAACTATGCCATTAATAAAAATGAAATTAATAATATTCACTTTAAAAATGGTGAAAACTTGGCAAAGACGGTTCGTGAAACTCGGAAGATTTTCGGGTCGTCGTGAAGCATCTTGTCGGACCGCAATACAGAAATTGGTGGAAAAATTCAAGCTGTTGGGACAACTTAGTGGTGTGAAGAATAAAACCCGTGCACGTAACTTAAGAACAGCCGAGAATATTGCTGACGTAGCCAAAAGTGCTGAAGAAACCCCAGGTTTGTCCATTTCTCGTCGTTCTTTGGAACTAGGCATTCCACAAACGTTATTACATCGTATTTTGCATAAAGATTTGGGTCTTAAGGCTTATAAAGTTCAGTTAATACAAGAACTCAAGCCGGTCGATCATCAACAACGTGTTGTCTTTGCTGATTGGGTCCTTGAAATGCATGAAAAAAATCCGCATTTCCATCGAAAAATCATTTTGAGTAATGAGGCCCATTCCCACCTCGGTGGCTTCGTCAACAAGCAAAATTGTCGCATCTGGGGCTCGGAAAACCCAAGATTTATTGTTGAAAAGCCTCTCTATTATCAATGTGTGACTGTTTGGTGCAGTTTATGGTCCGGCGGAGTCATAGGACCTTTCTTTTTCGAAAATGAGGCTGGAACAACAGTTACGGTGAATGGATTGCGCTATCGAGAGACGATTAATGATTTTTTATGGCCGGAATTGGATGGCGTTGATCTGGACAACGTTTACTTTCAACAAGACGGCGCTACGTACCACACAAGCAATGAAACCAGTGATCTTTTACGGGAAAAGTTTCCGGACCGTGTTATCTCTCGAAGAGGTGATCACAATCTTGTGACTTAACACCTTGTGACTTCTTCCTTTGGGGCAACGTGAAAGAGAAGGTCCACGCCAACAGCCCAGCGTAGATTCAAGACCTTAAAGATGGAATTCGTGAGGCTATCGAGAACATAGGGCAGCCACTTTGCGATTTGGTGACGGAAAATTTCATGAAAAGGGTATGGTCCTGTAAGCGTGGTCGTGGTGGTCATTTGCCTGATGTTATTTTCCACTATTAACGCCATACCTTTTTTTACAATGAAATAAAGATCCGATCATTTGTATTTAAAAAATGGCATTTTTCTTTTAATATCAAAATAACACCTCTTATAGGAAAATTTGATTAAATTTGAACATCAATTAAAAACATTAAATTAGAAAAATAAAATCAAATCAATTAAAATTATTACATATCTTATGATTCAATTGAAAAAAGGAGAAATAAACCAACCAACACTATTCAAAAATTATTTGTGATTTTAACATAACAGTGAACTTTTATCCTACGAGTATACCTAATGGGCTCTTTCACACGGGAATGGTAAAAACCCATATCCAAACAGGTTTCGCGCTTACGCCCTTATGTTTACACGTTGCATAGTTCAGCCAACCTATTTTTGTATACGATACACGTCTTGCGAGTGTATGTGTCAAAAGGGTCATTTGATCGTTAAACATCGTGCGGACAACATGAGAGCGAAGATAGAGAGATAAGCGATTGAGAATTGATATTTTAGCCTTGGATTGTGCACGAGGTAATAAAAACTGGAATGAAAAATGTATTTTATGATTGTTAAAGTTTGTCGATTCAAACTTCTATTGGATTTATTTGAATCCTCCATGTTTTTCCGCTTTCTGAAAAATGTATTCCAAATATGAATATCTTTTTTAGTCGCATATTTTTCTTGATGTGTTGTAAACTTGCTTATTGTAATGTGATTCTATGAAGATTAAGCGTACTGTTAATTTTCTAAGGATTTACAATAGGCAATTTAACTTTATAGAAATCGCGATATTCGTCGTGTTGTTTCCTGAAATAGAACATGGCCTCGCTTTTATAAATTTATTAAATAACGCGTAGCTTCTCGCGTCCACGCATCCATTTTTGCACGCAAATTGAAGAAAGGCAATCGTTTCATGACGACTACCTTCTTCACCGAATGTTCAATTCGGAATGATTACCGGCGTTTGTATAAATTTCCCCCACCAAATGATCAACAAAATGCGTTTGTACATGTGCGTTACGCTCGTTCACCCTACAAAATGTTGGCTTGTTTTTACCATCAGGTCCCCTCAATGCCTCCCACTCTTCTTGCCCATATAACCTGTTTAACGCTCACTTTTAACGCTGCGTCTGAAAAAGCCCAATGTGTTATAGCCTAATCCTTATCGAATCCAATCAAAAAACGTTATCTTATACTGAAAAATGCTTTCCAAATATTCCTAACCTATACGTTAACCCTTATCTTTAAACCTAATATGATAAACATAACATATACCTATTCTAAATATTGAAACCTATTCCTAATTTTTAACACAAACAAACAACAACACTATATGTAGCAATAATGAGCTGAAACTCAAAAGTGCAACGGAAAACACAAAATAACAAAATAAACACGAATAATTTAGGCGGTGTTATTCAGCCACCAATACCTGGGTCGCTCCGTCCCAGCTCGAACACCCTCAACGGATCTAGCAAATGAGTATCTCCATTGGAATTGTTGGTCTCGTGAACTCAAATTTGGAAGATATTTTATTTTCTTATCGGTGGCCCGTCTATATATGTGATTTATGATTGGGACACTGTCAGAATCGAAAACATATCCATTCATGTCAAAATACACGAATGCTTCTAGAGAAATGAAGCTAGTAGCGAGGCAAGTTTCAATATACCTGTAACAGTTACAGATCTTATGATATGATGATATCGACTCTTGTCACTTGAGCAGTTTGATAAATTTTTCTATTCGATATAGTGTTTCCAATCTGTCTCAGGCTTTCTGTACAAACCAGTACATGCACAAAGGCATTTCTTCTCGAAAACTCTTAATCTTTCCATAGTACTAGCACTCTGGTTGTACCAGACCTGACATTCATATGTCAAAACTGGTCTAACCAGGGTCTTGTAAAATATAACATTGACCTTTTGATCAATGTATCTGGAACGAAAGAGTTGTTGAAGGGCCATGACTACTTTTTATGCTTTACTGAGCATGATTTTGACGTGTTCAGTATAGTACAGATACTGATCGAGATGACCACCGAGGTATCGAACACATTATTAATGTGGAACCCGTTCTGAACTAATGTGATGTGGACATCCTTCCAACTACGTTTCAGGTGTTGGCTGGCCCCCTGCAGGGTTGACCGAAAAAACAAATTTTCGTACTTCTGCGCATTGATTTTCATTCGCCAATTATCGGTGTAGGGCTGCACATCACCTTGAAGTCGCGCATTGTAGTCAGATTTCCATCAGTAACAACAAATGATTTCCCGTGTAACATGTTGCACATTGTGGCGAGAAGTTGTCTGGGGAGCCTTTCTTGAAGGAGTTTAAAAATTAGCCCATCTAACCACACCGAATCGAAGGCTTTCTCCATGTCAATGAGACACGCTCCAATACATTCTCTGATGTTTAGTTTCCGACATATATCAGAGGTAATTTTCCTTATCGCGTGTACGATCGAGTGCCTGGCACGAAAACCAAATTGGCAATTTGGCATCAACTCATATTTCTCAATGTGGGCGTTTTATGCTTTGTTCAGTACCACTTCAAACACCTTGCTGATGTTAGGCAGCAAGCTGATTGGGCGATAGCTTTTAGGGCTCGAAGATTCTTTTCCTTTCTTCAAGATTGGGAATTCCTTAGCCTTTTCCACTCATCACTCTTTCGGGAAATATGAATTGCTCAACATGTTGTTGAACAATATGCAATAGTTTCTAATAGCAACCTCAGGCAAATGTCGGAGAACTTCATTTGGAACCCCGTCAATACCACATGATTTCTTGTTGTTTATCTTGCCAAATATGAAACACAAGTCTTCACAGTTAATAAAATAATCAATAAGTTTCAAGCTCGGCATGAGGTCAGATGCTAATGTTTCATTGAAACGAGGAAGAGATTGGCCATTCAGGCTTGGTTTGAAGTCGGAAAATTTTGCTTTAATGACCTCTGAAAGTATTTTATTCCCTCTCTCAGGGTTTGGTAGATGAATCAACTTAAAATGAGTTCCAATCAGGGCAAGTTTCTGCAAACTATCACATATAATCCTGTTTCCATTTCTATTTGGAATCGTACTATCAATTTCGATACCAGCCCAATCGAGAAAATTTATCTCATCATTAGTGACTTCAAGATTCGATACCTTCACTCGAGACTTCTTGCAGAATAAAGTATTCACTTTCGTGAAAACGGCTTCTGGGTCCTGTACACTAATACCCGTCAGCTTTTGCACCCATTGATTGTTGACCTTACCCCTGAAGTATGAACGGGTTATGCTTCGGACATTCCTCAGGTGTAATTTCAACAAAGCCAACGAGGGATGGTTTTAGTTCGAAAATCGCCCATAAATATTGTTGACGCGTGTGAAAAGAAGGCTTCTTAATCTTTTCATCCTTGCGATGATTGGTGCTTTATATCCTTCCATATTGTTTCGTTGTTTAATTTTGGGAACTACTTTCTCAATCGTTTCCAACGTCAGTCTGTCATTAGGAACCATTGAGCAAGAGTTGCCATCATCAGAAAGAGGACATTGCTTCTGGTACTCCCGATTAGAGTTCTTTTGAAACTTTTTCTAGTGGGTTTTTGTAACTCAACCCATGATTTTCATGTTGAACTGGAATGAGGAAGAGATTATCCATTTGATGATTTCGTTCTATCATGATTGCGTTATAGTTGCTAGCATAAGGAAGCACCTACAGTTTCCGTTGAGGACTATTAAATCTGAATTCAAGTCTTGCGTCAGATGTGCAAAGGTCCAAATATGAATTTGCCCTAGGGTATGTTGGAAACTCCGACCTATGTAGATTGCACCTGTATTCAATCTGGTTCTCTGTTATCCACAATTTCAGGAATACACCTGTTGGATTATTTTTGGCGTTAAGCCATAAGGTATGCTTAGCATTCAGGTCACCGGCACGAATATGATAACCATACAGCCTGTTCAATTCGAGTATTTCAAACAAGGAATTGAGCTCCTCCTTGAACTTGAGAATATCTCGACCAGTTGCATAGGCAAAGATAACGAAGAGGTTATCCCCACCTAGCAGTGAAATTTTGATGACGGACACTTTAAGAAATTCAAAGCTTTTGAATTCGACTTTTTCAATATTTTAGAAACAATAGGATCTTCGAACCAATATCCCGGTGCCACCTCCCCCATCACCGTTGACTCTATCGTTGCTTACGACTTCAAAATCCTTGAATATCATGGGGTGCCATGAATTGAGGTGGGTTTCAGGGAGAAGCATGATGTCAGGCTTTTGCTTCAAGGAGACAGTCACGTTGATGTAGAGTAACAATGGAATTGACGTTGATCGAGATGAGACGAAGCCTACCTATGGAAATGTGACTGGATGACAGAAGTATGTTGGCCTCAGCGTTGAAAAACGAAATTGAGTTGTCGATCTTGTTTATTTATTCTTGCTGAAAGAGATTCAAGCTGTTCGTAAATTTTGTGAACAGCCAATTACTGCCACTTACATTATTTATTTTATTTACATTGTTGTCTGCTCGTCCTCTGGAAGCAAGTGTAAATTATACTCTGGTTTTGATGAAGTTGGAAGGTAGCATGCTGCGATTTACTTGGGTTTATTGTGGGGAAAATTTAACTTTTGCATCTTGAAACTGAGGGCATCCTCGATATGGGGCTAGATGACCAAATATACCGCCGTTAAGACAGTATAATTTTTTTGGCTCTATCTGAGCGAATTGGCATTCACCGGGGGCATGAATATCTTTACGTTTAACGCAGTGATAGGGCATGGCACGATTGGCAGCCAATGACCGAATCCTTGGCACCAGTAACACTAGTTGACTTACTCACTCACAACTCTAAGGCTCAAGTACCTTACCTGTTGGAGGGAATTTGGACTGCTATCGTTAGAAGTTTGTATGAAATAAAATGGTAATATTTTGCTTTCAACAGTTGATCTTCTGGTAGCAAAATTTTTCAATCTAATGAATTTGACAGCTGGTGCTCCTTCCTGTAACATTTCAAAGAGGTTAACATAGTTTTACTCACTTCAAGTATCAAAAGTACAACTGTGTTTAGGGTAAAATATGTTTTTATAAGACGATGTGGAAATAAAACGCAATTCAAAAGTTGGTACAGGCACCAACCGTTAAGCACAAATGAGATCCACTACACTGCAATGTATCAGATTAAATGGAGCAGTTGATTCACGGATGACACTGAATAAATGACAAGACTAGAAGAATTTGTAAATATTGTCTTTGTCTTGTAGAAAAAATATAATAAAATGAAGAAAGCACTGATGCGTGATCAGAGAAGCGCACCACCGGAACGCACCGAAAACTGGCTTCAAACCTTAAACGTTGTCTTAAAATAAATGCGGTAGACACAAGAAATAGCTAAACAAAGGCACACTGTAAATAAAACACGTCTATTTTATCGGATGGATTGAAGTAGTGCAGTATTCACCAAAAGAATTAAATTAATGAGATTCGGCTGTGCAAAAAATAATTAAAAAACGGCTAGCTAAACAACAATATTCAGTCTTTCCACCCTAAATTCGAACGGGTATAGGACCCTTCTCGTTGGCTGGCCCCTCCACTCATGAGCCATCGGATAAGCTCTCCCTCTTTTCTGTGTTGCAGGGGCTCTCGCTGGGATCTTCCTTACCCGATATGTGCCAATGCATCTTATTCGAAGGGCCGTCGAGAGGATCTGGGCCCGGGGGTAAACAATGACGGGCCCTAAACACCCTTACATGTGTTTACCTATAGAATATGCTGAATTAAATATGTACACGCTGATTCTATGAAGAAAAGGGTTATCAAATCTTGGGAAAATTGTTTTTGAAACAAGTTGTTACCATGACAAGCTATATAAATATAAGTTGGTACATCAAAGTATTGAATAGAAATATAGAAAGCAAGTAGTCCACTTTTTGGAGTTAAGAGTTTTATTGTAACGTCAAGTTAATATATTTAATCATTAATTGTAATTGTAAATTAGCTTTTCTCGCTTTCTTGGCAGCAAAATTTCTTATTACAGTATCAAAATCCAACTCCCTAACTAATGGGCCTCAATGCAAAGAGTACAAAGTGCTGGAACACGCATTTGTGAAGAGCATGTCGATGAAAGTTTTTCATGCGAGCAAGAACGCTAACTAACAGGTATATTGCAAAATAATAGGAGTACTGGTTAATTCGTGCGGTTTTCAGATGGCGTAACTCGATTTTTATTTCAGTGATTCACCTTTCCAAATATGTGTTGAAAAGCTACTGTCATATAGTTTCAGAATCAATATGTGTCATTTAGCTGAAGCGTTAACAACAATACTATTTTTTTACTCTGAAAATGTCGAATTTTGTGCCGAATAAAGTGTTTTTGCGGGGAGTACTTCTTCATTGAAGAAAAAGGCTGCCGAAAGTTATCGTATTTTGGTGTAAGTATATGGTGTGCATGCTCTAGCTGAGCGTACGTGTCAGAAGTGGTTTGCATGGTTTAAAAGTGGCAATTTTGACTTACAGAACGACGAACGGCCCGGACAGCCAAAAAAGTTTGAAGATCACGAATCGGAGACATTGTTCGACCAACATCCATCCCAAACTTGCAAAATCACTTGGCGTCGTTCAGCAAACCATTTCCGATCGTCTAAAAGCAATTTTTCACAATAAAGCTTCAATTTTCGAAAAGAAACCGCATGAATTAACCGGTACCCCTATTACACGGAGGATAACACACACATTTGGAAAAATCGTCTCCAGATTTCGAACAAAGATAGCGTTTAGCAATGTAAAGAGTGATAACTCTTCTTCGAAGTTGCCTTTGTATATGTGTTTCAGATGGATCATTTCACCTCCTACATCTTCAGAAACTCCCAATTTGTGTTTTAGGATGAAATTTGTGACAGCATTTTGAATTTCGGTTTCGTCCATCGCTGTGGATAGCCTTAAAAAAGAGAAACCATTATGTAAATCCTTCATGGCATTGAACCTATTGGATATACACGCAATAACCGGTTCGATGATTACGTAGAAAGTGTTCCTTTTGAAATTGGTCTCTTGGTCGTCTGCACTCATGTCATCGTCATCTTCATTTTCATCGAGTTTCGAGTATTAGGGAAGGTTGATAAAATCCCCAATTGAATGGAAACCGTTTTTCATTCAAGTCAGACAGCAAACTTTCGATATTTTGAGCTTCGATGTCGAAAGTAGCTTCTCTGGCTTGAAGAATGATGTATCTTTCATTGATAGCTGCCAATATCTTAAACCAAATTGAGGACATCAGGATGCACTCAAATCTTTGCATGTATTTCAAAACGCCATTGATATCACTACGAGTCTCCGCAGTCAGATTAAGTTTAATTAAACCTTCTAGTGCTTCATGCAATCCTGAAATATGTTTGGCAATAGGTTTAACTGCGACAGCTCTAGCAGACCACCTTGTACCTGAAGGTCTGTAAAGGGAACCCGTTATACTTTTTTTTTAGAATTTCCCAACGTTGTAGACTGCTGCTGAAACTGGTATAGCATTTCTGAACAAATCCGAAAAAAGTGATTGCTGCCTCACAGCATTCTGTAGAGTCAACACCACATAAATTGAGATTCTACGTCTAGCACTCGTTGCGTGTAGACGTGTTTTTAATCGCTCCTGTCATTAATTTTAAAAATTAATTAATTTTTCACAAAAGTCAGTTTCAAAATATTGAAATAATTTTTTACGAGCCAGTCAAAAGCAAGTTTTGATTTTATTGCGGAAGAATTTATCGTCGAAGGCATCGACCAACCGTACCCATAAACCAAGAAAAGGCCAAACCAACGACAACTCGGGACTGCTGTATGGAGGAGCCCGACGGCTTCCCTCCGTTGGGGGGCCCCGGGGAAAATGACGGTGTGAAATTGGCAAATGTCAACAAGCGGAGACACACGAGCACCCAGGATACCGCAGATGCCGGTCGCAAAACACAAGTGCTCGAGGATAGACAGGAAGTGTGCCGCCTTCGAAGTGAAATCGAAGAGCTAAAGGCAAGAATTCAAACGTATGAAGAAATGTTCAAGACGGCAAAACAAGTTCAAGAGAGTGGTCCGATACGAAAAATCGAAAAACAGAAGAAAGCTGCAACTCCAATAATAACTGAAGAGGTATTAAGTGCTGGTGGCACGAACGAAAGCCAGAACTACTTTGCGGCGCTGGATGGACTCCAGCAGGACATGGAGGTAGACGAAGGTAACAAAGACGATAATTTTATCTTATATTTAAAAAATAAAAATAATGAAAGTAGAAATAGGGAGAAGAAACCAGCCCGTAGTTCTGCTGGTCCTCCTCAAAAAGTAGCGAAGAATACCGAGAAAGTTCCGCCGATTAATGTCTTCGGGCAAAGCGGAAAAGACATGGTTCGGCTGTTGGCAGCCGAAAACAAATTGACAAATTTCGAAATCAAACGAGTAAATTCTGAAAAGCTGTCAATTAGAACGAAATCACTGGTTGATTTCAAATCAGCGAAAGATGCTTTGAATTCTGGGGAGGTTCCGCACTTCACCTATACCCCCAAGAGCGAGAAGAACCAGACGTTCTTGCTGAAGGGCTTGGACTGCGGAGAAGATACCGTCGATCTTCTTCAGGTTCTCAAGGAAACGGCGCCACAAATCGAGTTTATCTCAGTGAAAACATTCGCGACAAGAAGGTCGACGGTAGAAAAAAAAAACTTACCACTTTATTTGGTACAAATAACAAATAAGAGCAGTCCAAGCGCTCTTCAGCAAATCAGGTATTTAAATTTTCGAGTGGTGAGGTGGGAACGCCTCCAAAAACGAGAAATCAACCAGTGCTATCGCTGCCAACGATTTGGGCATTCGGCTGCCAACTGCGCCATGCATTACCGATGCGTTAAATGCAAAGACGTGCATGCTCCCGGTGAGTGCAAATTGGCTCAGACGGAGCCAAAAGAGAAGTTATATTGTGTGAACTGCGGTGTTTTTGGTCACCCGGCATCATATCGAGGATGCTCCCGATATCAGGATGCAAGATTGAAATCTGCCCCAAAACAAACACAAATACACCGCAGTGTCTTAGCTCCGAACTTCGTCAAGCCCGGAGTATCATTTGCACTCGCCGCTAGAGGACCAGCAGAAAATGCGGAAAATAGGGTAAATAATGTAAGTGGCAATAATGAGCTGCTTCTCAAAATTTATCAACAATTAAATTCCTTATCAGAGCGAATCGATAAACAAGATTCGTTTAGGACTTTCAAATGGCTCAAAATAAGTTGTCATCCAGCCACATTCCCACGGATAGGATTCGTCTCATCTCGATCAACGTCAACTCCATTGTTACTTTACATCGGCGTGATTATCTCCTTGAATTCATTGCCAGACAAAAGCCTGACATCCTGCTTCTAACCGAAACCCACCTCAATTCATGGCACTTCATGACATTCAAGGATTTTGAATTCGTAAGAAACGATAGGGTAATAGGTGATGGGGGAGGTGGCACCGGGATATTGGTACGAAGACCCTATTGTTTCCAAAATATTGAAAAAGTCGAATTCAAAAGCTTTGAATCTCTTGAAGTGTCCGTTATCAAAATCTCACTGCCAGGTGGGGATAACCTCTTCGTTATCTCTGCCTATGCAACTGGTGGAACTGTTCTCAGGCTCAAGGAGGAACTCAATTCCTTGTTCGAAATACTCGAGTTGAACAGGCTGCATAACTATTATATTCTTGCTGGTGATCTGAACGCCAAGCATACATCATGGCTGAACGCCACCAATAATCCAAGAGGTGTATTCCTGAAATCGTGGATAACAGAGAACCAAATTGAATACAGGTGCAATCTATATGGGTCGGAGTTCCCAACATACCCTAGGACAAATTCATATTTGGACCTTTGCATTGCTGACGCAAGACTCGAATTCAACTTTAATAGTCCTCAACGGAAACTGCAGGTGCTTCCTTATGATAGCGACCATAACGCAATCGTAATGGAAATCAATCATCACAGGGATGATTTCTTCCTCATTCCAGTTCAACATGAAAATCATCGGTTGAATTTCAAAAAAACAGACTGGGGAAAGTTTCAAAAGAAGTTTAATCGGGAGTACCAGAAGCAATGTCCCCCTTCTGATGGCGGCAACTCTTGCTCAATGGTTCCTAATGACAGAAATCTAACTAACGATGAAATAGATGTCTATTTGTCGAAGTTAGAGAAGCTGACGTTGGAAACGATTGAGAAAGTAGTTCCCAAGATTAAACATCGAAACAATATGGAAGGATATGATACACCAACCATCGCAAGGTTGAAAAGATTGAAAAGCCTCCTTCTCACACGCGTCAACAATATTTATCGACGATTTTTGGACTACAACCATCCCTCGTTATCTTTGTTGAAATTACATCTGAAGAATGTCCGGAACTTAATCCGGTCATACTTCAGGAGTGAGGTCAGCAATCAATGGGCGGAAAAATTGAGGGGTATTAGCCCACAGGACCCAGACGGCGTGTTCGCGAAAGTGAATAGCATATTCCGCAAGAAGTCTCGAGTGAAGGTATCGAATCTTGAAGTCACTAGTGATGAGATAAATCTCCTCGATAGGGCTGGTATCGAAATTGATAGTACGACTCCGGATAGAAATGGAAACAGGATTATTTGTGAAGGATTGGATAAACTTGCCCTGATTGGAACACATTTTGAATTGGTTCATCTACCAAACCCTGAGAGAGGGAACGAAATTTTTTCAGAGGTCGTTGAAGCAAAAGTTTCTTACTTCAAATCAAGCCTGAACGGCCAATCAATTCTTCATTTCAATGAAACATTAACATCTGACCTCATACCGAGCTTGAATCTAATTGATTATTTTGTCAGCTATGAAGACTTGTGTTTCATATTTCGCAAGATAAACAACAAGAAATCATGTGGTAATGATGGTATTCCAAATGTAGTTCTCCGACATTTGCCTGAGGTTGCTATTAGGAACTATTGCATATTGTTCAACAACATGTTGAGCAATTCATATTTCCCAAATGAGTGGCAAAAGGCTAAGGTATTTCCGATCTTGAAGAAAGGAAAAGAATCTTCATGCCCGAAAAGCTATCGCCCAATCAGCTTGCTGCCTAACATCAGCAAGGTGTTTGAAGTGATACTCAACAGAGCATTAAACGCCCACATTGAGGAAAATGAGTTGATGCCGAATTGCCAATTTGGTTTTCGTGCCAGGCATTCGACCACACATGCAATAACGAAAGTAACCTCAGACATCTGTTGGAAACTAAATGATAGACAATGTGTTGGAGCATGTCTCATTGATTTGGAGAAAGCCTTCGATACGGTGTGGTTAGATGGACTAGTTTTCAAACTTCTTCAGGACAGGTTCCCCAGACACCTTGTCGCCATGATGTGTAATGTGTTATACGGGAAATCGTTTGTTGTAACCGATGGAAATCTGACAACAATGCGCGAGTTCAAGGTCTTGAATGGTCTACAGCAGGGAACAGTTACTGCGCCTCTGCTCTTCTCAATCTTTATTCGCAAGCTATTGAACGGCTTTGATTTTAACGTCTCGCCAAAGCGATCATTGGTAGCGTTTGCTGATGATCTGATCATCTACACGGCTGACCGAAAAGCTACAATAGTTCAGAGCAATCTCCAAAAAATGTTCAATGATGCACAGCTGTACACTGACAATTGGCGAATGAAAATCAATGCGCAGAAGTGTGAAACAATCTTGTTTCGGACAACGCTGCAGGGGGTCAGTCAAGACCTGAAACGTAATTGGAAAGATTTCCACATCATGGCTGGCGAGGGTAGTTCAGAACGAATTCCACATAAATCCTGTGTTCGATACCTCGGTGTTTATCTCGATGAGTATCTGTACTATACTGAACATGTGAAAATCATGCTCAGTAAAGCACTTAAAGTAGTCATGGCCCTTCGAAAACTCTTTCATTCCAGATACATTGATCAAAAGGTCAAAATTATCTGTTACAAGACACTGATTAGACCAGTTTTGACCTATGGATGTCAGATCTGGTACAACCAGAGTGCTAGTACTATGGAAAAATTAAGAGTTTTCGAAAGGAAATGTCTTCGTGCATGTACTGGTTTGTACAGAAAGCCTGAGACGGATTGGAAACATTATATATCGAATAGAAGAATTTATCAAACTGCTGAAGTGACTAGAGTCAATATCTTCATATTGAAGCTTCTTCGGAATCATATCGCAAGATCTGTGAGTGAAAACCCTTGGATTTCACAGCCGTTCCACCCTACAGACGGGTATATAGCGACTTGCCTCGCTACTGGCTTCATTCCTCCAGAAGCATTCGTGTATTTGGACATGAATGGATATGTTTTTGATTCTGACGGCGTCCCAGTCATATATCACATATATCGACGGGCCACCGATAAGAAGATAAAATATCCTCCGAATTTGAGTTCACGAGACCAACGATTTCAATGGAGATACTCATTTGCTAGATTCGTTGAAGCTGATCGAGTTGAGACGGCGCAATCCAGGTATTGGTGGCTGAATGACAATGTCTAAATTTTTCGTGTTTGTTTTCAGTTTTGGTGTTTTTCGTTATTTAGTTTTTGAGTTTCAGCTCATTATTGCTACATTTAGTATTGTTATATATTTTTGTTAAAATCAGGTATAGGTTAGGTATATGTAATGTTTACTATATTCCGTTAGAGATAAGATTAAACACTTAGGTTAGGAACATTGTTATAGTATTTTTAGTATAAGATAAAGTTTTTTTGATTGTATTTTATTAGAAATAAGTTACAACATATTAGGTGTAGGATCAAAGTTTCACTGTTGTGTATTAATTATAAATAATTTTTGGATAGTGTTGGTTGGTTTTTTCTCCTTTTTCCAATTGAATTGTAAAAATATGTAATAATCGTAATTAATTGCATTTGCTATAGTTTTTTTTTGATGAAATGAGTTTATGATAACGTACAAATTTAGAGAGCCATTTGGGCCATTAAGTTTTTTGATTGTTATTATTTGGAATTTGCTTTATATTCTTTTAAAATTTATAACGATGAGTATTAAATAAAGCGCTTTTGACTTTGACTTTGACTCTGACACCACATAAATTGAGGCTATGTGTTGCACAGGGCGGTTAAACAGCATTTGGATTTTTTCCAGAATATTACGTTGTGCCCTATTATATGATCCTTTCATATTAGTGCCATTGTCGTATCCTTGTGCTCGACAGTCTTCCAAAGGAATGTTATACTCTTAAAATGAACTTACCGCAAAATAAACGTAGTTTGATCAACGTGGCTCGAATCAGGTGTAGCATCAACGATGATAACGAAGTATTTGGCACTTTTATGTTCTTTCATTATGGCCGATGTAACGTGTTCAGCATAGATTTGAATAAATTCGTTTTGAATCTCAACCGAAAGATAGTGGACCTTCAAACGTTTGTGGTAATGTTAATTAATCCTAGCCTTCTCTAAATGTTCGCCAAGTATCGGGTCATAATGACTGATCAGTTCTAAAATCCCCAAAAAATTTCCATTGTTCCGTTCTACGAGAAGATTGCAAGAAACAAAATGGTGTCTAAGATCCGGTGGAAAATTTCGTGCCATTTTCTAGTTTCACTGATAATCTCTTCATTCAAAAGTGTATCAAATGAAGTTTCCTCTCGAAGCCGAATCTGCAACGAGCGCCATTGAACGTAGCACTGAGTATGGCCTAGATAATTTTCATGAGCTGATAACTTATCATACAGTTTTTTCCAAGCTTGATTTTTTAAGTACCCTGTAGCATAGCAAAGTTTTGGACGATTGAAAGGGTTGGTACTTAACAAACGACAAGGTAAGCAATACAAAGCGTTCATAAGGCTACTCCACATGAACCAATCTAGCTCCACCCTCTCCCTATTTATCAAAATCTTCGATAAAAGCGAGGTGGGAAATGGCTCATCGTTACGATCACGTGGAATAGAAGACGGCATCTTTTGGTGATCTCGACGAATTCAGTACATACAGAGCCAATATCACAATCATAAAGATACAGCTGTTCTTCTTGGGTTCTTCGCAAGGGTTGTGTTTCCATTTCAGAGTTTTCAGTTCCCAAGTTTTGAATAACTACGTCATTGTTTGCAGCTTCCGTTGATTTGTCTCTTTCTAAAGAGGCGGTTAAACGTTTTTTTCATAGTTAAGTTAATGCGCAAGATCTAAAAGCGATAAATCATAATATTAAAAATGTAAATCATATAATTAGCATACTGACAACCTTTTACGGGTGAACATTGCGATTCCATAATGTTGCTCTCCCCAACCACTACCATACGCGATTTCGTAAGAGTTAAATCTACGCAATAGCGAGCCGCACTTTATTAAGTTTTTTTTTTATAACCTAATGATGTAACCAACAGTAAATAATTTAAATTTTCGTTCATAAAATGACTACTTGTTAGATTACGGAAAGAAAGCCACATAATAATTTTTGCTTTGTAACTTTATGTAATTAAACTCAAGTAGCTAGGTCAATTCCGATTTACACGCCACATTATGGACAACGCAAGCAGTGACAAGCGACGAAAGCATCAAGAACGAACGCGAGCTCGACATGAAACGCAAATTCACACGGTAATGGAAACTTTCGTCATCCAATCAACATTGGCGGCAGCATAAAACATATAACCCCTCGAAGCAATCAGAATTGCATCGCGAACAAAATAACATGCAACGCTGGGAGGAAATCTGCATTTGAATCGTTGCTCCCGTCACGCGGCAAGAGGAGTTTGTGATGTACGCTATAATCTGCGGACACTTACATCATTTCCTCAAATCAAGATTTCATACTGCCTGTGTTTTCATTGATTCTACTTCCCGGCATAGACTCCCAAGGAATTTTGATGCAGCATATAATTCTACTAATTCAAATTCGAACCTGAGTGCTGTCGAAATTTACAGGGAAACAATTTTGATTAGGGATCTAGACGTGAGGCTGTCGTCGAACCCGACATTCCTATCAGGTGTGAAGCCACTAAGCTTCCGGCCAAGGACACAAACTTAACGATGCCGTCAAAAACATCTTCACACTCACTCAGATCTAGCAGAGATGCATTCATGCCACCAAAGGGGGACGAGCCAAGTGACAAAGCCAGAGATACTGCTGAGGCAGCAATAGCATGTATACCGAAGAAAGACACTCGCGAATTCAACACTTCATTAGTGGCAAGCACAGGACGAGCAAGGCGCAAACTCGAGGCGTAACGTTAATTTAACATAGCAGCAACAAAAAAACGAAAGTGCTAAGGAGGATGTGAAAGGAGTACTTCAAGTTCTAGAAGAATTCACTGTTAATTACGATCAAAAATCCCCAGGAATCGAGACCAAAAAACAAAGATATTGATACTATGAACGAGGAATTGCAACAGAAACAGGCCACATTGAATGTCGTTACATCGAAGTTGCAACAATTGAAAGATACTTTAGCGCATCATAAGTTCGAATTTATCGAATGCTCTCAAATCTTTTGCGTGATCTGTCGAAAGTTGGACTAGCCTTATGCACGAATAGTATCAGAGAGATAGAATTGAGTAACACCTGATCCGGGCGGTAAGATTGAAGAGGAATTCACTGTGGCACAAGATGTTAGAATCTGGCGGCGTTACAAATAAATCCAAATAAAAAAACGTTTCTGAGTATGCACAGGACTCAGGCGAATGCCGTTTGTTGAGCACACAACATGAAGACAGAATGAAGTCATTGAAGGAGTTTTCAGACAAACCAGAGGCTATGAATGAGTCTAAAAATATTAAACCAAACTCACTTTGTCACACCAACAAATGGCCACCGATAACGCCAAGCTCAAACGAGAGGAAGCTGACAAATCCACTAAACTACACGAAAAAAACACGGATACAATTGTTGAATTTCTTACCTCCTCTCCTAACTGACTATCGACATCGTGGCGAAGCGTAATATTCACTTATTCGCCCTGAACTCACTATGTTCCACCACGGAAATCTAAATGAAGAAAATCGCGACATTCCCGAGGAGAGATTCAACGGCCGAAATTAGTGGAGACTGGTGGATGATTGTACATACACAACTTCACGCGTTGGCACGGCGATTAAACTATCGGCGGGGACAAAAAAACTAAGAAATATTAGCGCCGGCTCGAGAAAAAGAGGAAAAAACGAGGATTATTGAGAAATCCTCATCTCGCGACGCGATGTAAATAAACATTACTGACAGTTCGAACTGTCAGTCAAATACATCCAGCGCATTTAGCGCGTAATACACTTAATTTCCACTAGGATCACCACCGAGTGAAATCAAGCGAGGGGAATCACTCGAACTAACAGAAGAAAAGCACTCCAAAACCTGATTTTTCCGGTGGATGGGAGCAAAAAAAAAAACGTTAACCCGGAGGTTATTTAAGCCCGGGAAGATTGGCGCGCTTTCTCTTTTTCTTTTGGGAGTTTTTTGTCCAAGCAGCCGCTGGAGATATAATTGGACATTGATCAGCAACCGCATTATCTGACGCGGAATTGGAGACGCACACTTGATTCCGGAGCATAAAATTGGAGACGAATCTTGGATACCGGAACATTAAATTGATACAAGACAACTGTGGCGGAAATCATGCAAAAGGAAGAAAAGGACCCCTTACTTGAATAGGGGATAAATGTAAGTGGCTTTAATTTTATCACATATTGGTCGAATTTTTTTTAAAATAAAGTAAAGTACAAAGTCGAATGAAGATAATTGTAGATTTTTCTTTCCTCGCTACAATTCGACAAATAAACTTTACTTTGCAGCTGTGAAAGGTGTGGCTCGGGAATTCTATTCCCGGAAAGTTGACCAGTCAGGAAGACCTGGAGAGATTAATTGAAGTGGTAGTGTTTGTGGATGCAGTATAAGTTAGTGGCATTCTGGGCAACTTCGGTTGCCCTGTTGTGGGAATATACGAGTTTTGTGTGGTGGCGGAACACCTTAACTCGTTCTTCGTGGTAGATTTTCTTTGTCGGTGATTTTCGCGGCTAAGTGGTGGCCCCAAAACATATTTGTAATTTCGCTCCGGACGGTCGTCTTCTCGTTCGGACGACTCTTTGAGAGGCTCGAAGAATCGAACGATTGGTGCCCACGCCCGTCTTCGGGTAAGTTAGTTTGGGTCAGTGGAGCCTCCGTCGGAGCAGTCCCAATATAGTGGTGGGGCGGCCAGGGAATTGGTAATAAACCTTTAACAGTTCTAATAATCGAGTTTTTAGGTCTAAAATTATATACGAAGAGGTTTCTTCGCTATTTAGAATGTTCCTTTTCTTTTTTGTTTGCGCTTTTGCGCTTTTGAGCTCCAGACTTGTGCTTCAACATAATGCATCTAGTATGAAAATTTCATTTTTAATTATCCTCGGTTTTGCTTATTGATATTAAATTTGTAATTTCTGTAAAGTCTTAAAGTTTGAATAAAATTCTTACCAATAATCACTTTCATCTCTTTAAAGTTCAATAACAACTAAGAGATGAAAAACATGATAAGAAAATTTTTTCTCACATCTCGCGAATGGGAAATCCAATATTTGACGTATTATGGAAGGAGAGTGGAATTCGATCTATTACGAGATTTTATTTTACTCTGTCAACGTCAATTATATCAAAACTCTCGATCTGCCATTTGTTATTTCGACATAACGTCAACAAACAATATTCATGGATGTGAAAAATATAGTGTACAACTATTTGGAGATTGAGAGCTTTGCCATGACCATATGAATAAGAACTTTGAAAATTGCACACAGCGATGCGACGTGCATACTTCGAAGATTCTCAGATCCCATTTTATGCGTCCTTGCGCCACCATCTTTAGACGGTCAGCAAAATTCTCCCACTCGATGCACAATGATAATGAATGATTGTTACTCACTCATAAGTTATTATGTCCAAACGCCACTGTTTTCTTTTTTGTTTCGCAAAACCCTTATGAAAACGACAAACAATTACAAAGTATTTCAGTCTGGGCCACAAATTTTGTGAGCATGTCAGATGCACTGCGATCGTAGCCAATAATCATAAGTAGCGCCTACATTGAGTAAGTTCACACACTTCAGCGTGCTGCCAGTTGCAAACAGACTAATCAGGGTTTCTAAGACGAAAGGGACGCGACGTCGAGACAAGCCAAAATGTACTAAAGAGGTTTGCACATGTCAAAACAACCAAGCAGCACGATCTACAACAAATGCATGCCCATCAACTTCGCCTCAGAAATTTTTAGAAGGCTAAAGGCAATCATTCATCCATCGATAGTTCAAGGGGAAAGATCATGCGAATGAATGGCAATGGAATGAGTATGATATACATACATAGATAAAATGTGTATCGTATAGAAAATGAACATGGGTAGCATGTTGAGCCCGGTAGACCTGAGGCAGTATCCAGTTTTTTTTTGTTTGGGGCCACGTGTAAACTCGCCCATTCAACTGCGGCACGAGCAGCACAGTAAAATAAACGCGCCAAATTTGAAAAAAAATTCTAAACAATTTCTCATTTTCAGTTCTAAATTCAGTTATTATTTGCAAATTTACGATTTTTAGGATTTTTTTTCAAGTGGTGAGGATTTCAGGAGAAGAAAATTAAAAAATTTTTATTGGTGAATAAGACCTACGGGCACCTTTAGGAAGGTTGGGTCCGGGAGCATTCCCCCCATCTCCCCCCTCCCTCTCGACAGCCCTGCTTATTGGATCCTTGATCCGGTTAGAAGCACCGCCACCACTTGGATGCCCCACTCTTATTTGTGGGCTGTGGCTTACCTCGCTCGCGGTTAACCGGATATTCGTCTTTTGGTCTGTTATCTAGGCCTTGATGCCTATGGAGGTGAATAGTTTTATTTCCGTTTTTTACTGACTCTGATCACCCACATAAATTTTAAGCGTGAAATTTTTTAGTGGGATCTTGCGTTGGCGGAAAGAACTTGCCCCATGACACCGCAACGCCCGCTGCCAGCACGTTCATGCATCGCGAGGCAAGGCCATTTCCACCGTTGCACCAGTTTTTCGCTCGCTCAGGCAGTAGACCACCGCTGGAGTCTTTTATGGACATTCCGAACAACATCCATATAAATACTACAAATTGCCTCCTCAGTATGTATGGACGTCAAGTGGGCCATTAAGTTTTATAATTATTTTAAGATCTACTTTACGTCTTTAGAAAATTTCTAGCGATGAAATTAATAATTCACATTTGCAATTAAAATACAGGGCATTCCAATAAGAGGTGTTATTTTGATATTAAAAGATAAATGCCATTTTTTAATATAAATGATCAAATGTTTATTTCATTATAAAAAGGAAGGTATGCCGTTAATAGTGAAAAATAACATCAGGCAAATGACCACCTAGACTACGCTTACGGGACCATATCCTTTTCATGAAATTTTCCATAAAAAAATTGCAAAGTGGCCGTCCTTTTTCCTCGATAGCCTCACGAATTGCATCTTTGAGGTCTTGAATCACCGCTGGGCTGTTGGCGTAGACCTTGTCTTTCACGTGGCCCCAAAAGAAGAAGTCGCAAGGTGTTAAGTCACATGATCTCGGTGCCCAATTGTGATCACCTCTTCGAGAGATAACACGGTCCGGAAACCTTCCCCGTAAAAGATCAATGGTTTCATTGTTTGTGTGGCACGTAGTGCCGTCTTGTTAAAAGTAAACGTTGTCCAAATCAATACTATCCAATTCCGGCCATAAAAAATCATTAATCATCTCTCGATAGCGCAATCCATTCACCGTAATTGTTGCTCCAGCCTCATTTTCGAAGAAGTAAGGGCCTATGACTCCGCCGGGCCGTAAATTGCACCAAACAGTCACACGTTGAGGATAGAGAGGCTTTCCAATAATAACTCTTGGGTTTTTCAAGCCCCAGATGCGACAATTTTGCTTGTTGACGAATCCACCGAGGTGGAAATGGGCTTCATCTCTCAAGTTGATATTTCGATGGAATTCAGGATCATTTTCATGCATTTGAAGGACCCAAGCAGCAAAGACAAGACGTTGTTGATGATCGACCGGCTTGAGTTCTTGTGTTAACTGAACGTTATAAGCCTTAAGACCCAAATCTTTATGCAAAATACGGTGTAATGACGTTTGTGGAATGCCTAGTTCCAAAGAACGACGAGGAATGGACAAACCTGGGTTGTCTTCAACACTTTCGGCTACAGCAGCAATAATCTAGGCAGTTCGTGAGTGATGTGCACGGGTTGTAATTCACATCACTAAGTTGTCCCAACAGCTCGAATTTTTCCTCCAATTTCTGTATTGCGGTCCGACAATGTGCTTCACGGCGACCCGAAAATCTTCCGAGTTTTACGAACCATCTCTGCCAAATTTTCACCATTTTCATAGTGAATTTTAATAATTTCAATTCGTTGGTGAAGCGTGTATCTTTCCATTTCCATTAATGGCGTAGTTTCTACTTGTCAAATGTCAAAAAATGATAGCTTCAAAAGTGACATCTACTGAAATAGCGGGCTATTAAAATAACACCTCTTATTGGAAAACTCTTTAGAAAAATTTTCGCTAACTCTGCAAATGTAACATACGACTGCTTAATTGGAATACCAATAAATTCGAGTCATTTTTGCTGGATTAGATCGTCACAATAAAAGTTTCCCTTGGGTTTGCTCATGAATGGTTTCGAAAAATTTTAAAAATTTCGAAGATTAAATCTTTCAGGCAAAAGACGCCTACTGCAGTCGTAGCTAATTACCTATTCTAAATAAATTTAAATAGGTTCTTAATTTCGTAAAATCCTGTACACAAACTTAGTTTCACCGCTCTAGTTTGTGGGTGGTTTATCCCATCAGTAACTCAAACTTTTGGGATCCAATGCTCTCCTTCTAAAGATAAATAGAAATATTTTCATGTACGGGTTTCCCAAATGTTAGTTCTCGGAAAACGGTAAACCATTCCATCATTATAGTGTTAATTAAAGAAAGTCCTTCAAGGGAATTTGTATCGCAGTAGCACAGAAAATGAAAGCCATAATAAAAGTCCTTTTATTTCAATCTGGACTATGCCAAGCTCTTATGAGATACTCAGTATTCCCAGATTTCATAGAAAGCACTCAGACCAGTTTGTGCTAATTGCTTACTGCAGCATTTAATGCTAACACAATTTAACAAATTGAAATTATACAAAGTTAATGAAAGAGTAATAATAATTTATGCCAAATAAGTCTGTTGCTTGCTTGGAAATTAATATGATCACTAGCAAATAACGCTCATAATTGCAATAAATTACATGAAATTTTAAGTATGGTGTCACGCTGGACGTAGTTTGCCTATTTTATTTTTGAAGTCCTCCTACAAACTTATTACCTATTGAAATTTTTATCACTGTCTCCAAAATTCATTCATTCAATAAATATTCAATGGACTTATTTTTTCACGATTTTCTCCTTTCGAATTTCAGTCAATTAGTGATACTAGCTCCAGTTCTCGAGGAACTGAAAAGGAATGTAGTCTATTAGTGAAGGACTCAAAGGACACAAAAAAGAAACGAAATAGAAAAGGTGAGCTATTGATATTGCATTTGTTTGATACGTTTGCCATCGGAACTTGCCAAGATTCAATTTACTGTTCATTTTCACGGTTGACTCTGAAAATTTATTTTTAACGATTTCAGATAAAAAATACAGCAAAGAAAATCGACCTCGAATCAAATGTGTCCTGGTTGGAGATGGGAATGTCGGGAAGACGAACCTGATAAGAACTTACCTAGAAAATCGATTTGATAGTGATTATATTCCAACAGCATCAGATATTTACAATGGTAAGTGAAAGAATTCTTCAATTTAAAGAACATCCTTTGAAAGAAAGATAGGTACAGATTTACCATGTCTTCAATCCTCTGTTCAATTCCACCACTTCGTGCTGAAGTTAGAAAATTATTCGCGTGAAAAATTCACATTGTTTCTTCGATAAATATTTGCACATCCACAGAGTTCCGCCTCGCCATAACCCGAACACCTGATTGCATTACAAGTAGCTGGATTGCAGCTATCTATCATCTTTTCGCGACATTCAAATGTCGTCCCAGTTGGATGATGCGCCGAGCTCCAAAATGCAAATGCGGGTAAAATAAAAAGAAGACATTGAAAAAGAAAGGAGTTGCGACGACTGTGAAAAACGTGAGCAAGTTCACATCAAAAGCATTTGTCATAGCCGCAGTACCTGAGTATACTTGTAGTATAGTTTGTCTGGTTTTCGTAGTCGCTTCATATGGAAGTTTTGCATGTGTCATTTGAATATACGTTACCAACGATGGTAATGAATTGGAGACTGAGCACATACTCGTCTCCGCGTGTTAGCTGCCAGGGCTATGCTAGACGTATAGAAAAGTTCAATCGTGCTTTGCATTAAAATGTAGGATTGCGTCAATGAATTTCGCTATATAGTGTGCTATAGATGGGAGCCTATTCGCTTTATCTCCACGGATTTCCACCACACATGATTCCGCAGTGTCTGATGTGAATGAAACGGGTTATTATCACCGGCGCGGCGTTCGGAATCAATGCAGACGTGGATATCCTCTTCCACAATGATGCCCAGGTGCCTCCTATGATCCCTTTCCACTGATACTCCGTGAGTTTGGAATTCATATGGAAAATGTGCATAATTTCCCTCATCGAGCACGCTCGTGGATGTCGAGCCGCAGAGGATTGAGATACATATTCTAGGAGTAGTAACACTCGTATCCAAGGCTGGGTTACGAGCGAACTTGGAAGCATGTGTATATTTCGGAAATTCTAAACCTCGTTTATTGTCGTTTATATGAATGAATTCACTGAACGACATAGTTATTGGTTATGTGCTTTAGCTTACCTTTCGGTCGGTGAATAGATATCAGAGGGTTTCGTGGTAAAAATCAATGTTTGGTTTGCTGAGCGTGTCTAGTGGGCAATTTTGATCGTTCAATTCTAACTGAATTTGCATATTTGTATAGTAACCATTCTGTCGTAATGATTTCATAAAATCTCTAAAACTTTTCAATGAATCTGATAGACATACGAGTATTTTGGAAAAGTTCTATAAAAAATTCATACAAGCAATCAGTTTAAGAGCGGTAATTGAAACGAATGTGTATGATATTCCAAAATTTAGAGTGTTTTATGCTTCAGCAACGGTAACAAAGAGGATTCAAATTTTAGATTCAAGTCAAAGTGAAAAGAAAAAAACAAAACAGGAAAGGCTTCGGAATGAATCAATGCACGTTCTCACAAAGAATAGATATTGAAGACATACGAGTACTTGAAAAATCAGAATAATCAATGAAGCTTTTTTATTCAAAGTATGTAATTTTGTTCATTTAGTAAAACTTCGTAACTTGTGCTGCAAAATCTAAGACCAGCAGCCTTTGCATTCATAGCGAATGGCCATTTGTTGTGGTTTCAGCTAAGTGTGTTTATGTACAATGCTGACGGCAGGATCAACATTGTCGTGAGGGGACTCTAACTATTTAATGAAATAATGAGTAACGCGATGAATTACATGTTGTGTTTTTCAAGATACGATGTTAATTTAAAAGAGAGTCTTTATTGATACCAATTATTATCTATAAGATTTCGTGGGGTTCATGTTAGAGTGTAGCGATGCGAACTTAGACTGATGTCGACCATGTCTAGTTGACGAGTCATGAAATGTGGAGCATTTGGAAAAGAGCATGTCTAGATCTTTGTGGCGATCATAAAAAAACTATTTCCACCACTGAGTGGCGCTGACATCACTTCGAGGAAGTATGACTTTACATATCTGGCTACCAATCAGCAAGCAACAAGAAGACTTATCATCAGCTGTTCTCTTTGGCTTTTGCTGGCGAAGCAGACAAGTTTAGTTTCATTTAACGAACTGTTAGTATTTAGATTTTTGCAATAAATTGTTATCGACCACATTAAGTGAGTTTAACGATTGCACTGTGAACATCTTGATCCACGAGAGATGACCCTTTCATCGATGTGAGCCCCGGCTAAGGGAGCACCCATTAAAATGTCGACTGAGGATTTGACAGCCGGCATGTTTGTTCAACATACACCGCCTCCGGCAAAGCGCGACAACAACACGTTGCTCGACATGCTGTATGAACCAAGCAAGGACATGATATTTTCGCCCAAATTGTTGCCCCCGGTTGATGCAACAACAAACTTTCCACTGTCTGCGGCGATTGCTCCTGTCAAAGACGTGAAATTGCCACCATTTTGGCAAAGCGGCCCGACGCTTTGGTTTGTGCAGGCGGAGGCGCAATTTTTCACCAATAAAATAACGTCTGACAACGCTCGTTATTACACGATTATCGCTGCTCTGGACATCGATATCCTGCAACAAGTATCTGACATTCTCCGTTCGCCACCAGTCACGAACAAAAACGGTACGCTCAAACGGCATCTTGTCACCAGATTCTCCGAATCTAAGGAGCGACAGCTAAACTGGCAGACCTCGACGGAAAACAACCGCCACAACTACTTCGAGAAATGCCAAATTTCGCACCTTTGGATTTGTCTGAGGACATCCTCAAAACATTGTGGATGAAACGACTATCAGTAAACGTCAGGTGCGTTCTGGCTGCCAGCGAGGATTCCGAACTCTACAAACTCGCAAAACTAGCAGACCGCATAGTGGCAAACTGTGTTCCGGCTTACGTATTGGCTATAGAGTCCACTCCACCACAGACAGGCGCGCCTGATACGTTGGAACTCAACAAACGGTTTGAAAAAATCGAGCGTCAGCTTAATAACGTTGTCGTTCAAATGACAAAATCAACAAACAATTTTAACCCCTCTAATTTACACGGTCCGCCAGGTGGTGCAAAAGGCTACCGCACTTCAACTAACAGCGAGGTTTGCTATTACCATAAAAGATTTGGCGTGAAAGCGAAGCGGTGCTCGGAGTCTTGCTCGTTTCAAGCAAATCAGCATCAAGAAAACTGAGACAGTTGCCTTCCATCACCGGAGTGGTAGACAACATAGATTAAATTCCGGAATTCAGACTACACATAGCTGATCAGCAGTCACACTTAAATTTCCTAATCGACTCCGGATCGTCTGTTTCGATTCTACCTAAACGCTTCGCTTCAACAGCCGCAAATGCTAACATTATATGCCACCAAAAACACCACAATTACCACGTATGGTAAACGACCCTTGAAGATACACTTAAGTTTCAAGCGTCTATTTGCGTGGAATTTCATTGTAGCAAATGTCTCTACACCAATTATCGGGGCGGACGTCTTGACACACTACGGGCTTTTGATCGATTTAGAAAACAGAAGGCTATTAAATGACTATTCTATCAGCTCCAGCGCAGGACAAATCGCTCTGGTTGATGTTTTTGGGGTGTCCACAACACATGCAAAAGCAACCACAACGGCAACCATCATTCAGCCTACGACTCACGACACGTTCTCAACCAAGTGGCAAATTTCATCGAAACAACTGGAACATCAGTTTTTCAATTGCCTCGACGTCTGACAGGCGAAAAACTGAAAGCAGCATGAGCAGAATTCGATCAGATGCTTAAAATGGCTATTTACCATACATCGAGTAGTCCTTGGGCCAGTCCCATCCGTATGCTGGGCAAAAAAATCCGGGGGCTGGAGAGTTTGTGGCAACCATCGCAAACTTAATGCTCAGACAGTACCGGATCGATATCCAATTGCACACATCCACGACGTGGCTGACGGGTTTCACGGTAAAACTATATTTTCGCAGTTGAACCTAGAACGGACTTACCATCAGATCCCGATGTCCGAAACCGACATAAAAAAGGCAGCCGTTGTAACACCTTTCGGGTTGTTTGGATATTTGGTCATGCCTTTCGGTCTTAGAAATGCCACACAAACTTTTCAACGGCACATGGACAACGTCCTCTACGGACAGGAGTTCGTCTTCTGCTATACAGATGATATCATCCTCATGTCAGACAATGCTGACCAACATCGAAAACACCTTAATATTGTCCGTCAATGACTTGAGCAAAATAACTTGCACATTAACATTGATAAGTGTTATTTCGGTCAAACGGAGATAGAGTATTTGGGCTACACGATCAACAAAAACGGTTCACAGCCAACACAATGGTGAATCACTTCACTGCTAAATTTCAAGCAACCTGAGACCATCGTCGAGCTGCGCCGATTTCTTGGGGCCTGCAACTTCTACAGACGTTGTCTTTAACACTCAGCCCACCATCAGGCATTGTTGAACGCTTTCTCAAGCAACAACAAGAGAAACGATAATCGCAAAGTTCCTTGGACACCACAAACGGAATCTGATTTCCAAATGTGCAAACGCGACCTTGCAACGGCAGCCTTACTCGTCCATCCGGATCACAAGGCACAACTTCAACTTGTCACTGGCACATCTGATATTGCTATCGGAGCAGCCTTGGAACAGCACGATGGCAAACACTGGCATCCACTTGGCTTCTTCTCTCGTAAGCTGAGCCCAACGGAAGCTAGATACAGCGCGTATGACCGCGAACTACTGGGCATTTATGCCGCGATCAAGTTTTTTAGGTATATTCTGGAGGGTCGGCATTTTAATATCAAAACCGACCACAAGCTTTTAATCTACGCATTCGCTCAAAGTGTTGACAAAGCCAATCCGACACAATTGAGACAGTTGGACTTCATCTTTAAGTTTACGATGGCGATTGTCCACATATCCGGCTCAGAAAATCTGGTAGCCGATGCCTTCTCCAGAATTAACACGATCAACATGCCATTCACCTTAGACCCAACTCAACTAGCCGAGGCTCAACAAGAATACGACGAGCTTTGTGTGCTCCTGGGCAACAGCAACAACACGGTATTATAATTACAAAAGCTGTCAATCGATACTGCAACAGTTTACTGCTATACTTCAACGGGGCACATTCGTCCTTACGTCCCACCGGAACTTTGTCAACAGGCTTTTGCTTTAGTTCACGGACTCGCTCACCCGAGCGGCAAGGCCACCCTTCATGAGCTGCGCCAAAAGTACGTATGGCCCAGCATTTAGAAGGACACGATACGATGGACTCGCAGCTGCATCTCCTGTCAACGCTCGAAAATTCAATGACGCAACAGGAACCAGCCCATTTCAATAAACGTACCGAACGAAAGATTCGATCATGTACACGTCGACATCGTCATTCTGCCATTGGTGAGCGGATATCGATACTGTCTTACCATGGTAGTCAGGTTTCCACGGTGGCCAGAAGCAGTCCCCATGCAAGACATGACTGCGGACACAGTCGCCATCGCTTTTTACAATACCTGGGTTGCGCGTTTTGGAACTCCAAAAACGTTGACAACCGACCAAAGTGGTCAATTTGAGAGCGCACTTTTTCGAGCCCTTACCAATCTGACCAGAACGAAACGAATTAGAACAACACCCTATCATCCTGCGTCCAATTGTGCAATTGAGCGATGGCACCGAACCTTCAAATCAGCTCTTATGTGCAGTCAACCAACATCCTGGATAGAATGACTTCCAACCGTTTTACTAGGATTGCGAACGTCACTCAAGGTGGACTTGGGAGCTTCATCCGCCGAATTACTTTACGGCGAATAGCTACGTGTTCCGGGCGAATCTTTTACAAACGAGGATATGCCAGCCGATCCCACCTTTTTGTCGAGAAATTTCGTGAGCACATGCAACTCCTTCGACCGACTCAACAGCTCACCACATAAAAAGAAGCCTTTTTCAATACAAGGATCTCTACACTTGCACTCATGTCTTGGTGCGAGTCGATGCAGTCAGACAGTCGTTGGAGCAACCCAATACAGGACCACACAAGGTGGTTAAACGAATCAACGATCACGTTCTCATTATCAAGATAAAGGGACAAGATGCGACCGTCTCAACCGGACGACGCAAACCAGTGTATACTACAAAAGATGACAACGAACAACTTTATGACATTCCCCTCAGAACGTACATTCGGACATCAAAGCCAACATCAATTTGACGTCAATTCTGGAAAGGGGGTACTGTGGCGATCATGAAAACTATTTCCACCACTGAGTGGTGCTGACATCATCTTTAGGAAGTTTGACTTCACATATCTGGCAACCAATCATCTAGCAACAAGGAGATTTATCATCAGCTGTTCTCTTTGGCTTTTTGTCGCGAAGTTTAGTTTCATTTAACGAACTGTTATTATTTAGATTTTTGCAATAAATTGTTATTTACCACATTAAGGGAGTTTAACGATTGCATTGTGCACGTCTTAATCCCCGGGATTCAAGGCGGCAACGTCTTTGTCGATGCCAGCGCCATCTACCAGTGATGTGGTCTCACCACGATCAGCGAGAGAATCAAATCCAAAGTTTTCTATACATAACATTTCCTCTCACGACACAAAAGCGTTGAAGTACAAAATAATATTAGTATTAAATCTGGAGATGATCAGTTTGGTGTCGAATCCTTGTAGATCTGCGAACTGGTGTCTCGTTGTTCTTGAATCCTGTTGGTGATGTTGGGTTATTGGCAGCACATGCCTTTTGAATGATTGGGACTGATTGTTCACGATTGTGTGGTGCCTTTTCATAAAAATGGGCCTTTCGATTCGATCGATCAATTGTTTCGGATTGTTGTTTGGTGCTTGACAAACGGGATATTATTTGGTCAATGTGACGTTTGAAAATCTTTCCTTCATAATCTATTTCATAATGAATGTCGCCCAAGCGTTGTATGACTTTTCTGGGGATCCACTTGGCCATTCATGGATTACCTGACATAAAGTATCCTTGTTCGGGTACTTATAGTTCTCGAAACGATTGATTGAATAGAGTTTGCTGCTTTTCTGTGATTTTGGTGGGTGGACTATCGGGTCGAACAAGATCAAAACGTGACCGAATGTTTCGAAAAAGAAAGAGTGATGCGGGCGCCACGTTCGTCGTCGTATGTATAGCTTTTCGATGAAACTGCAGGTATTTGTTTAGGTTCTGTCGTAAGGTACATTGCTTTCAGTGCGTCTTTTATTGTTTCAACGTACCGTTCTGCTTGGCCGTTTATAGAAGGGTGGTAAGGTGCCGATAATTTGTGCTATTTGACTCCCGAATCGACTAAGAACATTTTGAATTCGTTGGAAGTAAAGTGCGGCCCATTATCGGAAACGATCGTGACCGGAACTCCATGGGCTGCAAATAGTTTGTTCAAGGTTGCTGTTGTAGTAGTTGACGTAGTCGATTTCATAACCTCAACTTCAAGCCGTTTGCTATAGGCATAGACTATGATTAATAACATTGATTCAGCTACAGGGCCAGTGTTGTCTACGTGTATTCTCTCCCAAGGTGCTTTGGAGTACTCTTAATGATGAGTCCGAAATTTAGGCGGTGCGTGTGATGTTTTCGCATACGTTTCACAGGATTTTGTAACTTGTTCAATGTCCCCATCGATACCAGGCCAATAGATAAAAGATAGTGCTATTCCTTTCATTTTCACAATACCTAGGCATGCTGCATATATATCTCTCAGTATATCATCCTGTAGAGTCTTTGGTATGACCACTCTGTGCTCAGAGAGCAGGCATCCTGTAGCCAGAGTATAGTTGGACTCTGGTATTTTGTGTTTGTAGTCAGCCAAGTTGCGTCCTAACTGGAGCAATTGGACGATTCTGGCCAATTCAGGGTCTCTTCACGTTTCTTTTGCGATGCGGTCAACACGAATAGGCAATTTGTTGATTTGACAGACTACAAAATTATCGAATTAATCATACTTGTCTGTAGCTTCATATTGTTTTTTTAACATACTGCATGTTGACTGATCTTCAGTGTTGGCTAAGGGTACACGAGAGCAAAAGTCGGCATTAGCGTTTTGTTTCGAAATTTTAAATACTACCTCATATTCGAAATGAGCCAGGTAATCGGCGTAGTTTCCCATACGGCTAATGCACAGAACTGGGAGACACTTCTTTAGATGAAGGATCTGTATCAATGGTTTGTGATCCGTTATCAAAATAAAAAGCCGGGCGTATTGATAATAGAAAAACTTTTGAGCTGCCCATACTATTGCCAACGCCCCTTTGTCAATTTGGGGTATCGTTGCTCTCTCTGACTAATTATGCGGCTTGCAAAAGCTTTCGGTCTTTCTCTGCCATCCAGAAGGCGATGCGATAAAACTGCACCTAAACCAGTCTTGCTTGCATCTGTGGCTAAAAGAAGAGTTAGTGTGGGCATGAGCACTTGTGGAGACGTCAGAATTCTCTTAAGTTCATTATAAGCTCTCTTCTAACCATTTCATGTCTTCAGTATTGACCATATCTCGGTGTAATCTTGCTTTTGTTGCAAGATTTGGTATGACTGAATTGTAGTAAGTCGCTTCACCCAAAAAAAGTTGCGATTCTTCCAACGTATGTGGTTTAGCTGTACCTTTAATAGCTTTTATATGTTTGTCTGATTTATTTATTCCATTTGAGTCGAGTTTTTGTCCCACAAATTTGAATGCACCTGCAGTGAAAATGCATTTTTCTCGATGAAGCCGAAGACTATTTGATCTCAAGCAAGCAAATAATTGGATTATGGTGTGAAGCAAATCATTATCGCAAAATACGCATATATTTTTTTGAGAACTCCTTTAATACGTCGCTACCCGAGCGCGGGGTTATTGGCTGCATCATACGAGGTTTGACAATTAAGTAATGAGACTGATTCCATGAAAACCGAACATCTAAAAATTATTCTACAACCCTGCCATCCCCTTCAAAGTAATCCTCTTGGGCCGCTATACAATGATTCCAGCGCGTTCTCCATGCTTCGTAACATTTATGGGACGCTTTAATTGGGATGTCTGCGAGTATCCTCGTCACAGCTGCCTGGATTTCCGTAATCGACTGAAAATGGGTTCCTTTGACCACAGATTTTGTTCTAGGGAATAAAAAAAAGTCACAGGGTGACATATCGGGCGTTTGGGTTCCGGGTCGTATTGAAAAAACCAGCTCTCATCGCCTGTAATAACTCGATCAAGCAGGGTGGGATCGTTTTCCACTTGTTCCAAATAGTCTCCTGCGACGGTCATTCAATGCTGCTTTTGCTCTTCAGAAAGGTTCTTTAGAATCATCTTCACGCACAACTTTTTCATCCCGAATTGTCGGTTAAAATTTGTCTGACTGTTTCATGGTTCATACCTAGTTCCGAGGCCAACATTAGAACTGTTAAACGCCGATCTTCACGGATTAGGGGGCGCACACACTGCGCATTTGCGTCAGCCCGCACCTCGACTGGTCATCCGCTCCGCGCCCCTCCTTAAACTCTTTATGCCATCGAAACACCTGGGCACGACTAAGAGCACTATCACCACGCACTTTTACAATTTTAGCGTACGTTTCTGAAGCTGTTTCGCCCAATCTGGCGCAAAATTTTATCGTGACGCGTTGCTCTCGATTTAGTTTCTCCATTTTTGCGACGAGCACCACCAACACATGTCTACTCAACGCACAATAAAATCAGTCTCATTACTTACTTGTCACACCTCGTAAACTGCACAGCGTGGGCGAATGAGACCATGGGTTACTGTGTTCAAAGTAAGTGCATGGCTGAATTCATCACTGACCGTAAGATAAGTGTAAGCATCCGTGAGATCTACATGGCAAAATAGTTTTGCCTCTTTCATCTGATTGAAAAAATGCTCTGCTTTTGGAATCGAGTGCTCGTCAATTTTTATTTGAGGATTAAGAGAAGATTTGTAATTTCCAGTTATTCTTCTATGGCCGTCCTTTTTTGCCACAACGTAAGTGCTAGAGGCCCATTACGAATTGTCGACTCTAATGTACTGACCTGAAGCGAGTTTCTGATCAATGACCTTCGCGTAAGCATCGAGCAATGCATGCGGAATCTCTCGTGCCCGTTCCAAAACAGGTTAAGCATTCGATTTGTATTTCACTTCAGCTGGCGGCCCTTCAAGTTTTCCAGCTTCTATACTGAATATATCTTGATATTGTGATACGATTTTTCTAATTCTTTCGTTTGTTCTGATATGAGGTTTGATGAGACTGTAGTAAGCGCGTTGAATTTTTCTAACTTCGAGAAAAGCTAAGCAAAATTGATATCTTTAACAAAGTGCGAAATCCATCCCCTTCCGAAGAGCGAATCGAGATTACCTTCGATGATATACAAGTTGAGTCGACAGTTTATTTACCGACAGTGACATTTGCAGGAATTCTGCTAAGACAATTGATCTGATGCCCTGTGTAACTCGAAAATTGACGATCTGTTTTCAATAAGGTAAAGTTTCGTTTTATTTTTAGAAGTACATTGATGCTGAATATGGTACATGGTGCGCCCGTATCTAATTCCATATCAATTTGTCGTTCATCTATTTGAACCTTGAGGACTTGCTTGTGGTTATTCTGGATCGAGTTCACTCGATGAAGTCTGATCGTGCCGTCAATACAATTAACTATGTCTATGTTTTCGCCGGGTCCTTTGTCTTTCCAGGTGTACGCTGATTGATTCATGTTCTTACTAGACGATCTACAAACGCGTGATATGTATCCTCTTTCTCCACATGTATGACAGGTTGCGTCTTTGAATTTACAGATCCGATGTGTGTAAGAACCACCACACCCAGCGCATTTACTAGAATTTTCGGTAATTCTTAAATGTGTTGGTGTAGGTCTTAATTGACTGCTATTTCGAGTACGATTATGAGTCAGAAGTTTATGCGTTTTGTCTTTTTTCACTTTTGGCTGTGTGCAACCTAACCTATTTATTTTTTCGGACTAGGTTGAAGCCATAACCTAAACTTCATTGGTAACTTTTCGTGTAGCTTCAAGGGCATACGCGATATCGTATGCCTCGGTGAACATAGCTGGCTCCTTGCCAATTATTTCATCGCCCGTGATTCCAAGTCATGTGAAAGTTGTTCGATCAACACGCGGTCCAAAAAATTACCATATTCACAAAATGCAGCAGCTTGCTTCAAGCAGAGTGTAAATTTGGCCACTGACTCACCCTTCTGTTGCCATATCAGTCGAAGTTTGATGCTCTCGGCGTTTTTTTTTCTTTTTACCATCAAAATGCTTGGATAGGGCTTCTTTGATTTGTGCATAACTAAGGGTTTCTGGTGCTTTTGGACTCGCTAAGAAATTGAGCACGTTATTCAGCTGCACCTGAGCATAATTAGCATGTAAATCGGCATTAATCTTACTCAATTCCAGGGTGCAGTCGAATCGCTTAAAATCATCCTAGATCGTGCCCTCAGTTTTAGGAATTTTGCATGGACCTCGTTATAGCGGCCGTAATGGCTGACGTTAGAGTTCGTATTAGCTCGTCCGTCGGCGTCGCCATTTTTTGTTTTGCGATGCACTTGTTCACTTCTGACACCATTTGTTGTGTTTGTCAAGATGCGAATGACGATAGACAATGTTAATTTAAAAGAGAGTCTTTATTCATACAAACTATTATCTAAAAGATTTCTTGGAGTTCGTGTTAGAGCGTAGCGATGCAAACTAAGATTGATGTCGACAGTGTCTAGTTGACGAGTCATGAGATGTGGAATATGTGGAGAAGAGCATGTCTAGATCTTTGTCGATGCCAGCGCCATCTACCAGTGAAGTAGTGTGACCACGATTGGCGAGAGAATAAAATCCAAAGTTTTCTATATGTACACAACAGGAATATTTATTGACATACTAAAATGAGACAGACACATTACACGTAAGAAATTAATTATTTATACGTAGAACAAGTCCAGACTCCTTCGAGCCCAGTTGTTTGTTGTGAAATCAGGATCTGCATTTGCTCGGTGTGTAGTCACTTTAATCATAATCAATAGCGATTTGTCTATATATCGTATTTATTAAAACGAGAACAAAACAAATGCACTTAATATTTACTCGTACATTTGCTTACGATGGCGCGTGTGCTTAGGATAATAGCCCGAGTAGAAGTGAAAGAGTCAAGTTATCGAAATCCAAGTCGAGAACTACTGGCGATCTACCTCACAATCAAACACTTTCGATATTTGCTGAAAGTACGAGTGTATTCACCGATCACAAGCCAACATTCGCTTTCCTTCAAAACCTCGAAAAACTTAGCCACGTCAAGCTCGGTTTACGATAGACATTCAACACATCTCGGGTAAGGACAACGTTTTCGCCGACGCAATCTCACGTAAAGAAGAAATCGAGTTAACAACCGACTAAAACAAATTGGCTGCAGCGCAAGAAAGCGACGAAGAGTTGAAAGCGCTGTTAAATTCAGGAGGGGCTTGCAGCTCAAACGAGTGCATATTCCAGGCACAGACGAACAAGTCTTGTGCGACACCTCGACGGCTAAAGCTCGGCCATACATCAAACAAACCTTCAGAAAAGCCACTTTTACGTAAGCCCACTGCCTCGCTCATCCAGCCCCAACTGCAACATCAACTGGTAGTGCAACGATGCATTTAGCCTTCTATCAAAAAGAATTGTCAAGTTTGGGCTCGAGTCGAGTTTGGACTCGAGCATGTTTACATAGACATCAGCATCGCCGCGCTCAGAAGGACAACGCTATTGCCTCAAATTGTCGACCGATACTCACGAAGGTCCAAAGCGATCCCTATAGCAGATCAAGAGGCAGAGACAGTCGCAAGCATTCTAGGAAAATTGGATCGCACGTTGTGTCTCACCACATTGAATCACTGTGGACCAAGAACGATAGTTTGAATCGCATCTCTTCAGGTTGCTAAACCACCTAGCAGATACCACACACCTACTCACGACCGCTTACCATCCACAGGTAAACGGCATGGCGGAACGTTTCCATCGCCACCTCAAGGCTGCAATTTGATGCCATCAGAACGACTAATGGACGAAAATCATACTAGACATCATGAGCATACGCGCAAGTCACCGCGAGGATTTGGGTTGCTTCCATGCTGAACTACTCTACGGCCAGCTGATATGTTTACCGGGCGAATTTTTCAACCCGGCATCTTACGATCACGAACTCAGCAATTTTATCAAGGACTTGCAATGACACTTCGATCTGATTTTATGCTAGCCGAATCTTTACCAGACAACCGAGAGTCAATAACTCACAAAAAGAAAGTATCGGGTTTGAACGACCACTGACCGGCTGATGCACAACACCAAACACACGGCCTGCAAAACTAGGGGGATCAACAGCAGCTTCAGGGGCAGTGGCAATAAGAACTTCTATGTCGATCAGTGTAACAGGTCTGCTTCATCGACCACTACCAAGCCAGCTCCAATTAAGAGCGATACCCAGGCGTGCATACACAACACATTTATACGTTTCAGACACATTCACATATACAAACGGTGCATCTTCGGATTTTATTAGGGTTTTGTAAAATAATTTTACAAAACCCTACTAGTTTCGCGACCAGTCTGTCCGTCTGTCCGTCTGTCCGTCCGTCCGTCCGTCCGTCCGTCCGTCCGTCCGTCCGTGTGTCACAGCAGTTTTTCTCGGAAACTACTTAAGCTAGAAACATCAAATTTTGTATATAGGTGTAAAGTGGTGATCTCTTCAAAGTTCAACTACAAAACAATTTTATAAGGTATTTAAGGGGGGTCTCCCCGTGTAGGGGAGTGACCCCCCGAAAAAAAAATTTCATTGAAGGTAGCCGATATGGGTATCAAATGAAAGGTCTTGATGAGAACTTTTCAAAACAGGTCTTAGTTTGTCAAAATTTGCGTCGAGGGGCGCACCGGGAGGGGAAATACACGAAAAATTTGTGTCCCCCCCCCTCGCGATTGGACACCTGTGATCCGAAAAATCTGAAAAAAATCAGGAATGTAGGCCTTGGTGAGTGCAACAACAACAAATACGTGAGAAGTCACAATACACTCAACTTTGTTAGTAATAGTATGATTTATCGATTTTAAGTTTTCTTGAATAAAATCTTAACGGTACCCTTAAATTTAATGAAATTCAGTACGTAGATGTCTATTTATAAGATTGATTTATTCTGAAAGTTTCATAAAGATTGAATCATATTTAGCGAAGTTATAGCGGTTTGAATTTTCCTGTATTACTATGAAACAATATGCGCTGCATTTATTACTATGGCAACATATGGCTATGGAACAACATGCGCTTTTTACCGACTCAGACACTACAGTTTTGCTAGGATTTACATGAAAATTTCAGGAATGATAGGTGCCATGTATATCTTTGAGAATCGGTTCAGCTAGTGGTATCAGTAATCATAAAACAAAATGGTGGCTGTTTTAAATGCGAAGGTTGAATAATTTTGAGTTAGTTTTTCCCAACTTCAACGTTTAAGGTGCATGCTTTGAACACTTGATTCAATTTAATGAATGACTGAAGATGAGTACCTACAATTAATGCTCATAAGTGATACAAGTCAAGGAGGTGGGAGAGAGCTCCTAGCAAAAGGGTTTTGTAACCATTCTAGGATTCAAAAAAATTGGCCATTAATCGATGATAACAGTACAGGAAAGTGGCCCCTGAAAAAAAAATGTATCAAACGTAGCCGATATGAGTATGAAATGAATGTTTTCATGGGAGCTTTTCAAAACAGTTGTTAATCTGTCAGTTTTAGCTTCAGTGGGGGCACAGGGGGGAAATACATGAAAAATGTGTTTCCTCCGTCATCATCCATCTGAAATAATTATCAAGGGAGATATTTATGAGTATAACAATACCAAAAACCTCAGAAGTCGAAATTCGTTCAACTTTGTTAATACTAGTATGATCTTCGTATTTCACATTTTCTCCAATCAAATCGTCTTTCACATGTTTCTTGATTTGATTCGATCTGGTGACTGCATTTTCTAAATTGAATACAAAACCCTTCTGACATGAGCGTAGGTCTGTTTACCCAACTTGTTTAATTTTAATATTTGCATTACCTATTATATTAGAATCTGCTGTATATATTTTTTGTTATCATAACCTTTCGATAATTGCTATGCAAACCAAAAAAGCACAAAATTGTATACGACCACGTCATAGTTATATATGCAAGAGAGAGAGAGAGAGAGAGAGAGAGAGAGATTTTGACAGTTCTGGATTGAACTCGACGTGCTTCACTATGCCTGGTTGGATTTTCTCGTATTCTAGAGTAAAAGGTTATACCGTTTCACCCGTACTTGTTAATTTTACTCGCCACTTAGCATTCGCCGCATTTTAGTACGTAGCGAGAGGAGTTAAAATCAATTCCAATTGATTTATCTATTTTTTTGTCAATTATGAAAAAACTAAGATATATATTGTGCATAAATTTGACATTTCTGACAGTATCCGGCCTCCACATTACAAAAATATTACCGTAATGTAACGAAAAGATTAATGAAATGAATTTTTCGCTAACTGTTCACCTGTTCGCCTCCATATATTTTCAGTAATAATAGAGATTTGGTACATGCCCTTCAAACATTTTATCCTTCCAATTTTACCTTAAAATTTTACTTATCCCTTCAAAATATTCAATTTCATGTAGAATTGGAAAAATTCTCACGTACGTAGCACACGCTATCAGACATTACTCATAGTGTAGAGTCTGAGCACATTTGAAACAACTTCCATAAACGTATGTATAATTTATGAAGATTTGAATAGTCTATATCATCACGCACTGGGCACAATAACAATTATGCGATATTTCCCATCATGCTCTTAATAGGGACCCAAATACCAGATGTTTTCATTCAATTACGAAGTCATTATCGTTCTCGGATCACTTCTTGCGGAATAGAGCGTAACTGGCACTCGACCACGCACACATAGGCATCCGCATGCATGGAAACACCTGTTAACCCACCTTTTGAATTTCTATGCTGCAACGGAACGGGCCTGAGAATCATTTTAAATTGTGTAGAGTGCGTGGGATTGTGACGATAGCACATATTACGATTCTCACATGGTCGAAGCAGAAGGACTATGCAGGTTCGTACAGTGGATTCATGCAAAATGTTCACACATGCTGAATAAGAGATGATTTACTGGTGAAACCTAGCAGAAAATAATAGTGAGCTTGAAAGTTGAATGCATGAGATGGGTAGAACTCATTAGTTGTTCAGGTTAACAAGATTTTACCAGTAAATGAAGGATTCTAACTATTCTCACCATCAATATAATAACAGTAATAACATTTCCTTTCTGGGCTTTAAAACTAAATAATTTTTACCGAACATTCAGTGTGGACTTCCATGGTATAATATAAACCCCGTGGGTAATTCGTAAATATATTAACAAATTACCTAACATTACTGTAGAATTGCGTTCCATTGCCTCATAAAAAATTGACGACAAAGTGGTTTAGCACTGACGTCAATGTTTTGCGAGCACTCCACCGATGAGAAGTAGGTGAAATGGAACAGCGTAACCTCTTCCTACAGTCCAAGTACACTGTCAACGTATTTCAGCTTGCCCATTCAGCGCAGCAAAGTTGCCTCCCAGATTATTACGTGCCGAGATATAGGATTTCAAGATCAAAAGTGCATTTCGTTTCGGTGGATGATTTTTTTCGCTTCCCGACTGATCCATCAGCATCAACATCATCATCAGCGCGCAGTCAAAGAAGTGGAAGCTGGAAATGTATCAAAGCGAAACCACAAAGCTACGATGACGGCTTGAAATTTGAATAAGAGAGGCTCTTGTGAAGTGAATGATTCATCGTAGGATTTATTGCCAGAGAAGGTGGTGGGATTAGGAAAACCGGGTGCATACTTTGCAATGAACGTTTTGAACGGGTTTCCGCCTGAGAAAGCTCAAAGAACACGAAAAAAACTAAAAATCTACCATCAGCCTGGAATGCGTTCTATGATTTGAGTCTCGACATAGTGATGCTTTGGCATTTTGAATTGCAGGATGAAATGATAACAAGTTGATTGCTAGATAAGAGAGAAAAGAGGATATTAAATCTTTACCGAATGCCACGATTTCCTGCCGTTTTTTGATTCAATTAGTTCTATCATCTTTCTTGTATAAAGCGCAGATATTTCTAGTGCTATTATTCATCTTTTTCTGGAATCACATTTTCAATGTTGTATTTATACCGACAGTTAGTCAGCAGCTTTTATACTAAATCGCCACCCATATAGATCTTTGCCAAATTTTCCAATTAAAGCGCTGTTTTTCCCCTTTATATATATGATATACGAGTATTCCCGGGAATAAGTTGTTCCCTTCTTCATAGTCAATAGAGGGATAAGGCTATTGACACTCCCGAAACATATATTTGTCAAAATATATCATATATAAAGGGAAAAAATAGCGTTTAATTTGGGAAATTTGGCAAAAACCTACACATTTGGAGCGCTAAACATGGGGAAAGATCTTGAAATCTCTACAGCTTAAATGAATTTCCAGTTTGGTAGTTAGATTAAGTAGCATACTCTTCCGGAACTTTCCTGTGAAGTTTCGCGTAGGCTGTCAAAATGTCAACCTGCATGACACTTTCTCTAAGAGAGAAAAACCTTTCGCCAGTTCTACTGGCTCATGACGATGCTTTATGTCCCTTAGTGCTGGTGCCTATAAACGCTTTATCCTCAAATTCCAGGAAATCTTGTTTATAGATGGACGATATTTGATGACAAGCCTTGAAGAGGTATTGAACTCAGCAAGGAACTGTATAGCCACTAGGCTGTTGGTGAAAGCCAATTGGCTGCTCCCGAATCGTGGTAAGTGGAGTGATAGCTTCATATTAAAATCGGCGGAGTTTACCGCTACTAAATTTGATTAAGTTTTGAGCTGTCGGTATTAATTTCCACCGAATCTGCCAGTGACTATTGTCTAGTCTAGCTGCCCACTCTTCCTTTTTAGGAACAAGAGATACCAAGTGTCCCTGGAAACTGGTAGCTTTTGAGCCAGATATTCGCATGGCCTAAATGTGCCGTAGCAAAAGGATCACTGCAGTTTAGCCTTCTTTTTTCCAGTATTTGACGATATCTATGGATATTTTAAGGTTACCCCGTTAATGTTTAGTTGGAAGGGATAGAAACCAAAAATCATGGTAAAGCCGCCTTCTGAAATTACGAACTGTGACCATCTGTCCTATATTTTACAGCAGTTTTTCGCCGAAACTATATAAGCTACAACCATGAAATCTTGTGGAACGGTCAAAAGTGATTCTTGAAAGTTTTGGGGTAAACAAATTTTTTCAGAAAGTTTTAAAGGGGTCTCCCCATATAGGGCGCTCCATCAAAGACAGTCAAGCAGGCAGTCGTATGAAAGGTCTCAATGGGATCTTTTCAAAGCAGGTCTTTAAATTATCTAGTCAGTATCGAGGAGGGTAGGAGGGTTTCGCCCGAAATTTTTGCATACCTCCCCCTCTCTTGATTAGTCACCTTCGCTCTTAAAAATTGTAGGAGAAGGACAAATACGTAAGAAACCAAAATTCGCTCAATTTTATTGGTAATAGTATAACATATCGATTTCACATTTTCTGTTTTTAATTGAATCTTCCGTAAAGCAAAAAATGTTAGTCAATAATTTTAGTAATGCTGCAACAAAAAGATGGTCAGTAAAAATGGAGTAACAAGGGGTTTTCTTTCAAAACAAGAATACTTGTATATCATACGTCATCAAAGGTTTTCTTAAGTTAAATATGAAGGTTAACTACCAAACTCTTCTGACATGAGCGTAGTTCTACCTACTCAACTTGTAAAAGATTCATCGTTAGAAGCGATTAGGTTTGGGTGCTCCTGAAAAGATTAGATTCACGCTCCAGAATGCCGTCTGTTACAGGCGGAATGGTAGGGATTCATGCTCTAGACCTTGGATAGTTAGGAGTTTTGTGCCTTAGTACAATTTTCCATTTGAGACGAAGCGAAGCTTTGACTAGATGTTCAATCACTTTCATATATAGATACGCCATGCGTTCATTGTGCAGGCTACTAGCTTTACATAGCTTTAATGCCATCTATCATCAAAGCACTTAGGAGCTAGTTCGGGTGTGCCTAAGCATCCAGTTAACCTTATTTACACCAAATTGCAGTTGTTCAGTAAGATGGCTCTGCCACTCTTACTTTTATTTATAGCTACTTGTCTATGACAATTTTTGGGCATTTTATTGAATGGCAGACTTACGGTCTGGGCAGTCTTACATCTTTTAGGATCCTGTTTATTCATTAGATATTTGAGATTGGTGGCCCAAACTAAGAGTTCCTAGTCAGTAAAGTCAGATGTTCAGCTCTTTTTCTTCTGGTTGCAAGTAAAATGAGCCTTTCTTCCGATTTTCCTCTATATTTGGAACTTTTGCACTAAGAATTATTGGTCGGTGTCCATGAAATGATATGAACCTGTTGTGATATAGAGTAATTAACGCGTGTAGTGGTGTAAAATTTTAAGCCACCTTTCCTCTGTAGAACAGACTTCCCATCTATTTCCCTTTTTCCACATGTGGTAGTTACTTCTACTGCCTCAGGGCTATATAGAGTTAAAATTTGTTCATGATTTGTTGTGTTTCGGCAACATAGATTTATTGGTCAAAACTCAGATTCGTTATCTAAACTCATATATCCCGCAGGGGGAATACTGGCTGACAGGAATATTCTTGGAGGCTAGCATTCGTTGTGGAGTTCCGCCTTTAAGTACCCGAGGAAATTCCCGCAGAGGGAAAGTAACAACAATGATGATTCAACCAGCGGCTGCTGCCACGATGTTAACAGCACATCGGGAGCGGGACTATAGGCGACAAAAACGACGATGAATACAATGACAGGAAACGCGGACGAAAAATGGAGATTAAAAGAAAGTCTTGTCCACACTTAGATTCTTGAGGCGTTTGGGCGTAGCAACAAAAGTGATGAAAACGCCAGAGCGTCCTAAAAAGGAAAAGTGGGAAACTCTGCAGGACGCGCCAGGTGTTCGAGCGGTCGAGAAAAATATAAAGAATATCGACAGTTTGACTGTTACTGCTGCGATCGCTACCAAAGCGACCGAAGCAAAGGTTGTGAATCTCGAACTAGTAACAAACCACCCAAAAGCCCACAAAGAGATCACGGCAGGAAAAGCCAGGAGTGACCAGTCAAATAAAGTGCTGTTGTGTGATTTGATTTCATCACCACCATCGAAAATGTGGCGGAAATAGTGTACTCAGAAACGGAAGACGCTAGCCAAGAAAGGTGATTACAAAGTACAATTGCCGCCTAGCGACATGAAGAAGAAAGGCTAATCTGCATGCGATTCACCAAAAATCAAAAAACAGTACAGATTGGGATTCTTGATAAAGAAGAATTCCTAGACCATATAGGGCATTATCAAAAGAGCTGGTTAAAGGCCAAAGAGGACCAGAACGCTGAAGAAGAGTAGAAGGCTAAAAAGCGCTGAGGGCTAAGTCTACAAAGCACGCACAGATAGCTCCACCATGAAGCATCAATAAAAGAATGGCGTCTAGCCCAATTCCTTATCCGATCAGGATAAGCGAAGGAAGAAAGAAGCACTTGATGGGCGCAGAACGCCAGATCAGGGGTTTCAGATAGTACTGACAAAAGGAGCAAAGAAAGCCGCGAAGAAATTCCTTCAAAAAGTGCCAGAAAATGAAGTTCGCACCGATGTCCAGCAAGAAAAAAGACCTGATGCAAAAGACGAAAGAAAGAAGCCCTGACGAAGATCCTGGCTGCAGGCAATGCTCGTAAAATCCCAAGGTGGCCGGGCCTACGCGGAGTTGCTGCAAGTTATCGGGGAAAATATAAGGCCCGAAGACAGCAACACTGCCATACTGGTCGAAATTGGAGTAAAGACTGACAACAAGGAAGTATTCTGTGACACAGTATAGAAAGTTCTCGGCAAAAGCGCAAATATAGCCTCGATAGACCTGATGGCAACGATCGAAATAAGAGACATTGACTGCTTCACGGGTTGGATGGTTTTGTGTGCATTTGGTGCTCAAGGACAATCTTCTTTAGTGTGTACCCAATGCCGAATGAAGTGATATCATCTTTCCAATTTCCAAGCCAAGCTGAATGCTTTGGAAGGCGCAGAAACCAATGTACCCGTTAGGGGAGACTTCAACGCAAAAGCAATCGAATCGGACATGTCTTTAACAGAGCGGTGGGAAAAGCGAATCTTAGAAATGGCGGCCAGGATTGCGCTCGTCATACTTAACACCGGAAATAGCCCGACTTTCCGCCGTATTGGTTGTGAAGGAGCAATACCTGACGTGACATTCGCCTCGGAGTCGTTAGTATGGAGGCTACACAATTGGAGAGCATTAGAGGACTACACAGCCAGTGATCATCAGTGCATTCTGCTTGAGATCAGTGATGTTGCCTCCCGACGTCCGTGCTCGCGGCTTTCTACAATTGGATGGAACATCGGATCGATGAACGTCAAGAGGTTCGTCGAAGTGCACATTGTAGGTGCTCCGCAGCAGGGAGATTCGTAGAGAATGAAAGAACTGGCAGCTCAAGACATGGTGAACTCAACTATGAGCATCATCATGATTGTTTGTAATGCTTCTATGCCCTGTCGAAAACCTCGGCACGGCATGCCTCCAATGTAGTGGCGGTCGACTGAAATCACTGGAAAGCAAAGGGAGTGTTGCAAGCTTCGGCGTGAGGCTCAACGGGCACAGAACCGTGATGAGGTATGCAACCGGGTAGCAGCATATAAGTTGGCTAGGAAATGCATTCGCAAATTGATTAACAATAGCAAGGCTCACTGCTGGCAAGATGTAATGGACAATGTGGATAAGGATACGTGGGGCCTTGGCTACAAGCTAGTTATGCAGAAACTTGGCGCCATACAGCAACCTTGCTTACATGAAGTGGAAAAGATGCACAAGATAGTGTGGGTACTCTTCCCCGCCCATCGCGTCTATGTTGAAGCTGTTCACTGTGAACCAGCAATCAAGTGTTCACTCTTCATACAGCCGGTACTGGAAAAGGCAGGCCTTTCTCTGAAAGCAAGGAGGGGTCCAGATCCAGGCGGTGTTCCAGCTGAGGTGTTGCAACTTGTCTATCACCATTGTTCTGACTTGCTTTTCAGCACATTCAACGCTTGCCTACGGGACGGGATTTTCCTAGTACGATGGAAGGTGGCAAGGCTCGTGCTGTTCAGCAAGGGGAAGGGAAACCCCTTATCGCCGTCTGCATACCGCCCGTTATGCATGCTAGACACTGCTGGGAAAGTGCTAGAGAAACTGATGCGATTCGTGCTGCTGGAGACCTATCTCTTCGGCAGTACGGTGTTAGAGCAGTACGCTCCACCATTTATGCAATTGCAGAGGTGGTAAGTGCTTTTCAAAAGTCAGAGGCATTCTGCCGCACCAAGCAAAGGATAGGCCTGTTGGTGACCCTTGACGCTAAGAAGGCCTTCAACCCAGCTAGATGAGTGCATATTCATGATACGCTGGAAACCCCTTTTCAAGTTCCAGAGTATTTAATGGAATGCAAGTTACACCGGGTGTTACCCAGAGATTTACTCATGGTCCAGACCTGTGGGACTTGTCTTATGATGGGCTGCTGAGACTGGAGATGCTACGTAAGTTGTGTTTGATCGGCTATGCGGATGAAATTGCTGCTCTTGTCACTAGACGCACCGTTGAACAAACACAACTTAGGCCAGGTATGCTAAAGTGCCGAGTGAGAGATTGGATGACTGCTCGCCGGTTCAGTTTAGCACTGGAGTAAAACTTCTTATAGTTCATTAAAGTAAAATTGTAACAAAAAACAGCAAGTAAAATATGTTTTAATTTTCTTTGATCTGTAAATAATAAAAGCTTGATGCAGTATAAACAAGTTGGGTAAACAGACCTACGCTCATGTCAGAAGGGTTTTGTATTCAATTTAGAAAATGCAGTCACCAGATCGAATCAAATCAAGAAACATGTGAAAGACGATTTGATTGGAGAAAATGTGAAATACGAAGATCATACTAGTATTAACAAAGTTGAACGAATTTCGACTTCTGAGGTTTTTGGTATTGTTATACTCATAAATATCTCCCTTGATAATTATTTCAGATGGATGATGACGGAGGAAACACATTTTTCATGTATTTCCCCCCTGTGCCCCCACTGAAGCTAAAACTGACAGATTAACAACTGTTTTGAAAAGCTCCCATGAAAACTTTCATTTCATACTCATATCGGCTACGTTTGATACATTTTTTTTTCAGGGGCCACTTTCCTGTACTGTTATCATCGATTAATGGCCAATTTTTTTGAATCCTAGAATGGTTACAAAACCCTTTTGCTAGGAGCTCTCTCCCACCTCCTTGACTTGTATCACTTATGAGCATTAATTGTAGGTACTCATCTTCAGTCATTCATTAAATTGAATCAAGTGTTCAAAGCATGCACCTTAAACGTTGAAGTTGGGAAAAACTAACTCAAAATTATTCAACCTTCGCATTTAAAACAGCCACCATTTTGTTTTATGATTACTGATACCACTAGCTGAACCGATTCTCAAAGATATACATGGCACCTATCATTCCTGAAATTTTCATGTAAATCCTAGCAAAACTGTAGTGTCTGAGTCGGTAAAAAGCGCATGTTGTTCCATAGCCATATGTTGCCATAGTAATAAATGCAGCGCATATTGTTTCATAGTAATACAGGAAAATTCAAACCGCTATAACTTCGCTAAATATGATTCAATCTTTATGAAACTTTCAGAATAAATCAATCTTATAAATAGACATCTACGTACTGAATTTCATTAAATTTAAGGGTACCGTTAAGATTTTATTCAAGAAAACTTAAAATCGATAAATCATACTATTACTAACAAAGTTGAGTGTATTGTGACTTCTCACGTATTTGTTGTTGTTGCACTCACCAAGGCCTACATTCCTGATTTTTTTCAGATTTTTCGGATCACAGGTGTCCAATCGCGAGGGGGGGGGGACACAAATTTTTCGTGTATTTCCCCTCCCGGTGCGCCCCTCGACGCAAATTTTGACAAACTAAGACCTGTTTTGAAAAGTTCTCATCAAGACCTTTCATTTGATACCCATATCGGCTACCTTCAATGAAATTTTTTTTTCGGGGGGTCACTCCCCTACACGGGGAGACCCCCCTTAAATACCTTATAAAATTGTTTTGTAGTTGAACTTTGAAGAGATCACCACTTTACACCTATATACAAAATTTGATGTTTCTAGCTTAAGTAGTTTCCGAGAAAAACTGCTGTGACACACGGACGGACGGACGGACGGACGGACGGACGGACGGACGGACGGACGGACGGACGGACAGACGGACAGACGGACAGACTGGTCGCGAAACTAGTAGGGTTTTGTAAAATTATTTTACAAAACCCTAATAAACCATTTGCCTGCTGTTGCATAAGCACTTGAAAATTGGAGTGTAGGATTAATATTTCTTATGCATTAATATTAAAAGTAATCAAATCATAAAATCAAATAAATTTGTCATAAATCCTTTCTTCCACTATGTCTCTTGGCTTCTCTTGGCTCTCCTTTATTATTTTTAATATATTCATTCTGCCTGAATCAATTAGTTCTTACTTGTTTCTTTAATCATTCGCATGATGATATTTAACAAGTTGAGTAAGCAGGAGAGTGCTCCTACTAGAAGGTCTTTGTAAGCATCCTAGGGTTTCAAACAAATTTTCAGGGTTTTGTAAAATAATTTTACAAAACTCTACTAAAATCGCGACCAGTCTGTCCGTCCGTCCGTGTGTCACAGCAGTTTTTCTCGCAAAGTACTTAAGCTAGAAACACAAAATTTTACATTTAGGTGTAAAGTGGTGTTCTCTTGAAAGTTCAATTACAAAAAAAATTTATGAGGTATTTAAGGGGAGTGGCCCCCAAAAAAAAAAACAAATTTTATTGAAGGTAGTCAATATGGGTATCATATGAAAGGTCGTAATGATAACTTTTCAAACAGGTCTTAAACTGACATTTTTTGCTTTAGGGGGCGCACACGAAGGGGAAATACACAAAAAATTTGTGTCCCCCCCCCTCGCGATTAGACACCTGTGATCCGATAAATCTGAAAAAAATCATAGAGGTAGATGTTTATGAGTACAACAACAACAAATACCTTAGAAGGCGAAATTCGCTCAACTTTGTTAATAATAGTATGATATTCGAATTTCACATTTTCCCTAATAAAATCGTATAGGTACCCTTAAACTCGATATTTAAGTAGTAACACATAAAGGCCTAATACTCTCTAAGTTTGATGAAAACCGAAACATATTCGCGGAAGTTATAGCCATTTGAAATTTCTCCAATTACATTAACAATAACACACAGTTTTGGTATTTCATGGACTTTCAGACACTGCAATTTTGATTTGAGTGATTTTTGTTGGTTTGGAACAAAATGGCGACCGTTGAAAATGGAGAAACAATGGATTTTTCTTTAAACGTGCAAATCTCTTTGACATGTTTTTTGCCTTGATTTGTTGCTGGTGACCGTATTTTGGGGAGGTGGGGTACAAAACCCTTCCGACATGAGCGTAGGTCTGTGTGCCCAACTTGTTTAGTAGTGTAAACCGATAATTTGAATTATTCATCAAACACTTGGATAAGAAATCGTGCCACGGTATGGAAAAGATGCAGAGTTTCTTTCATAAGGACATTGCAGCGGCCATTTTGATGGGGCTTAAATAATTTTTCTGAATGCTCAGCCGATTAAACATATTTAAATAAGAGACTTTTCCTTAAGTTTTCATAAAATTTTGAAGAAAATAAAAGTGCCTAGGTCAATTTGAAACATGTATCAACCACAAACACGTGTTATTGTTGTTGTAATTCCATTCAATTGAAATGGCTGTAACTCACTCAATTGAGCATTAAGATCTTATACTAGTCTATGTGATTATAAAATTTCAAGAAGTTTAAGGATGCAGTTTCGATTTTATGGGCAAAAATGTAAAATCTACAAATCATAAATCATTTCTGAGGTATTTGTCACCCTTGTACTCATTAAGATCCACCTCTGTGATTATCTTCAAAATTTTCTGCTCAAAGGGGTCCAATCGCGAGGAGGGACACAAAATTTTGGTACATTTTGGATGGTGATGTTCGCCGAGATCGGCCTTATCTGAAGACTCGTGATTGCGCTGGCAGGCTGACATTGTGGTGTCGTGGAGCGGGTTCTTTTCCCCAGCACAATTCGCAGATACAAATACGGAGGCGTTGAGGCCGAGGTAACCTACTAAGGGTGGAAATTGCCAAAGCACACAACAAACGGGGCCTGGAGAAAACAGACGGGACTTGGGAGTACTTCATCCTTATCGAAGATATTTATGGCCCCCAAATAAAAATGGGGCATCCAGGTGGAAGCGGATCCGGATCAAGAGTGTAGACATGACCATATATTTTCCATTTAAATGAAAAACTCATACAAACACAATTTGCATGAATTTTTCCCTTAATATAGTACTATACAATAAATGAGCATGCGAGCGGAAAGCCACTCTACCCTGCGAGAGCACCTGTAACGTCATTAAAATGGGTGAGCTATGACAAACTTACCTTGAAATTTTATGTTAATTCAATAAAAATTATAAAAATGTGTTTCTTTTTTAGTTACGAGAAGAAAAGAAGTGTATGAGAAATAGGGTATAAATCTATTCAAAAACACAAGGGATTTAAATGAATGATTATGTAAAATCTATTCTATTTTCCGACAACAACCTGCTAGAAATGGTATGCCATCATAATGATTGGTTATGGAATATAAAATGAATATTCAAAACTACAATACACAATGCATTGACAAAAAAAAGGAACCAAAAGGGTATTTACCCATCATCCTCGGCGAGCGCTCGTAGATGGTGTGGGCGATTTACAATGATGTCGACGAGTGGTCAACGTTTTCGAAACTATTGAAATGATGGCATGCCCACTGAATATCTAATTTTAACTTTGACTTTATGTAAAAAATAGTTATACAACATATACGTGAAAAGTTTGCGTTTTATAAAAAAAAGATTGGAATTATACTTTAATGGAACTTCATCTTTAAGTTTTTTCGTTATTGATGGATTTAGGAAAAAGCAGTAGGGCTTATTTCATACACCCGATTTGTAAGTTTGACTATTTCCTTCTAATCGGTAGAGACAAATGAGCTCTTTGGAGTACGGGCGCTACGCTGATTCCATCAACCGTCATAAAAACAAAGCGATTTGAAGTATAGGTCAATTGACATAGAAAATATATCCATCGGGGGGTAAAAAAATACGAAACAAGAGCTTCGATCCTGGCCGAAATACTATTGCTTTTTGAAGTCTATATGAAATGGTTAATTGTCGTGGCAACACTTCACTTTTGTTATTTCTGAATTGATACACCTGAGTTCCAATTATCCGTGCTTAAAATGGTGCTATTTGCTTTTTAATGGAACGTATAGTTTGGTTGTCAGTCGCTCAGTAAATGCTTTTTCAAATCGAATGAGCGAACGACAAAGACACATTCTTTGACACTGTTCTGATTTGATTTGTGCAAGAGTCACTCTGAATCACGATATGTGACCGAACACAAGAAACATAAACCCTTCAGGCAAACAACGGGAGCACCAACAGCAAGTTGGCAGGCATCAGAGTAATATTTCCACAAACCAAATTTCGTTTTAACGCTATGCACAGATTGGTTTTTAACTGCTCGCCTATTTCTTGGCAATGGACTTCTCCAACTTCTTTTTTTCCGACTTCAACCTTTCTCAAATAGTGCAGCTGCCCCAGAATGACAATATTTTTCCGACACTCATTTACGTGTCATTCGCGGTGCAAACGAGGCGCTGTAGGATCAAATGGATGCTGATGATTAATTTGGAGGGGTACAAAGTCTAAAGTGAAACGAAACGACGAAAAAAGGTAAACAAAGTTGTTGGAAAAGCCGTGAGTTGGATTTTGTACGGATGGAGATGCAAATCCAAATGCAAAATCTACCACAATGAGCCGTAAGACAAGCCCAAACGTTGAGCACGTCGAGGAATCGACAAATTCGGGTCTTCCTCCGCGCTTTGAGCAACGACAGCGATATTTTCAGCAGAACGAATGTTGCGATGATGCACAAGCCATCAATAACCGATCTATTCTCTTCAAGTTTTCTCACAGTGTATGAAATTGTTTGCTGTGTAGGTCGATTATGTCGACCGTAATCGACTCGTAAAGCCCTAAATGTTGATACAGCAGAATCACCATTCTTATAATAAAATTTAAAAATTTTAACTTGTTCTTCGACTGTTAAATGATCCATATTTCTAAATTGCAAACCTTTAACCAAAAAAACACGCTTTGGATGATATTTAATTCTGACAGATGTCAAATGGCAGGGTCATACTTTCCTACCACGAATTGGATAACCCTGTACATTTTCCGCTCAGGACACTTTTGACTGTTTTTTTAACTCCTAATTTCTCAGTTTTCTGTTCAAATTCACTGCCGTCACACGGCTTTTTTTCACCATACGATTCCTCTGCAACTCTATTAAATTTCGCGCTCGCCACACGAAGTAAACGCTTTCTTGTGTCGGCTTCTACCAAGACCTCCATCACATCACAAGAGAACAAACAAGATTTTATTTGCCACGGGAACGAGCGAATAAACATTCGATCAAATTACCGGATCCGCCCAAGCAGATCTGCTCACTTCTTGCGATCACCCACTGTACGGTACATGAGTGACGAGCTCACTCATCCATCTAATGGAGATTGCATTGCAGCAATGCAATTCGTGGATAAGCTACGTTATAAAGGGGTTGCTGTGTCAAAATTTTAATTATAAATTTAAATAATTATTTTTTTAAATTTACAATTAAAATTGGATCAGCATTATGATGGTTTTCGAGCAGTTTGCGAGCGACAGCTTGATTACTACAATCACGAAGATAAACTGTCTGCCACATTTTCCGCATTTCGTGTCATCGTTTGAACTTAAAGTTCAGATGTGAGGTGCATTTTTCGCTATGTTCATTGAAAAAACAATTCTTTTTTTTATATTCTTTAATAAATTCTAAGCTTAGAAATTTTTATTCAATGTAAGAAATTTGCTCAGTAATATTGCAATTACAATTTGATTTGAGAATTTGGTCTCTTTTACTAGCTAAGCGTTATTGTGTTGAAGAAACCCAAAGAACATTTATCATTAAGTAAGCTAAATCATGCGAACAGTCACTGGAAAGCGCCAAACAATGACACCTTTGAAATCTTATAATTCGATGACAAATCTTCTGGGTTTCAGACAAACAAGTTGCTCTGTTTGACAAGAAAACCAAATTTCACAGAAATATGAGTTTATTTCACAATTTTTACTAGACATGAACTAAATCATGTTGTTTTAAGTTTTGCGGGGAGGCACAATAAATATTTTCGTACCAAGTTTTTATCATTTCTATTTTAGAACCTTTCTAATCTATGTTAGAATATTGCTTACCTATTACGGCAGAAAGCATTTATTGCAATTATATTAATTGCTTTGTGTACGTTGGCGTCGCAAATGGTAAACTTGGCCAGAAATGATGGGTTCAAGATCTTAGCGATACATAAATCAACCACATGTACTAACGGTGCATACTAAGCAATGCTAGCACTCTTACACAGTCTGCATGTGTGCAGAACTGATAAATAAATTATATCTAATTATGACGCTAATTGACAATCGACCGTGAAGAGAATTAAATAGAATTGCTAGGAAATTACGGAAGACTTCCCCTTTTGAGTGTACAAACTAATTATATTCACCCCGCGTATGCTATTTAGAACCAATTTTATTTTTAAGTCATACGTGATGGTATGGTTGGATGATTGCCCACGTTTGCTCGCAATATTCTTTGTTTTACAAATTAATCTACCTTTATTTCAAATCATTCAGAATTCAAAAGTGTGATGGGTCAATTTCAATAGTACGTATTCAAAAGTATTAGTCCTTTCGTTGAAAAAAATGCATAATTTTTCTATTTTAACAGATTATTTAAATTCCTCTGCAAAACTCGAATGCTTATATATCTTTCTAATCTGAAAGCAAAACTAATTTGTGTATTTAAACGCAATCTTGCATTCAAATCACGACGACGAAATTGGTTTGCAATGAGATTCGATCTTTTAACCAGAACAAATAGAACGGTACTACACCACCAGCATCTGCAAGCATCAATACATGGGTTGGCTAAGCTCTTTAAGCGAACAACGAAATGCCACTATTGTATTCCATCCATTCCAATCAAAATGGCATGAACACAAAAGCCTGAAGTAATTCCCCAGCAAACCATTGTTCATTTTGGAATAAAACAAGCTTGAAGCAGATTTACTTGATCTTTTCTTTCTTCCTTGAACGAGTACTTTCTTCAAGCTCACCAAGTTGGCGACGACGCGCCCGCAATACTAAGAATAAGAAATCTTCGTCATTGTTGCGGGAATCGTCGAAAGCGAAAATCTCTTCTTTGACCATTCATGCAGCTCGTCTTTGAGAAGGAAAAGCTATCAAGGGAAAAACTCTTTCTTTCCATTCATTTCCCAATCCAGTCCCCGCTTGATGCGCTTTTCGTTTGCATTGAACAACTTAGCAAATTGAGTCCATTTCAAGGAAAACCTTAAGGCTCTTGTGTCCAGATTACAAGGATCCATATATACATGGAATAATGCTCAAAACCGATTACTTCAGTTAAGCTTTAATTTCCTTGATTAGCTGCATTGTATAATTGTGCCAGTGGATGCAGGTTGGAAACATTAAGGAAATTGAAAAGACGTTTTCATTAGTAAGAAAGGGATAAGAGTTTTGTTATTGCAGCCATCTTACTGTTCTTTGAGTTGGAAAATTGAAAGCTAAGTTAATTAAATAAATAAATTTTCGAGACTCTGAAAAATTGAAGAAAAAACAACGAAGAGGCTTGAAAAATGTTACGAAAATTAATTTCATGAAACATAAACTTAAAAATTGCCTCTAGACAAGTTTTAACGTTTAACAATTGAAGTAAGCAAGATGATTCTTTTGCCAGAAGGATGCTTAATTCATCATTAGAAACGCGGACGCCTTTCTTGTACCCTAGATACTCCAATTTAAGAAAAAATTTATCTCATTACAGAGGCCGCTACTTTATTCCATATCTTTGATGAATATAGTATTGAATGAATGGTTAGATAAATTCGTTTTAATTGGGGTAAATTCAAATAGTTGTTGCATGATTAAGTACATAAGGACTATGCAGAAATTTTATACTCGACTATTAGAGTATGAAATTTCATTACCTTCAAAAATTATATTTGCTATTCTTAGTAAAGTTGATCGAATTCCGAGCTGGAGTTATCGTCTCTTTCCTAATGCATCTATTAATACAGTTTTGGTAAGCTTTCCTGAAAAAAGGTATCGTTTATGAGCTCTATGCTCATAACCGATTCCGAAAAAAATTGCCATTACTTAAAATACCAATCGGAGGCAAACTTTTTAATCTATCACTGAAATATGCAGAAAAACATTGATGTGGCACTTTAACGGATGGAAATGTAGACAGTTCAATATGTTGCATTTTCAGTAGAAACATGTTGAAAAATGTAAAGAAATATTTTGGGAGACAAAAAACCTTTCGAAACCTGCAGAAAGGCCTCGCAATGGATTGGACTCACGGCAACGACCTCGCAATCGGAAAAAGGACTATGGCATTGGATCCTGGAACATCAGATCACTCAATAACCCTGGCGCTGCTAAGAGCCTTTTACAACAGGCCAGTCAATACAAATTTAAAGTACTGGCCCTCCAGAAAATGAACTGGACTGGAAACGACATTCAAGATATGAGATCGCGCACAATATTCAAAACTGGGAGTCCTACTGGAAAACGAGAATTCGGAGTGGCCTTCATTCTGAATAGAGAGTTAAAATCGGACGTTATTGATTTCAAGGCAATAAACGAACGATTGTGTGCGATCCGTATAAAAGCAAAATTCTTCAAAATCAAGCTTATCAATGTTCACGCCCCAACCGAAGGCAAGGACAAAGAAACGAAGGAAACGTTCTACAATCACCTGGAAAGACTAGTTGACTCATTGCCTACAAACAACACAAAAATAATTCAAGGTGATTTGAACGCTTAGGTTGGCAATGAGATATCTCGTTTGGGAACGACTGGAGGATATAGCCGCCACGATGAAACAAATGACAACGGCCAGCACCTGATTGACTTTGCATGTAGCAGAAATCTTGTCATACGTTAGGCTTGCTTCCCACATTGACGCATTCATAAAATGACCTGGGTATCACCGGATGGCAACACACAAAACCAGCTCGATCATGTTCTGATCCAACAACGTTGGGCCTCGAGCATACTTGACGTCTGTACATACCGACGAGCCAATTGTAACTCAGATCATTGCTTGGTCAAATTAACCTATCGATATCGTATGTCAAAGGCATGTTCGGTGAAGGGCAGCTCGCTACAAAAATTTGACGAAAAGCTCCAAACGGCGCATGTGGCCAAAAGTTTCCAGGAGATCCTCGACAACCAGCTGGATCCCATCTTATCAGAGGCATCGTTAAAGACAAGCAACGAGCTCTGGATGGAAGTGAAAGCAGTTATTAAGACTGTGACAGAACATCATCAAGCCCGGCACAAGAGGAATGATTGATTCGATGATGAGTGCCAGAATGCGCTATATAGAAAAAATCAGGCGTACAAAGATTACGCAGGTAGGAAAACCAGGACGAAGAGAGAACACTATGAAAATCTCAGAAGAGTAGCGAAAAGGGTAATTAGAATTAAGAAAGGAAAATACTATGATGACCAAGTGAGAAGTATAGATGTTAGTTCAGTGAGCAACAACACAAACCAAGCATAACAATTAGTGAAAAGCCTGAAACGTGGCTATCAGCCCAAAACCACGCTCTGTCATCATGGCATTGGCAATATCATTGCTGATGAAACCAAGATTAAGGGAAGATGGGCATCATATTTCAAGAACCTCCTTAATCTTCCGCACAGCTCCAGAGCATCGGAGTCTATAGATATTTGCGGGGAGGCTCCATTGGCCCCACCAACTCTGGATGATGTTTGTTCCATCATTAAAGCCCAAAAGAATAATAAAGCGCCGGGCATCGATGAGATTCCAGTAGAGCTCATCAAATATGGTGGCAGCAGCGTGCATAAAGCTATTCACAAAGCCATCCAGCACATTCGGCAACAAGAACATATGCCGAAAGAGTGGAGCCAATCAATTATATTCCCTATCCACAAAAAGGTGACAAGTTGCAGTGCGAAAATTATAGAGGCATATCAGTAATTTGTATGGCGTACAAAGTATTTTCACAAATCTTAGAAAATAAAATCGAATCATATGCCAACAGTATTATTGGGGCGTATCAAGGTGGTTTTAGAGCGGCTAGGTCAACAATAGGTACTTGAAAAATGCTTGGAGTTCAACATAGATATGCACCAAATTTTCATTCACTTTAAGCAAGCATACGACATTATTGATCGTAACGTGCTGTACCAAGTAATTGCTTCGGCATCCCAGCCAAATTAGTTCGTCTTACCAAAATGACAATGACGTCGAAGACCTCTCAAGTCTGCATCAATAACCAATTCACCGATGCCTTTAACACAAATATCTGATTAAAACAGTGAAATGGGCTGGCCCTATTGCTGTTCAATTTGGCTCTAGCGTACGTCATAAGGAAGCTACCTGTCGATACACGTGGTACATTACTATACAAGTCGAGGCAAGTGGTAGCCTATGCAGACGATATCATTATTTTGTCGTGGTCATTAATCACTGCCAAAGAACTCTTCCTGAAAGTCGACAGCGAAACAAAACCAGTTGGGCTATAAATCAATGAAAATAAAACAAAGCTCATGACGCAGTCGAAGAAAACTACCTCGAATACACAGAATATTAGATTTGGCGAATAAAGTATCGAAAATGTTGGTGAATATGTGTATCTAGGCGCCAAAATAACGAAGACGGGTAACGACGAAATAAGTCGAAGAATACAGCTCGCAAAAAATTACCTAATCTGTTCTGACGATCTTGAAGATTAGCTGCATACACAGGAAAACAAAGCTTCAAGTATACAAATCTGTGATAAGACCTGTGTTATGCTATGGGTGTAAAACATGGACCTTAACCCAAGCATCCGCAAATTAATTGAACGCCTTTGAGCGACGTGTCCTGAGGCGAATAATCGGCGCGAAGGTAGACGGATAACAATAGCGAATTCGATACAACCATGAGTTGTATGAAATTTTTTACGAACCGGAGGCCTCAGCGATTGTGAGACTGCGGAAGCTGCAATGGCCTGGACACATGAATCGTATGGACGAACAACGGTTACCCGAAAAGTTATTCGCTGGGAGAACTGAAGGCCGGAGACCAGTGGGGAAACTGAGAAAATGCTGGTCTGACTCGGTCGACGAAAACAGTTCATCGTTGCTTAGATTTCGAAGGTGGAGGACGCGGTCAATGCACCGAGACAGTTCGAGGCGCTATTTGCAGGAAGCGAAGGGTCGATAGGTGCTGTAGTGCTACGAAGAAGATGAAGAAGAAGATATACCTACGCTCATGTCAGAAGGGTTTTGTAGCCAACTTCTCCGAAATGCAGTCACAGCACCGAATGAAGTAAAGAAACGTGTCAAAGAGATATGCACGTTTAAAAGAAAATTCATTGTTTCTCGCCATATTTTTGCAAAATTACAAAAATCACTTAAATCAATAACTCCCAATAATATTTATGTTATTGATGTTATTTGAAAATTTTAAGAAGAACGAATCAAAATTTACCGTGTTTGATTCGATGGAAAGTCGATAAAATAACAAAATCTTGTGATATTGTTGTTGTGATTAGAGAAATTTCAAATTCCGTGTATCTATATCATTCGACTTTTATCAAACTCACAGAGTATAAGGACTTTTTATAAGACTGCTTAAATATCGAATTTCGTTGTGTTTAAGGGTACTTATACGATTTTATTGGGGAAAATGTGAAATTCGAGGGTCATGCTATTATTAGCAAAGTTGAGCGAATTTTGACTACTAAGATATTTTTTGTTTTTGTGCTCATAAACACCTACCTCCATAATTTTTTTCAGATTTTTACATCACAAGTGTCCAATCTTGAGGAGGGACACAATTTTTTCGCATATTTCCCCTCCCTGTGCGCCCCTCGAAGCAAAAAAGGTTAATTTAAGACCTGTTTTGGAAAGTTCTTATCAAGACCTTTCATTTGATTTCCATAATGGCTACCTTTGATGAATTTTTTTTTGCCCAGGGCCGCTCCCTTATATGGGGAGACCCCCTTAAATACCTTATAAAACTGTTTTGTAATTGAACTTTGAAGAAAGCACCACTTTACACCTATATAGAAAATTTGATGTTTCTAGCTAAGATATTTTGCGAAAAAATTGCTGTGACATGCGGATGGACGGACGGACGGACAGTCATACGGACAGACAGGACGCGATTTTAGTAGGGTTTTGTAAAATAACTTTGCGAAACCCTAAAAATAGGATCTGTTGTATACTCGAATTTAATTGGTATTTTCTTGAAGTTAATTTGTTAAACTTAATATAATTCAAAGATCGCGCCATTTATGATAAGTAGTGCAGTTGTAATATTTTCAAATTTATCCAAACGAATTCGCAGCTGATAGAAGATGTAGTGATTTTCAACAAATTTCAATTCAGCACCTTCTTAGCCGCGCTAAGATGCACACGTATTCCGCTGAATAAACCAAAATAATTTTAAGTTGAACACTTCACCCTTTTTACATCAATTTAATGTAAATCTGTACGATCATTTTTTGCCCTACAGTGAGCTTTTATTACTTCGTGCGGATCATAGAGGTATACACTGGAGACGGCGAGCTTTCATTTCCCATATAAAATATTGAAGTCTCTTAATACATGCTCAATACGAACAAACATTTCATGTACGTATACTCCAATTTTCGAAAGCTTTTAGACTTTCACGAATGAGCTTACGTATGATTGCCTAAATGCTATCATTGTTCGAAATTAATTTCGAAATAGCTAAAAAAGTTCATTATTTTTAGTTTTCTCTCTAATGATCATAAAGCATTTACAATTGTAAACAATGCCTCCAAATATTGTTCAACAAACTTCTTTCTTTTCCATAAAATGTACTAACAAACTACGAAGTGCGCCACATTTAAATCGTTTTCGATCGAAATCAACAATTGTGATACCCCTAATTCCGGAAATAATGTTTCAGCTGATGGAAAACAGTCAGCTGACAATTCTTGCGAAAATTCCATCAAAATTCGTAATTTTTACAAATTTTCAATGAAAACGCTTATCGAGTGGTTTGTATAAGTGATTTCGAAAATAAAGTGTTCAATGTGTAAACGTGAGTAAAAGTGTGAAAGCGTCATCGAGTATTTTTCATTATTTAGGTAAGTAAAGTGCAGTCTAGGAAACAATTATGTATCCGGGTATAATTTTCGTGATGTTTTCTGTGTCCGTCCAAGTTTTCGGTGCGTTTTGTGAATGAAAACATAATTTCGAATGTTGTGTGAATCGTTCCTACTATAGACGGTATATGGGAGACGCGAATTTAAAGATTTTCTCGGTTAAAACAGATTTGATGCCGGTCATAGCATTCCGATTACATGCAACTGAAACTCGCTTGCATTGCAAGTATTTACGCGCTTTTTTTTCTGATTTTTATTCCTACGGATTTAAATGAGCCTGTTATCCTTAAAACTTCGTGTTGAAGTAATTAATTGTGTTTATAAGTAAAAGTTCGTAGTTATCAAAGTGCAAATTGCATATGAAATAGATGTTCCGCGCAAATGTTGAAGTTTTGTCGGCTCCGTCCATAATGGTGTTAAGATTAAATTGTTGAAAATAATTAGTTTTGTTGTTGCGAAGGTGCTTGTAAAAGTTTCATGTACCGGAGTAAACGTTTTAATTGAAAAACTTTGAAAGTTTTCTAAAATACGAGATCTTGTATCAATGCAGTGCACCTACAATATGGGAACTGTTTTATTAATTTCGAAAACTGGTCGGTTGAATTTAAAAATGTTTTTCTATGTTTCTGAAGTCGTGGTGATGGGACTGAAATTATTGTTGAAAATCGAGCCAATTAATGCAGAAATGCATGCATGGCGGTTTAATTTGAAAATATTTGTTCATTTACCGGAAAACGAAGAAAACTGACTTCAAAGTGGAAATGAAAGGATGAAATGAATTTTATGGAGGTGATATTAAATCACCATATAATATCACTAATATAGCACCGCTTTTAAAAAATGTTATTCATCTTTCTTACTTTAGAGTCGGTTTTTTTTTAATTTTAGGTGGATTTCTCAAGAGAAATTTACATACATACACGCTCAAGTTCAAAATGGCGGCGATTGAAATATGCGATTTTTTCAGATTTTTGTGGCCCTCTAGTGGCCAAATTTTCCAATGGATTTTAATGAAACTTGAGATTATGGATAATTGTACTAAGTCCTTACACTAAGCAAAAAATTATCAAAATCGAATGAAAAATAAAGAAGTCGAAAATTTAAAACCTAATATTTTTCGCTGCCATTTTCATTAAAAATTTAATACTTTTGCCCTGTCTAGAGGGAAGCTGATTTATATTAGATTGGGCAAATTGACTGATGAGACTCTCAGATTTAAATATTTTTCAAAATCCAAAATCAAATGCATTCATTCAAAATGGCGGCCCACAAAGTTCAGAAGGTAAGCGCAATTCGCTATTTTAGTAGCAACTGAAATAATACATGTTTATCATGGAAACATTTTTAATGGCGTAACTTGTAAGTATTTATACAACAGACAATTTTAGGGGATTGTAAAATATTTTTACAATGCGCTATTAAAATCGCGATCTGTCTTTTCGTCCGCTTGTCCATCCGTCCGTGCGTCACAGCAAGTTTTCTCGCAAACCACACAAGCTAGAATGATGAAATTTTCTACGTTGGTCAAAAGTGGTACCCTCTCTAGCGTTTGCAAGATAATTCCACCAGAATAATAATATCAGCACATATGACAATTTTTTGGCTTTCTTTTTGTAGTAAACAATTAATTTTCAAACGCTGCACTCTCATAAAGTTTATCGCCAAGGGTATGATACACCTTCTAATATGATGAACGAAATTTCGACCCCAATTTTGAAATTTGCTTCGAGCCTATGCGAGTTATTACAATAGCAAAGGCAAAAGCTCGTGGCTTCATGAATTTGATCTTTCGCCGTCTCCTGTATGTACCTCTATGGTGTGGATATCGATCTTTATTTTGGATGGCTCCGACAGCATGAAATTACTCATCAAAATTGTTTGTGTGTAGCACATAATTGAGTCGCTTATTAATAGTATTTCTGAAGAATTATTAGAGAAGAAAAATGTTAGGAGAAGGTGGTTTTGAGGTGTGTACTAATTCTCCTCAGGCCATCAGTCTTATTAGATACACTACGGTGATGGCGGGCAGCATGTTTACTGCAAATCGGAATGCTAGCCCTAACAAACGCAATCGAGATGGCTTCTCGAGCAGAAATTATAATTTCGCACGTGCAAGAAATGATCACGACTGGCAATTCAGCGGAGCGATTGAGCAATGGTGCATCTGCACATCGAATGGGCCACATAGCTCCAATTTAAGGCTACAAACCGAATTCACAGAGCAAAAGCGCCATCGATCAATGTTTTAGGTACGTAGGTGATCACAAAGTACTAAAATTCACGATGAGTCCTGAGTCTTTATATTGTACCGAACGTAAAAAATATGGTCACGTTGCTAAATCAATCTGGGCAACGTTCCAAGCATTGTGGCTGTCGGTAGAAGGCATAAACGTATAGCTGGTTGCCGTGTGGGACAAAGAACACGTGACAATTTCTACAAATAAATTTATTGAGATAAGAAATACAAAGGTAAAATGGGTAACGTCGTCTCAGATTCGAAGTTGAGATTTACGTTGACGTAGATGAAAGACTGACTGACTGAGCGAATGGATGAATGAAGGAACGAATGAATGTTTGATACTTCCGCTATCCACTTTTATTCATTGATAATGCTGACGACGCATCGTAAACGATACTTTTCCTGGTCGCACATTCGATGCATCATGAACTCTGCTTCTGTTGTTTCCAATTAAAATATGCTAACGCGCGTTCGATACGTCGTCGTGTAGATATTGGATACGCGCGGATGTGTGTCGTCAGTGGTATACGGGCTCAACATAGTTGCGTGTCCCCACGATGTCGGCAGCACATGAATATGGATCATCGTTGCATGTCCCAAGGCGCACAAGGATGCATGTTGGATAGATGGTTGGTCCGCCACAAAATAATAATTTCTGCAAAGTCGGTTGTTCCAGAGTTAAGCGAATTCACACACCCAGCGCTTGCAAATGACGACTGAGGCTTAGGAAAATTTAAAGGACCTGCGATCAAACTAGATTTTGATCACACCGCTTCTTCGATTTATTTAAGGGGCCATTATGTACCTTACAAAATAGAGTGATCGAAGAGAATTAACGTTTGGTGGATGTTGGCGGAATGGACTGCGCCTATCGTGGTAACTCTAAACCGCGATGGAAGTCTTCGGCTGTACGGGGACTACAAAGCTACCGTAGGCTGAGTTATCAGGCCTGACCAGTACGCACCACCAACTCCCAACGATTTATTCCCAGTTCAGCCTGTTCCGTCATTTGTATGCATGTGTGGCAGGCATCGTCCTCCTCTCCTGCACCAAACCTACACTTGGGATACCGAGACTTACTAATCTTGAGCAAATAAGGCTGTAAACGCCTATAGTCTTACAGTGTGTAGGATAAAGTTGCGGTATCAGATCAGGGATGAAGTGCGTAGCTCATTTTCCCTTCATGTTGTTCACCTAGAATGGCTGCCAATCGTTAAGTGGATGTTGTCTCTCTTCTTGGGCAATTATCTTCTTCGTGACATTGTTGCAATAACGAGCACCATTGAATTAGAGATTGTCAGACATGAAGATGCTCCTCTTCTCTGTGCCTGTGCCAAGTGTTTTCGGTACGGATTCTTGCTGAAAGTCTTGTCTCTGCATTTCTGCACCATACAGTAGCACAAGGATTGCGGCTTTCATGAATAGTCACCTTCTTGATGAGTTAGGTATCCTTTCCACAGATATCCCTGTATCGTATCACAAAGCAGTGTAAGATATTTTGAAACCTGACAAAAGATTTTTAACGAGATCAGAACATCAATCCATCTAGGGGAGTAGAAGGCATCTAAACATCAAGTGAAAAAATAGGACTACCCGGTACTTGGTGCGGCCATTTGGCTTCGCCTTTTGGACCGCGCCCATTGTCTCTACAACCCCATCAATGATGGAGAGCCTTGCTCTAAGCACATACTGCCGGAGAGATAGGTCCTCAGCAGCATAAATAGTGTCAGTGAGTCTTTCCTTGATGAGTTTCTCTAACACTTTCCCAGCCGTTTCTAGCATGTATTTTGGACGATATAAGATAGTGAATGAGATTTTTCTTAGGGTTGGAAGGTAAATATCATTTGCGCACTAAGTGTAGGGCTCCTATGCTCGCAACTGACTGGGCTATCAACTAAACACCTCCCCAGTCAACCTGAAAACCGTTTGACATGTTACTTCGGGTCAGGTCACGTTTTGCTATGCCGTAAGGTACGTTCAAGCTGGGGGGTCCCCCCTCCAAAATTGTTAGATAAGGGCTCCCTCAGCCCCAACGTCCCCGGCTGCTGTGTGTCCTTTTTATCTTTTAGGACTGCCCGAACATAATGTGAAATATGGTTCCATTTGTCAACCGATCCAAGCATCACCATGATTAAACTATCCGGGGTAAGTTTTTCTATTCCCCTCCTTCCATCGTAGCCTGTCTCATACTGTGCATGCAAAAAATGTGTGGTGAGCTTTGTCTTCCTCTTCGGGGCAAAATCTACAGTCGGGAGACCTTAAGTTACCAATCTTGTGCAGGTATGATTGAAAACACCCATGCCCGCTCAAAAACTGCATTAAATAGAAGTCAGTCGCACCACTCTTTCAATTTAACCACGGTTTCATATCCGGAATGAGTCGCACAGTCCATCTTCTCCTCGTCCAATTTGCCCAAGGCTGCTGCGAATCGCTAAGTAAGTGCAATCTCTCCTCGCGGGCAATTGTCTCTCTCGCGTCCTCGTTTTGATACTGGATAAAGCGTTGTGTTCTTTAGCAAGTAGTGTGAGAGGCATAGCATAACTCTCACTGCTGAATCAGAGACTGTTGGATATGAGGATACAATTCTCATTAGTCCTCGTCTCTGTACTAATGCCAAGCGTTTTCGGTATGCCTCTTTAATGAGAGTGAACCCCAATTTTCTGGTCTGTATAGTAGTATTGACCCTACGGTACTCATCAAGAGGCGTGTTTTTGATGAGTTGGGTCCCCTTACGCTGACTATAAGTAGACTCAGAGGCGATAATCTCGAAGCAGCTTCCGCAGCCGTTGCTCTGACTTGCTTAGAGGAACTCATCTTTGAGTCGATCAGTAGTCCCAGGTACACGTACTTCTTGCTGATGAGTATGAGTCTCACTTCCTTTCAACATTCTCTGAAGACCCCTACCCACAGGCAAGCAGTGAATGCACTGAGCAGCAAGTCAAGACAATAGTGACAGATAAACTGTAACATCTCAGATGGGATGCTGTCCGGATCTGTGACTTTCGTTGCTTTAAAGATAAGACTGCCTCTACTAGTTCTAGCTACGTAAAGAGCGGGCATTCGATTGCTGTTTTGCAAGGAAGAAGCTTAACGTGAATTTTGTAGCCGGGGAAAAGTGCCCACAATATTTCGTCCATCTTTTTTACTACATATGCTCAGGGTATGCGTAGGGCATCAAGCTTCCGCATAAAAAGCTTGTAGCCAAGTACCCGCAGATTCCTGTTCAAATTGTCCAATATACCTTCCCAGCAGCAACCCTTACTGTGATTAATCTGCTTACGAAGGCATGACCTGGAGAACATATTTGCTGCTAACTGGTCCCATGCTTTTTCCTGGCTACGTACGCTTTGAAGCTTGTGAGACTCCATTCACTTTTAAGCGATTTCATTCGACCATCAGTATACTGGAATCTTGCCGTGCCGGGGTATCTGGAAGAGCATCGAAGTACTGCAAGTAGACATGATTATTCCCATAGTTGAATTTACCATGTCTTTAGCAGTGACCCTTTAGTCCGCCGCAAATCAGCATCACGGTGAATCTTTTGACGTCCATCCTTCTAACGTTCAACTCAATTGTGGAAGGCATATCACCGATCTTCAGCCCTATCTTGGTCATTATCCCCGCGGATTAGTTTATAGCATGCCCCATTTGATTGTTTTAACTCCCGAGCCAGCGTCCTGAAAGCCATTAAGCATGACTTGTAATGATGATATCGTTCGACGATAGGTACACATGAAAAAATGTGGTCCCTGAACACCAAACCCATACGAATCCATACATTCGTCCATTGTCCTCCACCAGTAAACTAGCACTGTTCCTAACCCAGATAGTGGCAGTATCAGTACCGTGGTAACAAACTTTTGTCGTGATGTTACTCACTAAGCAGCGAAATGTCGTCTTTCATGTCCCTTGAAAACTGCTCAAGCAGGTTTCGGGCAGTTGTACTGCAGTGTATATTTGTTTGAAGGATACATATCATAGAAGTTTCCCTTTACCATTCGCTAGGACCTTTCAGAAAATCCAACACATTCCTGGTCCTGAGACGCGCTTAAAATGTGGTATTCGATCAGCATCCTTGCAAAGGATATAGTGTGCCTTCGTCGAAAAAGTTTTTTTTTCTTTTATATCTCGTGTTACAACTTTTGTAGCATAACGAATTCCTATAAGGTCCATTGCATCACTATGCGCTTTGACCATAACCAAGGCAACTTCAAGCAGTAGAGGTACTGCTTTTGAGTAAAGACAAAGTAAGAATAGGTACTTTTATCACTTTGTCCTTACTCGAAAGTTGTTCGGCATCCTTCTCAGTTAGTTTGATGATAGCCAAACGTAGTATCCTAGTGTTTTCTGGCATCAGCCTTCCTTTAACGCTGCTTACTCTGGTGAGCTCTCTTTTGATGGCCTCCTCAACCCCAGCTAGGTTGGTGTAGGCCAGGTCAGTGGTGCAGGTGGTTTGGACTGTTGCCATTATCTCCAGGGAGGCTTTAGTTGCGCTTTTGCCGAGAACCTTTCTGGCTGCATTGCAAAATGATCCTTTATTATAAGACTCTGCTCCAAACTCGACCGGTATTTAACTGACCTGGTTAATCGTACTGCTTTAATGACCGTTTTGGTGTCTCTGGGCTTTACTCTTTTCCTGATCTCCCGCCAAAAATCTCCATAAGATCAGTAATCTTTGGGTCTTACCAGCAGTGCCGGGGACTTTATCGGGGCTTTTCCCTTCTTTCTCGCATCAGGTACTTCTTTGTAGAGCGCCCATAAGAACTTTATTTTCAGAAATATTTTGCAGTCAGCTTTCTTGGCTGCTTTTAAGGGTTTTGTAAAATAATTTTACAAAACCCTACTAGTTTCGCGACCAGTCAGTCCATCTGTCCGTCTGTCCGTCCGTCCGTGTGTCACAGCAGTTTTTCTCGGAAACTACTTAAACTAGAAACATCAAATTTTGTGTGTAGGTGTAAAGTGGTGATCTCTTCAAAGTTCAACTATAAAAAAATTTTATAAGGTATTTAAGGGGGGTCTCCCCATATAGGAGAGTGACCCCCCGAAAAAAAAAAAAAATTTCATTGAAGGTAGCCGATATGGGTATCAAATGAAAGGTCTTGATGAGAACTTTTTAAAACAGGTCTTAGTTTGGCAAAGTTTTCTTCGAGGGGAGCACAGGGAGGGGAAATACATGAAAAATTTATGTCCCCCCCCCCCCTCGCGATTGGACACCTGTGATCCGAAAAATCTGAAAAAAATCAGGATTGTAGGCCTTGGTGAGTACATCAACAACAAATACGTTAGAAGTCGTAATTCACTCAACTTTGTTAGTAATAGTATGATTTATCGATTTTATGTTTTCATGAATAAAATCTCAACGGTACCCTTAAATTCACTGAACGTAGATGTCTATTTATAAGATTAATCTATCCTGAAAGTTTCATAAAGATTGAATCATATTTAGCGAAGTTATAGCGGTTTGAATTTTCCTGTATTACTATGGAACAATATGCGCTGCATTTATTACTATGGCAGCATATGGCTATGGAACAACATGCGCTTTTTACCGACTCAGACATTACAGTCTTGCTAGGATTTGCATGAAAATTTCAGGAATGATAGGTATCATGTATATCTTTAAGAATCGGTTCAGCTAGTGGTTTCAGTAATCGTAAAACAAAATAGTGGCTGTTTTAATGCGAAGATTGAATAATTTTGAGTTATTTTTTCCCAACTTCAACGTTTCAGGTGCATGCTTTGAACACTTGATTCAATTTAATGAATGACTGAAGATGAGTACCTACAATTAATGTTCATAAGTGAAACAAGTCAAGGAGGTGGGAGAGAGCTCTTAGCAAAAGGGTTTTGTAACCATTCTAGGATTCGAAAAAATTGGCCATGAATCGATGATAACAGTACAGGAGAGTGCCCCTGAAAAAAAAAATTCATCAAACGTAGCCGATATGAGTATGAAATAAAAGTTTTCATGGGAGCTCTTCAAAACAGTTCTTAAACTGTCAGTTTTTGCTTCAGTGAGGGCACAGGGGGGAAATACATGAAAAATGTGTTTCCTCCGTCGCGGAAATAATTATCAAGGGAGATATTTATGATCAAAAACCTCAGAAGTCGTTCAACTTTGTTAATAATAGTATGATCTTCGTATTTCATATTTTCTCCAATAAAATCGTCTTTGACATGTTTCTTGATTTGATTCGATCTGGTGACTGCATTTTGTAAATTGAATGCAAAACCCTTCTGACATGAGCGTAGGTCTGTTTACCCAACTTGCTTCAGTTTCCATGCCCACTAAGTGCTTCCTCTTTCCTCCTTTCATCCCACTCTCCTACAATTGGACTAGAGGTCATTCTTTTGATGGCGTTTGATTGTGGAGCTATCTTCGCTTCTTTTGTAGACCTAGCTCATGGCTCTTTATTCTTTGGCCTTCAACCAGCTTGCTTCGTAGTGCGCAATATATTTTAGGAGCGCCTCTAGCTCAAGAAACCCGTTCGTTACTCTGTTACAAATGTTTTTTTTTTTTTGGGAGTATAATGCAGATCTCATTCTCTTCAGAATGTTTCCCGCTTTTTTTTTCTGATAGTACTCAACGGGTATTGGTTTTTCCAATATTCTTTCTAGAGAGAAGTTCCTTGCTTCGGTTTCTGGATGCAATGCATTAGTAAAATTTTCGGCAATGTCAGCAACACTGCACAATGGTACTTCGTTGGGCTCTTCGCTCTTTTTTTTCTGCCGCGATTTGTTCTTCGACCTCGGGAAAGTGTTCCGGAGGGTGCGCGTTTTTTTCGCTGCGTCCAACTCCCGCGATTATATTTGGCTGCTATGTGCTCTCTGAACCTTTTTCTTGAATCGTGCGTTAGAGTTGTTCTTTGAATCCGCAGTGACCAGTAAACTTTTAATTTCTCAGTGATTGTTTTTGGTCAGTTGAAAGATCCCATATCTGTTGGGTCCCCCCTCGGAACAATTATCTCCGTTTGTGTGTGTAGTCGCTTATTTTGGTCCAATTGTAATCTTTGCAGAGCCGTGGGGCCATGCGTCGATCGGGAGTTCACATTAACTGAACCTTCATTACTGGTGCGAAATTGGAAGCATTCCAAAGTCTGTCAACGTTTTACCAGGACAGAGGGGGCATGATATTTAGATTTGTGCTGTTCACGCGCTAATGTTACGTCAGAAGTACAGTGCTATTCAACCAGGTCTAAAATATCATATCCGCCACCCCAAGACCTCTGTTCCAATTCAATATCCTATTTGTAGCCCAGAGATCGTTGCCAGTTCGTAGTCCGTAGAGGAGCCTTGCAGAAACTTCCACTTCCTCAGGTACGTCAGGACTGCACTCCCTGAAGAATGCTAACTTCCAAGAATACTCTTGCCAACCAATAATTCTCCTGCCGAGCTTCACTTCTGATAAGTAAAATCTACCAAGTTTTATATCTGTAGCTGCAATAGTTTCCAGGAAACTGGTCTGGCATATAATTGGACGGACAGGCATGTCGCCGATTCCATAGGGCTTTGTAAGGTAGTACAAAAACATTGAAGCTGGATACTTGATTGGTATTAGATTGCTAATACAGGTATTTATCTAAATTGTTTGCACATCCTCCAGATAGAAGAATCTAATCAAGCTTATTCATCTTTATTATATTTTTGAACTTAATGTAGCCTCGCTTCTTATCTCAAATTACCTTTTAAATGGCAGTAAAAAAATACGAGCACATTGTACCCTATATCCGCATTTCAGCCGGAATCCTTGAAATATAATTTCTATTCTTATAAAAATACTCTCAAAAACTCTTGACCCAAAATTAAAATGATAAATTTTCTTTGTTTCCAAATATCCGGTTCATTTTTCGTTCCAATGCAAATTTTTTTTCTATTTATATTATCTACGAACATAAATATATTCATCTTATTATTCTTTGTACATATTTACAGCTGAAGTAATGGTCAACGATAATCCTGTGCATATTACGCTTTGCGATACACCGGGTCAGGATACATTGGATCCGTTGAGAGAGCTCTGCTACCCGGACAGTAATGTATTCATGCTATGCTTCTCGTTGGTGAAACCCGAATCATTTCAATCCATTAAAGACAAGTGGATACCGAAATTCTCGAAAACAAAGGCAGCACTCGTCCTGGTCGGGACGCAAGCTGACCTCCGATCCGACAACATTGTGCTCAACAAATTGCAGGTAAGAAGGATAAAATATCTACATTGGGATGAATTTTGTTAGTCTTGATATTGTGTTACGATTTCTTCACTTTAATAAGGTAAATCTTACTTGAGGGAGATGCTTCCTGGGAAATCGTTTGTATTTCATAATAACTTGCTGAGCGATGGTTACTAGGAAATGAATGTTGTAGGAAGAAATTTATACCGGATACAATTTCTCATTTAATCTAATCAAATTAAGTTTTCAAACTCTGCAGATTATCTGAGTAGGCCCAGATGATTGGGGTATATTCCAATGGATGCTCATATTATATTTAGTCCTTAATTGTTAATATATTTCACGTTATTAATAGCTTAAAACTAACTTTCTTTGGGTGTAAATATCTTTCAATGGCAATACCCTCCACATGCATACATTCTTGAATAATGAAAAACGTAATCGGGCGGATATGTCACGGGGATACAAACACGAAATTGAATTCCACTAACCACGAACACTCGTCCTCCTCACCATGATCACGTTCGCTTATCCTTTCGTTATCTTTTCAGATGCATGGGGAAAAACCGATATCGTCGAAAGAAGCTTGGGACCTGGCCACATCTATTGGAGCCAAATACATCGAGACCTCATCACTGAAACAGGTAAGAATGTTGAATCCTGCTCACTCTGTTCACCCTCACTACGAATAATGCCACGACTACTTCTCACATACAAACGAGTCCTGACCGTAAAGGTGTTTTGCTAGCAAGATATAAACGACGACATGGTGGACACAAAGTTCACATACCGCAAACTACATGAAATATCCTGAACTTTCCACGTCAGTGGTTTCGAAAGGATGAATCGGAAAGCCGTAACCCGCTCTATCTTTGATGGGTCTCACCGCACATACCTAAAGGCGATGTGACGACAACGAGAACGACGACGACAGGATTCCTTTCGTCGACACCTTTTTCAACGTGAACATTTTCAAGTATAAATTTTAAAGAGAGAACGTGTCGATGTAGTTTTTTTCCAGTATTTGGTCCTTCCGTTTTCTTCTTTCGCTTTTTGCTATTTGTCCGTTATTCCTCAAAGAACTTTATCTACTAGGTAAACGAGGCGGAAGTGAAAGCTTAGTGCCAGCAGCTATTAAATTTCATTGAAAAATATCTGTGAAAAGTTTTCATAACTCCGTAAAAGTTGAATGGGGTTTGCGTGTCGAGAGGTCGCTCTGTTTTTATTACAACAGGACTTTGCAGGGTACATTCTTTTTATATTAAGTTGTAATGATGCATAGCCGGGGAAACAGCTTGAATCTACTTACAATTTTTGAGGTCTATTTTAACATTCAGAAATTTATGTCAGTAACATGACCTTTACGGATAATTTTGGAGGACGAAATGTTAATTCTTTTTGGAGGACAAAGTGAAAAAAATGTGTTAGAAGTTTCGGTACATTTCGGTTATAATTAATGGCATAGTTAAGAATTCAAGGCTAAATAATATGTCAACGAATCAAGTTAAATTTAAGTTCAGTATTAAACAAATCATATATATATATATATATATATATATATATATATATATATATATATATATATATATATATATTATTTTTTTTATTATTATCTTCACTTTATTCCATAAATACTTAAAAATTAATTACAGTAATACTACTAAATACTATATATTTATGAAATAGTTGAGAACACTATGTTGTCTAGTTGACAAGAGGCGAGTGTAATTATCATTTAATTTAAATTATGTGTAGATTATCGAAGGGGAAAATCAACTAAATTAAATTCAAAAAAAAATTTAAAATTCAATACAAAAGCACAAAAGTAATGCGATGAAATTAAGGAAAAAAGGAAGTTTAATGCAATATTCAACAATATTCAAGCTAGGCCGCGGGATATAATACATTATTTATGGAAGATAAATCAAAAAAGAAAAGCCAATGCTTAATATTATCAAGAAAAACTCCTTTCGTTCTTTCGCATCTGAGCTTCTCTGGTAACATGTTATACAAACGAGGTGCCGTGACATGGTAAAAGCGTGAAAAGTGTGTTTTCGAAATAGTAGGAACATTTGCAAAAGTTGCAGTATTCATTCTTAAGTTGTAGTTCTCATTATATCTTACAGAATAGTATTCAGACTTTTCAAAAAATATTTTGAGTACTTTGTAGCAGTACAAGTGCCGCAATGGGAGAATCTTTAGTGATTTGAACAGATCAAAACTTGAAGTCTTTCGATTGACTTTAAATATTATTCTAATTGCATGCTTTTGCTTTATAATTAAAGGATCTATTTTGTTAGAAAATGCTCCACCCCAGCATGATAAACCATATTGCAATTTAGACTTAAGCAAGCTATCATAAACTACTCTTAAGATAGCCTGATTGCAGTAGAGACTTAGATGGTAAATTTGTCTCACAACTTTATTTGAATAATGCTTAAGGTGAAGTGTGTGGTTGGCCGAACTAAGCTTATGATCTAATATAATGCCTAAGTATTTAAAACTGTCCACGTTTTCAATTTTAAAGCGATTCTCGCTACAGTTAACATTTTTATTAAATGCAGCATCACTAACAGTTAAATTGTATCTTAGACAACTCGGCGAATGATAAATTAGTGGGAAGTTATTGCATACCGTACCTTTAATATTAAAAGCCATAAACTTTGTTTTGTTACTGATTAAAAGTTTATGTTTACTGAACCATCTTCTTAAAATGTCTAGGTCATAGTTAACATCTGAAAAGATATATATATATATATATATATATATATATATATATATATATATATATATATATATATATATATATTTATTTATTTCTGCGTATATATATATATATATATATATATATATATATATATATATATATATATATATATATATATTATTTATTTCTGCGTATATATATATATATATATATATATATATATATATATATATATATATATATATATATATATATATATATCATGATATTCAGCTTCTTCATCCATAATCCTAAGTTATGGTGCAGCCTCCCTTACATATTGACTCCTCATTGCTTTCCATGTCTTCCTGTTTTCAGCTATTTTCATCCAGGCTGTGCCAGCTATTTTCTTCATATCATAATCCCATCAAATGTTGGGGCGTCTTCTTGGTCGTTTGATTCCTCTTGGGTTCCACTGCGTTATTCTTGTGGTCCATCTGCCGTCCGTCATTCTCGCCAAGTGGCCGCCCCTCCGCCATTTCAATGATTTCGCTCGATGTATCACGTCTGTTACTTGGGTCCTTTCTCGCATCCACGACAGTCTCTTGCAATCCCTTCGTGTAATGCCCAGTATGCATCTTTCCATGACTCTTTGTGTGACCTGGGGTTTCCTCGTTATGCCTGTTATTAGTGCCCATGTTTCACTGCCATATAGTGGGACTGGTAGGATACATAGATCGAAGGGGTTTCTTTTTCAAGTTCATCTTCATTTGAGACTTGAATATAATCAAATTCTTCCCGAAAGCAATCCTTGCCATCTTTATTCGTCGGTCGGTTTCTGGTAGCAGTGAGCCGGATATGTGTATTCGCTGACCAAGGTATACATATTCTTCGACTATTTCTAGTGTAGTGTTGTTCACTTTTATATACTCTTGAGTGTTTATGTAGTCATTGAACATGATCTTGGTTTTGATTAAGTTCATTTTCAAGCCTACTTTTCCTCTAGCCGCGTTGAATTCATTCAGCTGTTCTTGTAATTGATCTTGGCAGTTAGCTATAAGGACTATGTCATCTGCGAATCTCAAATGATTAAGGTGTTCACCATCGATGTTCAATCCTTTGTTTTCACAATGTAGGGTTCGGAAAGTACCCTCTAACGTGGCGTTGAAGAGCGTTGGCGATATGGTGTCTCCCTACCTTACCCCTTTTTGTGTGGGAATTCTGGGGTGTCTTCTAGTACTTTGACCTTTGCTCTGGCGTTGCGGTAGATGTTAGCTAGAACTTCCACGTTTGACTTGTCTATCCCTTGTGTTATTAATGCATTTATTATTGCATCAGGAAAGATTCAGTCAAAGGCTTTCTCAAAGTCTATAGAGGCCAGTGCTAGGCGTTGCTCATACTCTTTTTATCTACTCAAGACTTCCCGTAGTTCATAGATATGATCCACAGTGCTGTATTCACTTCTGAAACCAGCTTGATTCCGTGGCTGCTCGGCATCTAAGGGTGTTTGAACTCGGTTGCTGATGAGCTTCGTGAATACTTTGTACAAGACCGATAGTAGCCTGCCTTTCTTGTGGATCAGTATTATATTAGCACTATTCCATTGATCAGGTATGCATCTGGTATTAATGCAATCAGTGTAGATTTCTGCCAGTAGTTTGGAGGTTTCTCTGCCTGTGGACTTAAGCAGTTCAGCCGTGATACCGTCATTACCTGCCGCTTTACCATTTTTCATGGAGTTGATAGCCATCTTGACCTCTTCCACTAGGATATTCGGGACATTAGGGGTTGCAGAGAAAGCGGTTGTTTTTATTAAGTTCGAGTTATCTGGAGTCTTAAACAGGTCTCGGTAGAAGTTAGTGATTGCCTTAATTATTTCCTGTCGATCTGTGAGTTGGGTGTTGTCATGTCACCTGTTTTTTGAAAATGAGGAGTGCTCTTTTTGCCTTCTTAAGGCTTCTGTTATTTGTAATGGAATCTTCTACCAGTCTTTCGTCATACTTCTTGATAACTTCAGATATCATCTTCCTTATTCAATCCTTTCTATGCTTGATGATGCTTTCATTTCTCTGCGCTTTCTGAGCAGCGCCTTAGCCTCATTTGACAGTTTGTGGTGCCTATCGTCTACTCGTGGTCCGCTTACTATTTCAGCGTTTTTCAGAATGACTTCGGTTAGGTGGTTTGCGTCCCAGTTGTGCATTTATTTCAGCTTTTATTAAGGTTTAGTAATTCTCTATATTACACTTGATGTTTTCAGTGTTAAAGCTGGGGTTTATTGACTTCCTGACCAGTTTGCTTCTTTCTGTCTTCAAGTCAAGGGTGAATTATTGCTCTGACCAGGCGATGATCGCTTCCCGTCTTAAATCTGTTAATTACAGAGACGGCCTTGACCGTGCTTTGGTGTTTGGTAAGTATCAAATCAATTTCGTTTGTTCCCACCTCCACTTCCTGTTTTTGTTCTTCTTGAAGAAGGTATCTGTTTTGAATAAACGGTGGTGGTGGACAAACTGTGCCAGACGTTCTCCTCTTTCATTTCTTTGTCCTGGTTCAAATTCTTTCTATTGATTGCAACAAGGAGCAGTGACGGCCCAAATGTTTTCATTCCAAACATAATATGCATTCATCGGAGTGTTACCCGGCTGTTGCTCAATCTAGTACATAGAATATAGTTCATCGCATACGAAGGCTGTCAACGTACATCAAGTAAAAATCACAACACAATTTTCATGTCGACATGAGGGTGTAATTCGATAACATGAGAACTGTTTCAATGTTTGCTTCATTGGTACCGGCAATTTGACATCGAAAGGCTCCAAATGGCGTCTGTGGCCAAAAATTTCACGGAGACCCTCGACAGCCAGCTGGCTTCCATCTTATCAGACGCATTGTTGAAAACAAGCAAAGAACTCTACATGGAAGCAGCTATTTCACTGCGGCAGAGCACACAATTGGACGTCAAGTCCGGCGCAAAAGAAATGATTGTTTCAATGATGAGTGTCAAAATGCGTTCGACAAAAAGAATTAGGCGTACAAAAAGTATTTAGGTAGGAAACCCAGGACAAAGAGAGAACATTATGAAAATCTCAGAAGAGTAGCGAATAAGATAATTAGAATTAAGAAAAAAAATACAGTGACGACCAATTGTAGCGATTAGCAACACAAGACAAGCATACAAACTAGTGATAAGCCTGAAACGTGGTTATCAGCCCAAAACCACGTTTTGTCGTGATGACATCGACAATGTCTTCGCTGATGAACCAAGATTCACACGGCTCCAGAATATCGGAGCTTATAGATGTTTCCGGAGAGTTTCCGTTGGCCCCATCAACTCTGGATGAAGTTCACTCTACCATTAAAGCCCAAAAAAACATAATAAAGCGTCGGGCATCGATGAGATTCTAGTGGAGCTCATCAAATATGGTTGGAGTAGTGTTCATGAAGCTATTCACAAATTCATCTGGCACATTTGGCAACAAGAACATATGCTGAAAGAGTGGAGCCAATCAATTATATTCCCTATCTAGAAAAATGCTGAAAGGCTACAGTGCGAAAATTATAGAGGCATGTTATTACTTTATACGACGTAAAAAATATTTTCAAAGATATAAAATCGGACCATACTCCATACTTAACTTTAAGTAAGCATACGACAGTTTTGATCGTAACGTACTGTACCAAATAATACTTTGCTTTGGCATCCCAGCCAAATTGATCCGTCCTCCCAAAATGACAATGACGTCGACGAGCTCCCAAGTCAGCATCAATAACCAACTCACCGATGCCCTTGACACAAATCTCGGACTAAAACAGAGAGATGGGCTGGCCCCAATCCTATTCAGTTTGGCTCTAGCGTACGTCATAAGAAAGCCACCTGTCGATACGCGAGGTACATTACTATTCAAGTCGAGCCAAATAGCAGCCTATGCAGACGACATCAACATTTTGTTGCGGTTATTAACAACTGCCGAAGAACTCTTCCTGAAACTCGACAGCGAAGCAAAACCAGGAGGGCTACAAACCAATGAGAATAAAACATAGCTCATAACGCAGTCGAGGAAAAGTATCTCAAATGTATTACACTTGGCGAATACAATATCGAAAATGTGAGCGAATTTGTGTATTTAGGCGCTAAAATAACGGGAACCAGCAATGAAAGAGACAAAATACGCTTGCAAATAAAATATTTGATTCAGTTTCAACGATCTTGAAGATCAGCTGCATACACAGGAAAACAAAGCTCCAAGTATACAAACATGGACCCTAACCCGCAAATATACTGAGTGCCTTTGAGCGACGGTTCCTGAGGCGAATAATAGGAAGGAAGCCAGACGGGAAATAATGGTGAATTTGATGCAACCGTGAGCTGTATGAAATTTTTAACGAGCGGAAGGTCTCAACGATTGTAAGGCTGGCCACGTGAATCGTATGGAAGAGCAACGGATGCTCAAAAAGGTATTCCTTGGGAGAACTGAAGGTAGAGACCAGTTGGGAAATCGAGGAAATCCTGGTCTGACTCGGTTGACGAAGACAGCTCATCGCTGCTTGGATTTCAAAACGAAGGCCCGAGAGGGGCTGTAGTGTTCACAACACAAATTTCCATGTAGTAATGAGCGTGTAATTTGATAAGATGAGAATCATTTCAATGTTTACTCTGATTGATACCGTCAGTCGAATGAGCTAAGTTAAGTGTTTTGCACAGTCGGCTTCTGGTAACTTATACGGTGTGCAGATAGTACAATATGGTGAAATTAGGGTTAAATGTAAAGTTAATGATTTTCTAATTGACAATGTTCGTTTCGTTGTCGTATCTGATGGCACGATTCGACCTGATTGAATTGTGGAAGGGAACTAATACAGAGCAGAGGCCTTGAAATTGGGTACAATTCAAATTGGAAATTGAATGCGCAGTTGAATAGGACGTTCCTCCATTCGATATGAGTGACAATTCCATAGTTGTAAATAAGAAGGGTCTAACAGAAAAACAGGTTAGAGATTTCCTATTCACCCCTAAACCTATTAAATTTCGCGTGACCAGCGATAAAATAATTTGTCGGCAACCAAAATGATTATCTTTTGAGAATGCTGAAATCTTTGATGAAATTATCAATCAAATAGTCCGCGTGGCTTAGTGGTTAGACCACTAAGCCCGTAAGCCAAAGGTGTCTGGTTCAAGTTTCGGTGGCGTCAACGAGATTTAGTTCTAGCGGTTCTTCGGACGGACTATAAGCCTGTTCAGTTATGTTGCGTGCTGGTTTAAAATCGGAACGCATCGCAGCTGGTTGGACGGTCACACGGCTATAATGATCATATCACCTTGTGGAGTGCCGATACATTAGATCATGACAATGAGATACTCTAACTATCTCTAAGCGAAGGCCCGAAAGGGGCTGTAGTGCTACAGGAAGATCTGAAGAGTTCATATGTGCCTCTCATTCCACGTATGCTAGTCAGATTGTACTACTCGACAAAAAGACGGAACCAATTATGTGCAAATCGCCTCGAGTTAAATAAAACATTACGGAAAAAGAACTCTTTCCACTACCCGTTATTGAATCTCAAATCGAAAAATTATACGGTAAAATATATTTTTCTACATTGCAACTACGTAATAGATTCCATGACGTTGCAATGGATCCTTCATCAATAAAGTATACGGTCTTCGTTACAGAATCAGGACGATACGAGTATTTCCGTATGCCTTTTGGGTCATTAAATGCGCCTAGTGTAGTCGCTAGGTACCCTAAAGACGTTCATTAGAATTTAACTCGTGCAGAGAATGTCCTACTTTACATTAATGACGTTTTAGTCGCTACGGATACGGTTGATAAACATATAAAAACCTTACAGAAAGTATTAAATTTCATGACGTGAAATAAATTGAATGTTAAATTATCTATGTGCTGCTTTTTGAAAACAAGTATTCATTTGTTGTAGCATAAGGGATGGGACGATCCAACCATCTGGTTATCATATACATGGAGGAATTCAAGGGTTTCCAATACCGACGAACATCCACAAATTACAGCGGTTCATGAGTTTTGGCGAGCTGTTTCCGTAAACTCGTGTAGAAATTCGCGACCAAAGCTAGACCACTGTATGTTGCTTTAAAAAGACAAATTGTCGGTTACAGATTATTATATTGCCGCTTTCAATGAACTAGAACAGCATTCAGCCAATGAACCGTGTTTAAGTATATTTTCGCCGTTTGCCTATACTGAGTCAGAAGACGGCTACGGTGCTATTTTATTGCAACGCAGATCTGATGGTAAATTGCACCTGGTTATGTATTTTAGAGAACCACGCCAGCTGATTGAAAAATCATTCTTTTGAACAGGAAACATTAGCGGTTGTATATTCTTTTAAATGTTACCATATTTATTTATTTGTTTTTTTCCTTTTTTTGTGGTTGGGAGGTGAATGTCATTAACGCACCGAGTGTGGAACTGCCATGATCGTTAGTGACTCGACTATCCACTAAATACCCCCCCTGTCAACCCGAGAACCCAGCCTGGAACCGTTTGACACATTACTGCGAGGCAGGTCTCGTTTTGTTAGACCACGAGGTGCCTTCAAGCTGGAGGATCCCTCTCCTAGTGGGAGGGGAGAGAGGAGGAAAAATTGCTAGACAAGCGATCCTCGAGTCCCATTTATCTTTCAGGACTGCCCGAACATAATGTGCCACCTGGTTCCATTTGTCAACTGGTTCGAACATCACCGCGACTATACTATCTGAGGTGAGCTTTTCCATCTTTTTGTTGAGGTCCTGTCGCAGTCAGCAACATTTTATGTGTGCAAAAAATGTCTGGCGGGCATCGCCTTCCTCTCCTGGGCAAAACTGACAATTGGGGACCGTGAATTACCAATCTTGTGCAGGTCAGACTGAAAACACCCATCCCCGCTCAGAAGCCTTCGATTTAGCCACGGTCTTACATCTGAGATGAGGCGCGCAGTCCTCCTTCGTTTTGTGCAATTCACCAAAAACTGTTGCCAATCGTTGAGTGAGCTCTGTCTCGCCTCGCGAACAAAAATCTCTCTCGTGTCCTCGTTTCGGCGCAGGTAAATAGCGCAGCGCTCTCTAGCTAGGAGCGCGACAGGTATTACGCCTGCAATGGCTCTCACCGCCGAATCAGAGATTGTCGGATACGAAGGTGCAATCCTCAGTGCTCCTCTTCTCTGTACCTGTGCCAAGTGTTTTTGGTATACTTCCTTACTAAGAGCGTCGTCCCATATTTCTGCTCCGCACAGTATCACTGACCCTACTGCACTCATCGAGAGAAGTCTTCTTGATGGGCTGGGTCTCCCTACGTTATCTATGGGAGACTCACAGCCGATAATCCACAGCAGCCTTCTTAGCCGTTGCCGTGATTAGCTCAAAGGAACTCAACTTCGAGTCGATCAGTAGCCCCAGGTACTTCACCGCTGGCTTCAATTCGATTAGTACTCCAGTACTGATCATCCTTACGCTGGCTTCAATTCGATTAGTACTCCAGTACTGATCATCCTAACTCTAGGGATTCTCTTTTTTGTCAAGATGACCACTTTGGTTTTCTCCAGTGCTAAACTGAACCCACGAGCAGACATCCAGTTTCTCACTTGGCGCATTAGCATACCTAGCCTAAAATGCGCTTGTTCAATGGTGCGTCGAGCGACCAAAGCCGCAACATCAATCAACTCAACTCATCTGGCATCTCAAGTCTCAGTAGCCCGTCATAGGACACGTTCCACAGGTCCGGACCAAGGATAGATAGAAGAGGATAAATCCCTGGGCAACACCCGATGTAATTTTCATCCTTCGTTGGCCCTGTGTTGTGTCGTAGACCAGGCTTCGGTCCTTTAGGTAGTTCCTCAAAAGTCGCGTTAGATATTCTGGAACTTGAAAAGAGTTTTCCAGCGTATCCAGACTATCCACCCATCTAGCGGAGTTGAAGGCGTTCCTGACGTCGAGTGTCACCAACAGGACGATCCGCCGCTTGGTGCAACTATATGCCTCTGCCTTTGGACCGCGTTCACCACATCTGCAATAGCATCTATGGTAGAATGTCCTGCTCTAAAGCCGTAGTGCCGAGGAGATAGGTCCCCAGAATCACGAATCGCGTCAGTGAGTCTTCCCTTGATGAGTTTCTCTAGCACTTTCCCAGCCGTGTCTAGCATGCATTGCGAGCGGTATGCAGACGGCGATTCAGGATCTGATCAGCACGAGCCTCGCCACCGTACATTGTACCAGGAAAACCCCGTCCCGTAGGCAAGCGTTGAATGTGCTGAGCAGCAAGTCAGGATAATGGTGATAGACGAGCTTCCGTACGTGCCTGAATGTTTTGCAAATCGTATAATATACGCTTATATGTGCCATTAGGGGATTAGTAAAACCGTGGAGCTAATCCAAAGAACAAACTACTTACTTAACGTAACCTCTAAGCTTATGGGCCATATTTGCGACTGTTTGAATTGGATGATTTTCACCCTGAAACGTGAGAAAGTTGAAGGAATGCTTCATCCGATCGATAAACGTAGTATGTTATTCGGTACCTTCAACGTTTATCATTTTGGTCCTCTGTCAGTCACAAGGAGAAGTAAACGTTATGTGTTTCTAATAATCGACGCATTTGGCTATACCTCACCAAATCCACTAATGCCGCTGAAGTCGTTAATGCTCTGAAATCCTATACTTGTCAGTATTCATAACCCATACGTATAATTTCTGATCGAGGCTCTTCGCTCACGGCGCATCAGTTTGCCAAGTGCCTTATGGGGACGAGAGCTAAACTATATGAATCGAACGCTGACACCCATGCTAGCAATTTCTTGTGGAGGAAAACGAGAATGAGATCAAGTACTAAATATATAGGAATACACCTTTAATAATACAGAAGGATTGAGTGTACTCTGAGCATGGCTGTGTTCAGTTTAACGAGCGTGATTTTATTGAAGATATGCTTTGATTATATTTAAGACCAATTTTCGAAGGACAACGTGATCTTGAAGCTATCCGAAATGATCTAATACAGGTGAATCGAATTTGGCAAGAATTAAACGAAAAGGATTATAATAAATGTCACAGAATAGCAACTGAGTATATAGAGGGTGATTTCGTTTTCATAACGAAAATCGTTACGCCTGAGGAATCGCGGAAGCTTTTTCTAAAATATAATGATCGATACCTGATCGAAGATCTAGCCAAACTGCAATGAACTCAGAAGCTATTTCAAGGCTTATTTGACTGTCAACGCATTCGCCCATACGTGCTTTCGTCGTTAGACCCTGATTGAATTAGATATCTGTCTGGGATGGATTCGAGGCTAAATCAAGTCAGGACGGCCGATTGTAGTAATAGAGTAGTGTTATAATAGATTGGAAAATCAGAACGATTTGAATTCAGACACTCTTGGTTGGTCTTGCGCTTAGAGCGGATGTGTAATCATAGACCAGACGTGTATAAAAATAAAGTATTATAATGTTGTAAGTATATTTTATTTCGGCTATCCACGACAATAATGTTATTTTTGAATGAACGCCACACTTAGGCGCACTACTCCTGAATGTGTCCCGAATGCTCATAAATATAAGAACGTGCTTTTCATATTTTTTTAAGTTCAATGCTATGTTAAAGTATTACCAGACATGTGGATTGAAAATTTGAAACAAATTCACTGGACTGAATCAAATATAGAAGATGAAAACCATTTTCCATTGATTTATGTTCAAGCTCCCTACAACTTCATTGTTTCATCTTCTAAGATTATTCCTTGACGCAAAATCTTGCCATTTTCAAATTTTATCCCTGACAGTAACTTGGCTTAACAATACATACAGAAATGAAGAAATCTTAGACAGTGGTTGGACTATCTTCAGAGATGATAGAGACTATCACAGCACTGGACGATTAATTAAGAGGAGGTGGCGTATTAGTTGCGGTTCACAACTCCCTTTCAAGTGAGCTCGTAAGCGCCTCCTCATATAAGTTATTCCAGTATAGGGTAGTTCATATAGCCACAAAAAAGGTTAGCTTATATCTTGGGGTGTACTACGTCCCCCCAAACTCTTCTGAAATCGTCTATCATGAAGTCATCGAAACCATTTCTTCTCTAGCTGCTTGTATTAGAGAAGATGACATAATAATTATTACTGGAGACTTTAATCGACCGAATTTGAAATTCCTAATTAACGAAGTCGATAATCGTCTTCCCCCAATCAATCTTCTTGACGGTCAGGATTTTAACTTAATAAGTATTTTTTATGGCAACGATCTGCAGCAAATAGCTCTGACGCTAATCAAAATGGAAATTAGTTAGACTTAATATTTACTGATCAATCCAACCCATTGACAAAGAGCACCTTTTTTCTTACAGTCTTCATCACTCTTATTACTTACTTATTATTGAGATTTCCGCTACTGATATTTCGAAACATATTTCATACAATAATTTAATTGTATACGACTTTTGCAATGATGATTATGAAAGCATTAAAAAATATCTTTGTGCTGTTGATTGGACTTGTACTCCTTCGACGCTAGATCTAGAAGAAGCTTTATCGTGTTTTTATCGGATAACTCTAGGCGCCGTTGAAAAAAATGTACCAAAAATTAAGAAAAAAGCTAAACTTTTGGCACCTTGGCTAAATAGCGATGCTAGATATTTACGAAATCAAAGGAATAAATACTATAGAATGATTAAAAGTAAAAAAAATGTCAGCAAGGCTATTCAATCAAAATATAATGAGCTTGCTAGTGAATTCAAATCAAAATCTCGAGAAGCATATGAATTATATGTTAATTTGATTGGCGAAAATATCATTAAAGACCCAAAGAAATTCTTTGATTTTGTAAACGTCAAGTGCAAGACTCAAGGTTACCCGTCATGTATTTTTTTTAAGAATTCTGTTTCTGACTCCCGAGAGCAAATCTGTAAGTTTTTTGCAAGTTATTTTCAAGAGGTTTATTGTAACCCTGAGAAACCAAGAAATCCCATTTCTGAAATGCTGTGTTCAACAACTTTGATTACAGAAGTTTCAATTTCTAAGGAAGAAATTGCTCATCCAATTACGGGGTTGAATTCAAACAACAGCCTGGTACTGATCTTATTCCTCCTAGCTTTCTGATCCAGTGCAAAGAACAATTAATTGTGTCTTTCTCAATCATTTTCAATAAATCCCTCTCTAGCGAAATATTTCCTTCTTACTGGAAATGTTCGTACCTAATGCCAATTCATAAGAAGAATGATAAACGTTGTATTCAAAATTACAGAGGGTTGCCATATTATCAGCCATTCCAAAGCTTTTTGAACAGATAGCATGGGTTCCGAAAAAATACATCTACTACCACCAATCTTCTCATTATAACATCAAGTATTCTATGTGAGATGGAGAAGGCTCGTCAAATTGATGCAATATATACAGATTTTAGCAAAGCATTTGATCGTGTAAATCTTAAGTTCTGATAAATAAACTCCGTAATTTTGGCATCACAGGCCGTTTACTCAGCTGGATCCATTCATATCTTAAAGATCGCACTCAAGTTGTCAAATTTCAAGGACGATTATCCAAACAAATTCATGTTCTTGCCAGTATTACATGATGTACCTCATGTTCTTTATGCAGATGACCTTAAAGTTTACCACATTATATCTACTTTGTCGAATATGATTTTCCTTCGGTCCAAGCTTAACACTCTCTCTGATTGGTGCAATAACACTGCGTTACAAATAAAAAGAAAAAATGCCCGCTTTGAAATGTCATGTTTTCTTATTTATACCTATCGTTTATTCAAAATACACACAAATTGTCTTTTCATCACGTCTCATTTTTTTCCAGTGAGAATGTGCCAAATTATATGAAAAATTAAAAGGCCAAAACATATTTTAAAGAAATCTAACAAAATCAATCAGAATTTTTTACTTGAATCAAGTTTGATTTTATCATTTAGGTAAATAAAACTCAAAAAAAAAAAATCAACTTATAAAATTTTAACACAAAATATCGTGAATTTTTAACCTTTTTCTTTTGTGCTTCGAATGGTCTTCTCGTATTAAACGCCAACAGTAGTCACCTAGCATTGTTCTGTCCCAACGGCCTTGAAATCGTTCTTCAAGCTTCTTTATATACTGGTAGAACCTCTCACCCTCATGCGAATCATGTGAATTTTTAATGACATTCTGCAACCCAACTTTTCGTATGCTTTTAACATGTCGTTAACTATTTGTTCCGCATTTCCGAATCTATGGTTCCCTAAAAACCCTTTTATAACTGCTTTCAGTGATAACCAGGCATCAAGTTCCTTGTTTGTAAGCTTTTTTTCAAAATTTGGGTTTTTCATCAATGTGCGGATTTGTGGTACCACAAATATTCCTTCTTTGATTTTGGCATCACTTAACTTTGAAAATACTGTCTTTAAATATTGAAAGCCATCTCCCTCTTTATTCATAACCTCAACAAAATTTTCCATCAAACCAAGTTTTATGTGAAGTTGTGGTAAAATAACATTTTTAAGATCTATCCATGGTATATGTTTCACGTTAGATTTTCCGCAAACAAACTCTGCCCTTTCGTGCCATACTTTTGTAGCATAGTGTTTTTCTGTAGCTCTGCTATCCCACATACAAAGGAAATAACAGTATTTTGTAAACCCACCCCGTAACCCGAGCAAAATAGCTATAACTTTGAGATCAGTGCATACTTTCCCGTTGTAATCTTTATATTTTATTAAATTCAATATTGATTTCATATATTTCTTTTAAAACAGTTGAATATGCTTTTGGTACTGACGCATAGTTGTTGCCATTGTGCAGCAATACCGCCTTCAGACTTGTTTTTGAACTATCAATAAATAAACGCCAGTCTTGTGTTTCGTAAGGAATGTTTAACTCACTCATCAAAGTTTCTCTATCGTTACAGTAACATATGTTTTCAAAATTTTACTAAAATAAAGACAATTTTTAATTGCGTTTTGGTTGCGCGGATAAATTTGTGTTAGGAGCCAACAAATTCCACTCTTTTAATCTAGATTCTAGTAATTCAGCTTACCTAATTGATAGATCTAAGTCCCGTATCAAATTATTTAATTAATTTTGATTTATCAGATGTGGACGGCCAAGAGAACTTGTTGAAGGTAAAAACTCAGGATCTTCGTTGCTTCCGTCGTTATATTCTACAACATTTGGCAAATCTGGCTCTTCTGAAAACTCAATTTTATTTTTGGAGGGAGGTAAAGGAGGAGGCATTTCTTCACTGTTCGGTGCTGGTTTCGAAATTAAAGGAACGTCAGGATACTTGATGTGTTTCATTTTCTTTGTAAAACCACGTATGTCAGTCATGTAAAAGTAGCAGTCATTAAAATGATTACTATGCTCACGCCATAAAGCTGGTACGGTGAATGGCATTGACGTCTTCTTCCCATTTAACCAAGATATGAAAGTAGCATAGCACAAAACACAAAAAAACTTGGGTATCCATGGTTTATCTTGACTAACAGCACGTCTGAAATAGAGTAAATATGCACTTCTGACTTTTTCAGAAACATTTTTTCTTTGTGATTTCACAATATACTGTCCACAAATGTAACAAAACTTATTTTCTGCATGCAAGCAGTTGCTACGAACACTTAGCCCAGTATTCACATTAGATTTTCAAATAAATATGTGCAAAGATGTTTAAAACTCCAAATTTTACTCTTTGATTAATAGTTATTGTGCTCCTTGATGTATACAGCAAGGAAAAGGATGACGACGACGTCAATAATAATGTTGTTTTTATAAATGTTGGTGCAAGGGTTCAAGTTCCTATGACAAACAGGGCCTAGTTGCCTAGGTTCTCACAGGGATATTGGTTCATGAGAACCTAGAAGAACGGCTCAAGCGACTTTACATTTTTCTCGAGGGAAGTTGCTTGCATCGCTGATTTGTAGAATAGACCGGCAGGCGAAGATGTGCCGAGGGACGTGGACCTGCTTGCGCCGTGGGGAGTTGCTGACGTTGGAGTGTTCCGTGCCGCCACAGATGTTGACGTTGTCAAATACAAACGATTACTAAACAAAACAAAACAATTGAAAAATACAATACATCATAAACGGTAACTGTTTCTTTCACGCCTAAAGTATAAAGGTATAAGACTGTAGAGAGGAAAATTAACAAATTTCCTGACCCAACCCCTAATTTCACTCATATTATAAGTTTTCCACAATACTATCATGGTTTTGTTCATGGAAAGCTCACATTAACTAAATGCAACTAGGCTTCAACATTTTATACATTAAAAGTTTATAAAGACGGGAATGTAATTTGTAGCCAAAGATAGTTTTCTAGATTAGCTGAAATCATAGGAGGCGAATCGATTTTCATATTAGAAGCAAAGCGAAGATATAAGTTGCGAAGTTAAAATTTGGGACGCTCACCTACAGTCATATACACAAATAAAGCCCCTCTATAGTCTTATTTCTCCAAGGCATAAATTGAGGGTAGTGGCAATAAAAATTGACCTGTACCTCGAAAACTAGACGTGATGGATACCACATATGTTTGGAAAATTTAATCTATGACTCATTACCTAATCATTCCAGCTAACAGTTAAGAGGGTACCAAAATCGTGTAACGCAGTGTAATAATCAACTTTCCCTAAACTTAGAAAAATGCCAGGTGATAAGTTTTTCAAGAAAAAAGAGCCTTCTTTTATTTGACTATCACATCAACAACACAACACTTAGTAGAGCCGATAGCATTGCGGACCTTGGTGTTGTTGTGGACCAAAAGCTTTGCTTTAAACTACAGTACGATGAAGCTATATCTAAGCCTAATAAAATGCTAGGTTTCATCAAAAGAAGAGCTAAGGAGTTCAAGAATATTTGGGTTACTAAATCACTATACATCTCATTAGTGCGCCCTATTTTGAATATGCCATCCTGATTTGGAACCCTGTTTTTGATATCCACGCTGAAAGGTTAGAATCGGCCCAGAAACAGTTTCTTCTTTTTGCACTAAGATCCCTTTACGACCCTAGGAATTTCTACAGCCTACCATCATAAAGCTATCGGATTCAAGTACTTAATATGGCATCACTAGATTCTAGAAGAATGATGATGTCTCCATGTCTAGCATTTGATGTTCTGAGGGACAATATTAAGGTTCAGTATATACATAGCAAAACAAACAAAATTACTTTGAATGACCTCCTTAGAATCACAGGACAATCACCAATACTTATCGTAGATCGATATCACTCTACATATGCAAACAATGAGCCATTAAACGTTTGTTATAAGGCGTTCAACACGCTTAGTAAATACTACTCCCCATCCATTTCCAAAGCATTATATAAAACTAATATCCTGAAATCCCTTCATTCCTCAACAAAATTGTACGTTAATTTATTGTACTTAAATTTAAGAAATGTGTCTTGTTTCCTATTTTTATATTTTTGTAATTTTTTTTTATTGTAAGGATATGTCTTGCTTGGCAAATAAATAATTGCGTAACAGTGCAGATATGATGTATTCTATTGCATATGCAAATCCTAAATTTCTCAGTTTAAGATAAAACATTGTATTAAATGTCGTTTGTCGGACCCACTCCATCTTACAAAATCAAACCGGTGAAAAATGATGAGGAGTTCCGTTCGGATTATTCCGGAGCTAACTGAGGGTTCTTTTTTAGGTCTTTAGTGGTTATACGTTGTAGAACTCAAAGTTGTCAGTTCGTACCTAATTTAAGGTGTATTTTCCTTGTTCTCTTGAAAAATATGAGCTCGTCGCAAAAGTGTTCTGGAATTTTTAGGGTGTGATAGAGATGAAACGTTAGATTGATGAAACAGTCAGGATTATCTCAAGAAAAGCTTAATAATTTGGTTCGTGATTTAACTTAAGTAAGAAATCAGCTGAACTTCTTGCTTTCAGACTGATAAAAAAACCTTGTCTTCAACCTAGTGTTATTATATATAACATCTTACTGGACTAGATAACAGTATATTTTCCCTTACTTTACCGAAGAAAATAAATTAGGTGTTTGTAACAAAGTTCCAGGCCTCTTAACTTTTCCGGCTCTTCGTGAATATAAGTCAGAAGATTGGCGGTTTTTTTATAGACAAGTTCAAAAAAATGAGCGAATGAAACATCATTCTTTCACCACTTTAATTCAAACTTGGGCCAATGAAAAATTTTACCAAAGTCCTAGGGCAGAATGGTGGTTGCTTTTTATTTATTTATTTATTTATTTAATCTACAAAACAGATATAATCCAATTACATTATAGACAAACAAAAAATAAAACAAAGTTTATACATACAATCAATATATCCAAAAAGGATAATAAAAAATTAAATGAAAAAGGAAACTACGTACAAAATACAATAAATTAATTAGAAATATAAAAATTATTCTTCGAAGTTAAACGGAAGAACCGATTCCTTAAGTTTTTTTTTGAATTTAGCAAAAGACAGCGGTATTAAACCAAGATCAAGCGCGTTATGATTACGCGGGAGTCGTACAGCAGGCGAAAAAAATAAAATATCAGTGCGAGCAAAGGGAACATTGAAGACTACTGAGGATCTAGTTGGACGTCCGGTATTGAAGGAGGAAATTTCAATGCCAAGGCCTATAGGAAGCAAATTGTGATAAACCTTGAAAAGAAGGCATTCATCGAGAAAAACTCTGCGAGAGACAATGAAGGAATGCGCAGAAAAGACAGGCGATCACTATAAGCGCAATACGGGACACGGAATTTAAAAAAAAAGGAACCGAGTAAATCTACGTTGCACAGCTTCAATAGCATATCTTAGGTAACGTTGATGCGGACTCCATATTTGCGAACAATACTCTAATATGCTTCGAACAAGAGAAAAGAATAAACAAACATACGATGAAATATCTTTAAAATCTTTTGTCGATCTGAGGATAAAACCTGACATACGAGATGCTTTAGATACTAGATGAGTTATATGCTGTCCAAAATGAAGCTTGGTATCAAAAAATACTCCCAAGTCCTTGTGGGACACCACAGGTCTCAAAGAAACATTAGCAATCGCATAGTTATAATCAAAAGAAGACTTTTTAAGGGAGTAAGTCATCTTGAAACATTTGTTTACATTTAACTTCAGCCGATTAGTTGCATTCCAACCAGCTAGTATATCCAGGTCTTTCTGCAGAATAATACAATCATTGACAGATTCGATCACCCTGAATATTTTCAAATCATCTGCATACATGAGCGCACGGGAGTTGAGTAGGGAAGGAATATCATTGATAAATACGAGAAACAACAGAGGACCAAGAATAGATCCTTGTGGAACTCCAGAACAGGGATCAAATGGAGAGGGTATACGGGCATTAATGGTCACAACACTACTCCGATCAGCAACATAAGAACAGAACCAATGTACAATAGAACTTCCTAAGCCAAAATTACTCAATTTTTGGATATGAATCAGGTGATCAACTGAATCAAAGGCCTTAGAGAAGTCTGTGTAGATAACGTCTACTTGGTTCACCTTATCAAACTCAGCAGCAATCTTATTTGTTAAAGATAAAAGGTTGGTAAGGGTTGATCTACCTTTGATGAACCCATGCTGTTCATTGGCAAAAAACGGAAGCAACAAAGGATGAACTTGTTTGTATACAATTCTTTCCAGAACTTTGCTAAAACAGGGAAAAAGTGAAATCGGGCGGTAATTGGACACGCTTGCTTTATCTCCAGATTTGAAAATGGGAAAGACATTAGCTCTTTTCCAGCGTGCAGGAAAACAACCATCTGCGAGACTTTGGTTAAATAAGATGGACAAAGGAACACACAACGAAGACGACAAAGATTTAGCAAATATATTGGGAATTCCATCTGAGCCACAACCAATACTGCCATCCAGACCATTTAAAAGGCATTCAACTTCATGCATGTATGTATGTATCTCAAAAATTTTCAGCTCTGAGTATGGAAAAATTGAAATCAGACATCTTTGATGGATCACAATCCGTACCCTTGTTAGAGACACCGACTTGACTTGCCTTATGTTCGAATCAGAAGCGTGGCTAAGCTTGGTTTTACTAGTCAAGCATTTTCTAGGGATCTACAAAGCACCAAAATATCTAGAACCAGTTACTGAAATTCTATAGCATTTTAACCATAAGGAGCAAATATAAGCATTAAGTTACAGTGTTTATGCAGTCATTTGGACAGATTACCGGACAATCTAGGCGACTACAGAGAGGAGCAAAGAGAAAAGTTCCACTAAAATATCAGGACAATTAAAGTGAGATACCGAGATCAACGTGACACCCATAAGATGGCAGACTTCTACTGGACTCTGACAATTGAATTTCCTGAGCAAAAACACAATAAAAAAGCCTACCGAAAAAGCTTTTTGTAATTTTTGTTTTGTTAGCTGTGTAGAGTCTTAGTCGTTATTATTCTTAAAGTATTTATTATAATACGTCATTGTATTTATTATTTCGACCTTTTCAGTCAAATAGTCAAAAGAGTTTTCAGCTCATAAACTAGAGTCTATTTGACAAATATGATATTTTTCCCGTTCAGCATTCTGATTTCAAACAAAATTGAATTCAACCCAACTTGACGCAAAATATCTGTTCCCCAGTGTTATCTATATAAAGCTTTATTGAAAATTTATAATACATACCGCTCACACACCGAAAAATCTTAAGAAGCAAATTTAAATGTCATCTTAATAAACTTCGCAGACATGTACCTTTTCTGTCCTATAACCTTCAAATTTCTCAACGAAGAAGTTTCAGTAGGCTTAAATTGATATGATTTATCTCCTTTAATAAGATTTCTTTACAAAGAAATGCGAGTTCTTTTCTAACTCAAATTATGAATACTTATAAATTTTTCCATTTTTATCCTACTCAAATGATAATGAAAACATGAAAAAGTGAGCAATCAAAGTCATTATACTTGACGCAAAGTTGTCACTACATCGTTACTAATGAAAGAAATAATCACCCACCATAAACGCATGTTGTGTCGAAACTTGGAAAGAGATTGAATTCTTAGCAGCATTGTTGAAAACTTTACTCATAAATACTTTATTCAACTTTGAAAAGCTTGTCGTGAACTTGTGTTATTATTTTTCACCTTGAAGCCTTTATTTTCTTCTCCTACCTGTAGAAAACGTGAGATATATCCCATTCTTCATGTTTTGTGAACATACACCGTAGAAATTCAACAAGAGCCAAAGTTTTTCTCATGTCTGCTACGTTTTGATGAAATATTACTTTAAGAACAGTAATTCTTGGAAATCGTTGAGACGTATCAATACCCATAAATGCAATGATAAAGTTTTGATAAGTTCTTGGAGAATTTTATAATTCAATGTTCTACCGAACCATGTCGAACTTTATAAAAGTTTCGAAGAATTAAATATGTAAGAATACTTTTTTATCCGCGACAATTGATTTCAGTTCTATTGGGTACGTTAGGTTTTCCATCTACTTAGACTCCTTCCTTATTCTTTGATTTTAGCGAGCACTATTGACACCCAGAAATCCGCTGAAAAGATAAAGTAGGTTAATTTGATATGTTTGAGAATATGGTCATTTTACACACAGTAAAGATCATTTTATTTAGAGAACATGGAATTCTCTCGTAGTATAGCTAATTTTGCTTTGATTCTTAGGCAATGAAAATAGAATTCCAATTTCACTGCTGTTTTTACATACAATGCGTGAAGTAAGATGAAGAAGAGACCTTTCTTCAACCTTTGAACTGATCTTCAAGCGTGGCTAGAAGAATTTTGGTTCATACTTATTTTCTGGTCTTCGCTAGTTGTCTGGTATTTCTCTAGATGCTTCTTACTCAATAAAGATCATATTCTTCTTCTTCTTCTTCTTCTTTGTAGTACTACAGCCCCTCTCGGGCCTTTGTTTCCTGCAACAACTGTCTGGATCCATTGACCACGTCCTCCAATTTTGAAATCCGAGTAACGATGAACTGTCTTCGCCAACCGAGTCAGAAAGGTGTTTGCTCAGGTTGCACCCTGGTCTCCGCCCTTCAGTTCTCCCAACGAATAGCTTGACTCAAACGAAGAAAAACACTCCAGTTCGATAAAAGTTGACCGTAAGAAACTATAACTCTAAAAGTGTGGATAGCTTTGTTTATCTTGAGCCTAACTCAACAGAAAGGGTGCCGTAAAGGACGAGATATTTTTTTAATGGCTTGAGGATTAAGGCTATTCGTGCCCTGAATGTGGGGCTTCCAGGCATGCAAGACATCTGGACTTCCCTCTAAACACCTTCTCTGTGATCCTGAGAATCGTTTGATCCATTACTCTAAGCTGGGCTTCAAGTTGAGTAGATGCATTTCCAAATCAGAGGCTGTTAGATATGAAGACTCATTCCTCAATGCTCCTCTTCTTTGTGCCTGTGGTAAGCGTTTTTGGTACAGCTCATTGCTGAGAGTGTAGTTTCATATTTCTATTCCTTACAGTAGCGTAGACCCTACAACACTCAGCAAAAAATACCTTCTTGATGGGTTGGGTCCCTCTTCTTCGGCCAGAAGTCGGCTTAAAGCTGATATGCCTGAAGCAATCTTACCAGCCGTTACCTTGATTTGCTCATAGAAACTAATTTTGGATTCGTTCAGTTATCTCAGGTACTTTACGAACGGTTTCAATTCAGCCAATGCTTCGCATTACTGATATATCGTTATGTGAGAATTCCTATCTTCGTCAGGATGACTACTTCACTAGGCTGACCCTGCAAGTAGTCACCTAGTCTCTCACCTGGCAAATTAGCATACCTTGTTAAGGCTGCGCGTGTTTGGCGGTGCGCCCAATAACTAGCGCCGTAACATCATCCATGTAGCTGATCAGGTGTAACTCATTCGGCAATTCTAGCCTGTTGTACGATATGTTCCATAGGTCTGGGCAAAGGATGGATCTTTGAGGCCAACCGGATGTATTTTCCATGCTTGATTGGCTCTGCATAGTACCACAAAGTAGGCTTTGGTACTTTAGGTGGCCTTTTGAAAGCCGCAAAGGATATTCTGGAACTTAAAACGTTGGTTCATCTTATCCAAACCATCCATGCATTTAGCTGAGTCAAAGGCGCTCCAAACATCAAGTGTGACAAACATAACATCCTGTCACTTGGTACGGTTGTGTGCCCCCGCCTTTTGAACCGTGCTCAAAATCTCACTAATCGCATCAATAGTGGAGTGTCCTGCTCTAAGGCCGTACTGCCCAAGAGATAGGCTCCCAACAGCACGAATCACGTCAATGAGTCTTCCCTTGATCTGTTTCTTTAGCATTTTCCCAGCAGTTTCTATTATGCATAATGAGTGACATGCCGACGGTGACCTAGGATTTTCCTTCCCCGTGCTGATCAGTGGGAATCCTCCCTTTTCTGCAAGAAAGCGTTGAATATACTGAACAGCAAATCAGGACAATTATGACAGATGAGCTACAACATCTCAGCTGGGACGCCTTCCTTATTTTGAATGATACTAAATCACTTCTAATTACAGCCACGTAAAGAGTGGGTATTCGATTGCTGTTTCAACGTTAGCAGTGCCAACGTGGACAGGATTATATGCTGCTAACCGCTTGCATGCCTCGCCGGATTTCCGTACCCGTTGAGCTTCACGTGATAGCTTTAGATACACAATTTGCTTTTCAGTAATTTCGGTCGCCCAGCTGTACATAGAGGCTCGCCATGCTCAGATCTCCCACGGAGGATAGAAGCACTGTAAGCAGACGTGATGATGCTCATAATTGAGCTCACCACGTTTTGAACTGCTAGCCGTGAAAGCCTTCACGTCCATTCACCTATTATTCCAACCAATCGTGAAAGGGAAAGAAAATGGGCATTGGAAGACAGACAGAATGTATTGATAATCATAGGCTTAGTGGTCCTCTAATACTTTCCAAATATGTGCCCTGCATACTAGCGAATTCGAGGCAAATATCACGTCAGATACCGTGGTGTACTGCCGGTGCTCAGCACGACAAGTTCTATCCTGGTCACCATGTCTACATCTCACAAATCCGTTTGAGGCATACCCCATACTGTTGCTTTAGCATTAAAGTCTCCCCCAACAAGCAGATGGCCATTTGCATTGCAGACAGCGTCCTCCAAAGAATTAAGCCTGGTTTGGAAAGAGGATGTTGGTTCGAATGATGTCATAAAGAATGAAGTCCGTGAGCACTGAAACCACATGAAACCATCCTCCCTTGCATTGCGTTCCACTAAGAAATTAACACTGTTCCAGATTTATGGTGACAGTATCAGTTTTGCCAGGGTACAGTGATAATGAACTTTTGTCGTGGTAATACTCACTCAGCAGCAAATTGTTGATTTTCGTGTCCCATCGCGAACTGCTCAAGTAGGTTTTGGAGAGTTTTACTGCAGTGTAGATTTACTTACAGGGTACGGGACATCCAAGTTCTAGTTTTAACTTTGCTAGGGCTAGGATATTGTCTTGATCCTAAGTTGAGCCTGAAATCCGGTTTCATATCAGCATTCTTGCAAAGAATACAGTCTGCCTCCTTCATAAACTCTTTTCTATTATTTCCCACGTTGCCACATTTGTACTTTTGTATCCCTTGCATCCCTTTGCAGTATGACCATAATCAAGGCACTTAAAGCAATAAGGTACTGCTCTTTGCTATGTCGTACAGATGACCTACCCTATTCTTAATATGCACTTTCTCAGAAGTCGTTCGGCGTCCTTCTCGATCAGATCGATGGTGGCAACACACTGTCGCCTATTGTTTTCTAGCGTCAACGTCGCCTAAACCGCTACTACGTTGGAACTTTCCTTTGATGGCCTTCTCTACCTTGGCCAGGTCCGTGACGCAGTCGATATCTCTGATTTCGATCATTGTCATCAGCTCTAGTAAAGCCAAAGTAGCTCTTTTGCCAAAAAACTTCTTGACTCATCGCAGGATGCTGCTTTATTATTGGCATCTGCTCGGAATCCAATCAGTATTCAGCCATACCGGGTTATTCGTTGCTTATATGCCAGTTTTTATGTCCTTGGTCCTTGCATTTTCCCTTATTTCTTGCAGAACATCTGCGTAGGGTCGGCAATCCTCGGGTTTTATGAGCAATGTCTGCAGCGGGGTCTTTGTGGTGGGTATTTTCTCTTCTACCTCGCATCAGATATTTCTTTTTGTTGTGCATCTTTAAGAACTTTATTTTCCTTAGTATCAATGAAACTGGCTAGAAGAAAAGGTTACGCGAACGATTTGGTAAAAGCCAACTTTCTCGCGCCTTTCGCACAAGTTTTCCCGCCGACGAATTGGGTAAACGACGTTTTGCGATTAAAAACACAAATATCCAGGGCAATTGAAATTCCCCGACACTTGACCGACGTTCACGCGCCGCTTGCTTGGCAATTCTTTCATCGTTTACCCGAACGCACCTATAGCACCCAAGACTCGTCGTCTCGCCACGGAGGTTTCTTCGCAATTCCCTGATCCTTCAACTGTAGTTTGCAATGCGGGACAATGCAATTTAAGTATTAATTTTTTAAAATTTATAATTAAAATTGGATCAGCATTATGTTGGTTTTTCGAGCAGTTTGCCTAAGTGCCTAAGTGACTGGAAGACCCACTAAACACCTCCTCTGTTACTCGAGAAACTAACCTGGAACCGTTTGCTACGTTTTTAACCACGATAAAATTTATACTCATGAGATATTGCATCGTATTAGAGGAAACTAATGTTAGTTAGGAAGCCATATGGCAGCAACGCTCACTACCACACACATGATCACTATGAAGGTGTCAACGAAAACTTGAGGTTTTGAACAGTTTCGAGACGGATTTCTACAGCGAAATCCAGACGATCGACGAAGAACATAATAGCGCTTTTTGTGAAGTAAAAATTATTTGAGTTCCAAATTGAACGAATAGGAGTTTGTTTACTCTGTTCATAACTCTGACACTTTTTTCGGCTTACGTGATAATCATTGAATATAAGAATAGCTTGAATTCAAAATCCAATTTAAATGACAGAAATCTTTGGCTAAATTAAAATAGAGTCTCCTGATGGTGACATTAAAATTCAGTTTGAGGATTCTCTGAATCCTTATGCTCAATGACTCGAGATCGCAGCATTGAAAATAACTGGCTTCAGAGATCTTCTCTTGGTTAAACCTGTAAGATCTCCAAAAAGCGTTGTGATTAGAAATGATCTTCACGGCAAGGTCTAAGCTTCAAAAGAAAATGATCGTTCTGAACTAACTATTTTTGGTATCATCTGGTATATCTTAAAGTTTGAGCTAGTTAAATAAGAACTTTTCTCTTTAAAATTAAGTTTAAAAATGTAAAAGCGACTTTGCTCACTTTTTGAAACAATGATCTCGTAATATTCAAAATTGTGAAGGAGGTGATCAGTGTGAACTTTGCACTTAATTACTGAAGACGAATAAATTATTGTGGCATTATCTTTTGAATTTTCCAATTTTTTCTCGTAATCACGTTAAAAATTTGTATTCATCATACTTTATTTTTCATTTTAGACAAATGTTAAGGACGCTTTTGATGCAGCAATATGGGATGCTCTACTACCAAATCACTTGCCACCGACACCACCGCTATGGAAAAAACTATTTTGTCTAGTGTAACATTTCAAAATTAAGCGCTCTTTCATCCCCTAATTTTAAACTAAGTTCCAATAATATCTTAGAATGTAACTTATTGATACCAAGGATCACTAACTAATTATTAATTTAGTTATATAAATAATTATATGTAAATATTAAAGAAAAAAGATTCAAAAAAGTATATTTCCCAACATGATGAAAATATTGTAAACACATACAACATAGATATTGTTATCTTAATTTTTCACAAATACGCTTCTATTTTGTATTTCCTATTCGAAAAAGCATGAAGTTGTGTAAGTTCTGATTATGTGTATTATAACATTATTCAGTAATTTTTTCAAACGATGGCAGTTCAATGCAATTTAATTCTTGTAAAATTTTTAAGTTTTCGATTTAGTCTATGGTATGATTATTACAGAATTTGAAATTGAAGTTATGTTATAGTATGTTGCATTCGAATTTTTTCTCTTGGTAATTATATATTGTAAAATGATATTGCAAGCATTGACGAATACACGAAACGAACGAAAATTATTAAATTTATGGAAAGTATAATAGTTTCTCAGTTTTATTTTATTTTTAATTACGATAATATATTATATATAGTTGCCTGGAATTCAACAGGCAGACGATATAAAGGAATTTAACATTGAATGATATAAAACGGACACAATCGAATCGACATGTTCCGATTCTGGCTATCATTAAGTTTGGAATCAAATTGACATGGCCTGCATTAAATCTAAATAATATGCAAGTGTTAGGCGGGCAGGTACACTCATTGGTAATCTACGCAGAATTACTTGGACATGGATGGACCCATTCTGATGTCTCACGAACTTAGTGATCCGCCTCAAGTCTGTTGAAGGTACTTCCGTTGAACCCGTGAAGAAGTGGGAGTCGAGATACTGTATTCCATAGAAAAGATGCAGATCAAAGGAAAACTTCCAACAAATTTGCTCAAATGGGCTAGACAAACTAAAATTCACTCTCAAATGTACGAATACACAATAATTTTATTATATTGATCGTTGCATCGTTTCGATACACTGAGCCTCCATCAGGCAAATGCTGAAGGTACATGTATCGAAATGTAACCACTAATACAATAAACTTATTATATAGATTCAAACATGAAATTTTATTTTTAAGGCAAGCTGCTTCTTCTTTAAACGGGCATCTTCCAATATGATTTTTTCCAGTTTGTCGACGTTTCCTGGGATCATCTCCAATCGAATACTAGCCTTATTTGAAGAGGTTGCGCCATTTGTAAACCATGGTTGTACCAGGGCAAGACTCCCCATAAACAGAAGACATTTCTTCAAAATAGTCTGAGGAGGTTTTTCTTGCTTGGTAAGGAACTTGATGACTTCCGGAAATTCAGTTTTCTCCATCTTTCAATTTTGTTAATTGAGCTGTATCTCAGTTAATAATGATCTGATTTCGTATTTACACCCTTATTGAGTATCACCACTAGGGTAGGTAAAGAAGTGCCCCCCTCACCATACCCCCCAATCCGCGACCTTTTTCACCCAACATTGGAGCACCATCGTATGTATAATGTGGGCACCATCGAAATCAAAGATAAACCCAGACAAGTCACAATGTACCCATTGGTGGGGTGGAACGGCTGCGAAGTACAGGGACTTTCGCTCACAATTACGGACTTCGCAATATGACTTCGGACAAGCTTTAAAATGAATGCATTGACTTTAACCTTTCTGGCAGTTAGATAAATTTTTCTATTCGTTATATAGTGTTTCTAATCCATCTCAGACTTTCTGTACATACCAGTATATGCACCGGGACATGTCCTTTCGAAAACTCGTAACATTTCCATATTAATAGCTCTATACCAAATTCGGGCATCCATATACCAAAACTCGTCTGACCAGACTCTTGTAACAGATAACTTTGACCTTTTGATCAATGCATTTGGAATGAAAGAGTTGTTGAAGGCACACGAACACTTTACGCCCTTTACTGAGCATGGTTTTGACATGTCCATTATAGTACAGATACTGCTCGATATAAACACCAAGGCATTAAATACTGAATTTATGTGGAACCCGTTCTTAACCACCCTCACCAGCCAAATGTGGAAATCTTTCCAATTAAGTTTCAGATTTTGACTGGCCAACCACAGCGCTGTCTGCAATAAAATTATTTCGCACTTCTGCGAATACACTTTCATTTGCAAATTATCCATGTAGGGCTGCACATCGTTGAATATTTTCTGAAGATTTCTTTGAACGACTAATGTCTTTCATTCTGCCGTCAGATCATAAGCAAACGGCATTAATGATTGTGTTGGCGAGGCGTTAAAATCAAAGCCGTTGAATTTTTTGAGAATGAATATGGGGAAGAACAGAGGCTCAGTGACTGTCCCTTGCTGTAGACAATACAAGACCTTAAAATCGCGCATCATTATCAGTTACTGGAAACAATTTGTCTTTACAATATATTACACATTATGGCGACAAGGTGTCTGTGGAATATGCACTGCAAGAGCTTAAAAATTAGTCCGTCTAAACAAATCGCATCGAAGGCTTTCTCTATATCAATGAGATAAGGTCCAACATTTTCTCTATAAGCTGGTTTCCAGCAGATTTCTGAAATTACTTTCGTTATCGCGTGTATGGTCAAATACCTGGCATGGAAACCAAACTGGTAGCTCGACATTAACTCATATTTCTCAATGTGGACATTTAATGCTTGTTTCAGTATCATTTCAAACACATTGCTGACGTAAGGCAGCAAGCTGATTGGGCGAAAGCTTTTTGGGCATGAAGATTTGAAAATACATTAGCCTTGTTCCACTGATTTGGGAAATGAGTTGCTCAACATGTTGAACAATAAGGAATAATTTCTAATAACAACTTCAGGCAAATGTCGTAGGACCATATTGGGCATACCTTCAATTCCACATGATTTGTTCTGTGTCTACCCCATATGAAAAAAAGTCCTTCACAGCTTACCGCTCGGTATGAGGACGGATATCAAAGTTTGTTTGAAATGTAGAATGGATGTACTATTCACGCTTGAAAAACTTTTGCTACAACGACTTTTGGAACTATTTGTGTCTCCCTCTGAGGATTCGGAATATGTACTACTTCAAATGAATCCCAATCAGAGCCAGCTTCTGTAAACCGTCACATATAATCCTATTTGCATCTGTATTATTAATTTCTATACGAGCCCTATCTTGAAGATCTGTCTCACTCTTAGTGACTTTCAAGATTCGACGCGTTCACTCGAAACTTTATACGAAATATACTATTCACTTTTGTGAGCACGCCACCTGGATCCTGTGGGCCAATCAATATCCTTCAGTTTCTCTACCCATTGGTAGCTGATTTCATTTCTGTAGTATGAACGATATAAGTTTCAAACATTTTTGAGGTTTAATTGCAACAAGGTCAATGAGGGTTAGCTGTAGTCCAAAAATCTCCGATAAATATTCTGGACGCAAGTAAGAAGAAGGCTTTTCAATCTTTTCAACATTGTGATGGTTGCTGTTTCATATCCTTCCATTATGTTTCGATGTTTAATCTTGAGAACTACTTTCTCAATTGTTTCCAATGTTAACTTCTCTAATTTCGACGAATAGCGATAAATTTCATCGTTAGTTAGATTTCTGTCATTAAGAACCATTGAGCAAAAGCTACCACCATCAGAAGGTAACATTCCTTCTGGTATGTGCGTTTGAATTTTCGGTGAAATTTTTCACAATTTGTTTTTTTTTTAATTGAACCGATGATTTTCATATTAAACTAGAATAATAGAGACATCATCTCTTTGAGCATTTACTTCCACTAGGACAAAATGTTCGATATCATAGGAAAGCATCTTCATTTCCCATTGAGGGTTGTCAAATCTGAATTTAAATCTTGGATCAGTAATGCAGAGGTAGAGTTATTGCAGGCGTGATACCTGAGAGAGAGACAGCGCTCACTCAACGATTGGCAGCAGTCTTGTGTGATTTGCACGAAGAGAACGTAAACTCCGCTCCGTAGTTGAATTGAAGGCATATTGAGATTGACTGCAAATGACCCAGCTTTTGAGCGGGCATGGATGTGTTTAGACTTACTTGCACAAGATTGATATGTCACGGTCTGTCAACTGTCGGTTTTGCCCAGAAGACGAAGACGATACCTGCGACAGGCTGTGACTGGGCCTCGAAAGGTACACGGGAGAGATCACCCTGAAAAGTGTGGTCGTGGTGGTGGTTGGATCGGTTGACAAACGTAAGCAGGTGGTAAATTATGATCGGGCAGTTCTTAAAGATAAAAGGGACTCACTGCAGCCATGGGATGCCGGGGCTGGGGGATCACTTGTCTGACAATTCCTCTTCCTACTTCTCTTCCCACTGGAGCAGGAATCCCCCTGCTTGAAGGTGCCGCATGGCATAGCCAAATGACATGGTAGGTGTTTATTGCGTAGTCTAGTCACTCGCAAGCGTAGAAGCCCCACACTCAGTGTGTGAATTGCATTCACCTTTCAACAATAAGAAAAATAAATAAATATCAAGCAAAAATACCGATTGGTGCTAGGTTACCAATAAAATCGTTTACCTGTGAAAGGCCGCAATATAGAGGTGTTGCAAGGACCATCAATGATCCCATCATAATTGGGCGCAGTGCGAATGGCATAGTAGCTATAGCAATTTCATGTAGATGATAAGATTTATTTGCAACTTCAAAAATGTTTCTAAATTTGCCTTTATCATCTGGGTTTAAGCATAAGCACGAAGCACATAGTATTACAGCAGTTGCATTGCTCAAGCCGGGCAATGTTACGAAGTGCGGGATTGTTTTTAAAGTGGTTATGTGTTTGAAAATTTTAGCGATGCTGGAAAGGCCTGTGATAAGACTGTTACTTATTGGACTGCGAATGTATAAATAATGAATGCTGCTACCTTACTTCTTCCCTGCATCCTGAAATAACCTCACGCTCTTACGTGCACCGTCTTTCTTTGTACTGGCTTTATCTTCACCGTGGTTTAATTTTTTAATACGCTCACTTATCGCATGCTCTCAATACGCTGCTGACTTACGAAATTTTTGATGAAACTAATAAATATGTACTAACCAGTGTAATGATGGCCCAGCCAATCGCTTTTTTCCCGTGATTCGCTAACTTTATGCTAGCTTAACCAAAATTTGCCCAACAGCTTATCTCCTATCCAAGCAACGACCAACTGCGCCTACAATCACAATTGTCAAAACAGCCTCCGACCCACAAGTCATCAGGAGTATCAACCACCTCTTAAAGCCTAGACAGACATGTGGTATAGAACGAAACCTGGCATCAGTATACTAGGTAACGACGACACAGATGCAAGTTTAGTATAAACCTGGCATTAAATGTCAAGTGGAATCAGATGTCAAAATGAAATGAATGCACATGATAAACTTATTTAATTATGAGATATATTTATAAAGCATTTGCATGCAAAATGGTTCAATCAACACCAACAATCGGTAGACTTGTCTCAAAATGTATAAATATTGTCAAAAAATCAATTTATTATGTTTGCTACAGGGAAATTTCATTGATACTGATAAGCGGACTTCGTCGTTACTGACGATCCTTATGGCCCCTAAATAAGAGTGATGCATCCAGCAAGAAGCGGTGCCCCCTCGCACCCCCCAACCGGATCGCGACCCAAATTTTAGTGTGACCATATTTTCCATTTAAGTGATAAACTCATACAAACATAATTTGAATTATCTTTTCCTTTAAATGAAAAATATAAACGTTGAAAATATATGTTATAGTATTATGTGAGGGAATCACATAACCCTATGCCATAAATAGGCACGCGAGCGCAGGGCCATCTTACCCTGCAAAAGTAGCTGTAACGCTTCAAAATGCATGAGCTCGCCCGATGTCTAGCTCATTATAGTGAGGGGGTCAGCCAACGTGGCGGGTCCCATACCCAGTCAGATTCACAGCGAAAGGAAAGACCGGAATTTTTAAGTTTAATGATTCATTATTTTGATTTTCTTTTTTATTCTTCCCAGTCCTAAAGAAATCATAAATACATTCTATCACGTACGTTCCCGGCAATTTTTGTAATATGAAATTTATAAAATATATTCGCGGCAATTTTCTAGTATGAAGTTTATAAAATATGATATTCACGGCAACTTTTTATAATATGAAATTTATAAAATATAATCTTCACGGTAATTTTTCTAATATGAAATTTATAAAATGTAATATTCACGGCAATAAACACACATAAAATAAAAGGGTACTCACCGGCATCCTCGACGAGTGCCCATGGACAATGTGGTGGTGACTGAAACTTGGTAAAATTATCGACATGTAAATCAACGCAATGGTTACCTTAATTACGTAAGAGGAACGAACGCGATCAAAATACCGAAGATTATTTTTTTTACGAAAATTCAGGGGTGTCTTTAAAAAAATTTATCTTGTTTAATAATGTTATTAGTAATTTCTCATCACAATTAAATCTTCATCGAATCAGGATTGAAAACACTGTTTCCACCTTCTCTTTTTGTTACAAACAACAGTTGATTACATCACATTACAATTCATTCCTTTCTCATCATATCACCCCTGAGCAAAGTATCATCTTTTACTTAACTCCGTATGTACAGAAGTTTTTGTTTTACTATCAGTCATTCGAATGTTTCGTGGATTAATCCATTCTAATTGCAATTTCTGTGTGGCCTAGTGGTTAGAGCATGAACGCATAAGCTGAAGGTCTCAGGTTTAAATCTCGTTGGGAGCAACGTGATTTAGTTCAGGGGATTTTTCGGACAGACTACGAGTGTTCACTCATTGGTGATATGTACTGATTTAATCAGATCATATCATAGCTGAGCAAGCACACGGGAGCATGGTACGGATCAAGCCAACTTCTGAAAAAAACAATACGGTCATGAAAATGAGATACTCTAACTATCTCTAAGCGAAGGCCCGAGAGGGGCTGTAGTGCTACAAAGAAGAAGAAGAAGAATTATTATTTCCAAATTTGATTCGCTACTGTTGTTTGCATTTCAGGTTCTAGAATTGGAATTGATTCTTGCTGTATAACTAATTGCTCGAACGGGTTTATTTGTGGTTGAAGTTTCATCATAAATGCTTGGTAACCAAAACATTCGTGAAAGCTTCACCGTGTAATGTCTTTCAATCCGTTACATATCTGTCGACAAGCTGTTATGATCCCGATCTGATTGCTGCATTTGTTATACGACTGATAGATGCAGCATCCAAAATTTACATTGCCGTACAATTTCCATAAATACCAAATAGCGTGCACAGTGATTCTCTCGTATTTATTCTACTAAAAATCACCCCTTTCTCATCATCATAGATTTCATACACTACATCACCATTCCAATTGTTGGCTACATCTATAAATTTCACACCTACTTGTTCGTCACTCAAACAGGACGAGCGGAGGATGAAAAAGCGTGGCAAAAGCTTTCAAAGCATCGTGCCAAAGTTATATCACGCTATATCCAAACATTACCGAAGACATGTGAATAAATGGACGAGCAACGAAAATCTGCGTACTCGTCCATGTGGGAAGCAAATTTTTACAGAAATAACTTATAAATAACTTACGCTCTCGAAACTTTAAAATTCCCTTTGCTTCTCCTTCCTCTTTGTTTTCAGACAGGTTTTTCTTTCCTCTCTTCAGAAGAATCACTTCCCCCCACTGACACCCATGAACACCAACAAAATTTCGTTTCACGTGCTGACGATCGCGCCTTCGTTATCATTCGTTGAACAGTTTGAGTACAACACAACAAACGTTCTCTCACTTTATAAACGTGTTTCGGAGTGAATGAAGTGCGAAATCAAAAACATATCACTTCAAACCTCAACTTCACGCAACTTTAGCGAAGGTTGCTAATTGCTTCGGCTCCCGTGACCGGATGCGGATCTAGTACTCTCTATATCTATGATTTTCACCATGAACTGCATGAAATTGTAGTGGTGGTAAAATATTTGGATCCGGACATGATCGTGGACTACGTCGTGAATTAAAACATTTTTCCAACTCTCCCTCGTACTTTTCAAGGTGGATAAAGAATACTTTAAAAAACTTTTCCCTTACAAAAGCAATCAAGATAATCACTTAGAAGTTCGCACAAAAACTTTAATTTCTTTTTTGGAATTACAATTTTCCCTTGGGTTTTCTTGCGTTTCTACAACTCGCAGTTAACTTTCCAAACGAAACTTGAAATACTAGTTCATGCTCGCATCTAGAATTCCTAATAAACCATAACCAGTAATAAATGAATGCAATAAAGGTGGCTCGGGGCTATCACACACCACCGCGCGTATTTCCACCGACCTGCTCGCTCGCGATCCACAATCGGACACCTTTGGTTTTTCGTTGTCCCTTGCTGTATCTGCCGCACCGGGACTTGACGAGCAACCGTTCATTTGGCTGCACAACTTGTCTTCGTCAATGCAATACGTGCGTGTGCAGCGGAAAAGGTGTTGCCGTGTTTGAATTTTAATTATGGATTTGAATGATTAAATTAATAAAAAATTAATAATATAGAAAAATTTCAATAATAATAGAAAAAGATAAATGTCATAAGGAATATGATTATAAAGAAAAATTTAAATTAAATAAAGGTAAAAAAATAATATAAAATTTATATTTGCAATAAAAAAATATTTTATAACTTAGAAAACTATAAACTGGAATAATTAAATTTTTCAAATCTGCAATTAAAATTCGAATCAGTTTTATGCCGGTTTTCGAGCAGTTAGCTTAGGTGACTGCTGGATTACTACAGAATTTTTCTTGGTATTGATACTAGGTTTCGGAACGTGGTATCCTAGACTAATAGGTTCCTTTATTGTATGTCTTTCTAGGCCTTTACTTAACTCTATGGTCACCGCACTACCATTAAATTGCTGGCCAAAGCCACCCGTGGGAGAAGCCAAGAAAAACTAAATAAATAAAGCATCTTAGTTTTCCTAAAAAAGACCCTCTTAAAAAGCTTTGAAAATTATTTTGATACCCAAATTTTCACTTTACAATGCGCTTACCAAGTTTAGTGTCTGTGACTTCTTCAGTTTCGGAGAAAAATTGATGTGACAGACAAATGGACGGATGGATGGATGGGCTGCCTGCCTGCACTATCAACTTAACAATTTTACACTTGCTACTTCATTTCGTTTTATTTCCTCCCCTCAATTGGTTTCTTAAATTTCAATATCTTCTCCATCTCTTCAATATCGCTCCATCTCTTTTAACAATAATTCATTACGGCCATCACCAGTCAATAATATCACAAAAGTGCTTATCCTACAAATTATATACAACATTTTTCAGGACACTGATTACATTTGATTCCGTATTCACCTTTGATTGACTACTTCAATATATGCAAAATCAAATCCTAATCGAACATTCACCTGTTGATTCCAATTTTCTTTTTTCCCAGATGGAAGGGAAAGATATCAATTAAGCTACGAGTATTAGTAACTAATTTATGATTCCTACTTTACATTCCGCAGAATATAAGGTTCATAAATACTTGACGAATTGGTTGCGTCGTCCTGTCGCAATAATTCATTGCATGAGCAGAGATCGTTGAATCGTAACTGCTTCAAATAAACAACCCTCATTCAACGTAGAATGCCACAAATCAGGCGACACCCGTCAAAATCCTAAAAGGACTCTATTGCGCTGTAACTGTAATAGCTTGCAAGGCAATAGATTCTAGTTCGTATAAGTTTTAATTGATAAGAGTGGGCTTCTGTAGAGTACTTTTAGAAATTGAGTATTCTGTACTCTGGCTTGCCTCGTCCTCGTGAGTGAGAAGTCACTGCACTTTGAATACCCGAACCACAGAGCTGTGTTTTTAATGGAATGCATCAATAAATTGTGAGGGTAATGCTTTGGGAATGTAGGAATTGAGAGACTGATAAATCCACATGAATTGCTTTTACTTTTCACTTTTCCATTCGTCGATTGCTATCATAAATTCAACCGGGTTTGGGGGTAATGCAGATTTAGCTGCCATTTCATATTGGCTAAAGTGGTTGAAGCTGAAAATGTCTATCCTGAAAAGTGTCAACTATGAAAAAGCATGAATATCCATTTTATTACTACATGGAATTTCAATTATCTTCTTATCTGCGAATCGTAATCACTATACAAATATCTGTAAAATAATCCTTAAATTCTGTTCCGAACAAAAATCAAACTCATTAAAGTGTTTTTTCTGTAATCCTCCATTCAACTCCGAGGAGTGGATGTTCATAGCTGAGAATCCTCTTCCGGTCTGTGCCTCCTCAACGAGCAGAGGACTGGACTCATACCATCCTTTCCGATGGATGCATCGACTCCGAGATTATGCGAATTAAAAGCAGCAGCGAAATCAAGCAGACAGACAGTAGTCGGTTGGGCTGAGTAAAATTCGATTTTAATTTTTCCGCAACAGATTGAAATTTTCCTATTTTCTCGGAAAATTGGAATAGCACTGAATGTTACAGATGTGCCATCCGCCCTTTACTTTTTGTAGAAAACTCAGCGAAGTGTGAGAGCCAACATGTCAGTGGTATTTTAATTGTAATTTATAGATCGTATAGGAATGGAAGAATCATTGAATGGGAAGGGTAGCTGCAGGATGTGTGGGTATGACTTGATTGACACTTGAGTTCATTTTTGAATTGTATGCTACATTGTCGATAATGCTTCCTTTTCTATATCTAACTTATCAAGTAAAGTAATTAGCAATTTGTATCGAATTTGCTTTTAAATTTACTTTGGGTTGCATCCAAGCGGTCCTGTGGTTCATTCCTTGTCGTCGCTGCGTAATTTTTTTTTAGCATCTTATCTACGTTCCGACAGGTTATATTTTACGAGTATATGCTGCTATCTGTACAGCACTAAAATGTCAAACAGATACCTAAAAGTCATCATATTTTAGTTACAGTAAAGATGACTCAGCTTATTACTAGCACAAATTTGACTAAATGAAGACTTGTGTCCCGGAACACCCAGTCTATTTGTCTCGCCTTTAGGATGACAAAATGTTGACATCTTAAAAATTACCTATTTTAGTCGTCACTTGCAAAAGCGAACGTCTACAGCTTCGGAAACACCTCACAGTACCCATTCAAGTACTATTCATGAACCATGTTGCATGGTTTCGAAAAACTTCAGTAAACCGGCACCCGAACATGGCTCAAATGAGATGACAGAGCTTGGCACACAGATGATTGAAGAATGATTTATTTGAAAAACTTGTTTGAATTAAGTCATCCTTTAAGTCATCATATCATTATCAAGTTTTAACAAATCCAGAAAGTTGAAGACAAAGGTCCCTCGAGCAATGCCTGGTAGGTTCCAATTGGTTTCCGGTGTAGCAAGGGATGAGGTGAAGACTCAAAGTTCAATTTTTTCGGTTTGTTTTTGGTAAATATATCGCCACCTGGGTTTTAGGCACAAATTCCGTGAGTTTATTGTAGGCAAACCTCTAACGTTAAGGTGCTGAGATAAATTAACTAGGAACTAAGAAAAAGAAACATCCCGCAGGGGGAATTCTGACCAATAGGAATACTCTTGAAGGTTAGCATTCTTTGGGGAGTTCCGCCCATACGGATGTCAGGTAACGACCCTGACTAAATCTGGACTACACTTTGGACAACGAACTGGAATTTATGGTTTGGCCTGGCGAATATGATAGTTTGAACGAGCACGTGACACTCGTGCTCGAACGGCTCCAATTCATCTATCGTACCGTTTCCGTCCCGGTAAAACCTTCGCAGACCTCGGAGCACGTTTGAAGTTTGCACCATTGGGTTGTTGGTGTAGATTTGGTTGAGATGGACTCCCGATTAGCGCTTGTCTGGCTTTGAGCATTTGTGCCCATAAGGACTTGCGCCAACCCTCGAATGGCCTCCCTGCTTTGCAAAGATACCCATTGGACCAAAACGGCGACTACACACACGAACGGAGATAGCGGCTACGAGGGAGGACCCAATCAAACCCTTAAAAAGAGTTGAAAAAACCCAAAAAAGAAAGCAAAATGGCTGCAGCTACTGATGACGCAATCAGTAGCTGCAGCCACGATGTTAACAGCACATTGGGAGCGGTGCGAATGATGACAAAACGACGATCAATATAATGACAGTGAAGACGGCTGAAAAACGGAGATTAACAGACAGTCTAGTCCAGACTGAGATTCCTGCGGCATTCGGGCGCAGCAAAAAAGTTATGCCAATCACGGAGCGTCCTAGAAAGGAAGAGCGGGAAACTCTGCAGAATGCGCCAGATGCTTGAGTAGTGGAGGAAATATAAAGAACATCGAGATGCTCACTGCTGCGATCGCTACTGAAGCGACCAAAGCAAGGGTTATAAATCCCGAAATAATAACGAATGATCCTGAAGTCCACGAAGGGGTTACCGTAGGAAAAAAATAGAAGTGACCAGGCCTGAAGTTTTGTACTAAAATACAAAACCCTATTGCAATCACGACCTGTTTCCGTCTATCCGCCCGTCCGTCAGTCTGTATGTCACAGCAGTTTGTCTCCGAAAATATAGAGGCTATAGCCATGAAACATAGTGGAAAGGTCAGAAGTGGTGACTTCTTGAAAGTTTTGGGGTGCAAAAATTTTTCAAAGGGGTTTAAGGGGGGTCTCCACATATAAGGAGGTTACCCTTCAAATAAAAATTTCACCATTGGTATTTGAGTAGGATGTCGTTGGAAAGCTTTCAATGAGATCTTTTCAAAACAATTCTCAAATCGCCTTATCAGTACCGTGGGGGCAGGGGAAAGGGAAATGTATGAAATTTTCGCGTACCCCCTCTGAAAAAAATCATGAATCAATGAATCCGTGAAAAGTCAAGTAATAGTATGATTTATCGATTTTACATTTTCTTGAATAAAATCCTAACGATACCTTTAAATTCACACACAGCAAACAAATGGCTGTTTATAAGATTAACCTGTCCTACAAGTTTTACAAGGATCAAATGGTATTCAAAGCAGTTATGGTGGTTTGAAATTTTCTGTATTACTACGGAACAATATGCGCGGTATTACTATGGAAACATATGGCTATGGAACAATATGCGCTTCTTACCGACTCAGACACTGCAGGTTTGCTAGGATTTGCATGAAAATTTCAGGAATGATAGGTATCAGAATATCTCCGAGAATTGGTTCAGCTAGTGGTATCAGTAATCGTAAAACGAAATGGCGGCTGTTTGAGAAGATTGAATAATTTTGACTGATTTTTCCCCAACCAACGTTTCAGGTGCATGCTGTAGTGTTTAACAATTTTCAAAAAGTCCGTAAAGGACTGCAGCGATGTTCTGCTGCCTCGACAGAAGAAGATGACAATATCTGCCGAGAATGTCCTCGTCTGGAGACGCGTGAACGCGCTGGCAGGCTAGCATTGCGGTGTCATGGGGCGGGTACATTTCCCCAGCCCGAGGACCCACTACAAAAATTTTGAACTCACGAATTTGGTTGTAGATCAAGAGGCGACCGAAGTCGCAAAAAGTGTAGATAACTACACCGAGGGAGATAGTACTTGTTATGAAAACAAGAGGAACCTGAGAAGAAAGGTGGACTTGGGGTAACCTCGTCATTACCCGACGAAGTTCATGGCCCACAAATGAAAGAGGGGCAACCGGGTGGTGATGGAGCCCCTTCGCACCCACCCAACCGGAATAAATCCATATATATTTTGTTGCAGTGGCCAGGTATTCCTCTTCTGAGTGGAAAACTCATACAACTTGAATCGTATGAGCTTTCTCATCAGAAGGGGAGTACCCCGGTGACCAATTTATGCCATAGAATTATACAATTTGATTGCATAACGCTATGCCATAAAGAGGCACTCTGCTTGGGCCACTCAACCCGCGATATTACCTGAAACAAAAAAGAATTAACTATGTACCCGGCGGCTGGCTCATGTTTTGAGGTGGAAGCCTACCACCGTACCGGGTCCTATATCCGGTTAGCGTCGGAAGACAGGAAAGACCGAAGGGTGTGGTATTAATTCATTTTTTAAATTTTTTCCTCTTTCCGAACAACACAGTTATGTTTTCAAATTAAATTGTTTAAAAGCAATATAGGAACAATATGACAATATTTGATATTTCTTATATGACTCAAGCTTCATGGATAATAAAGTTGTGGTCAATTAATTGTTATTGTGTTCGATTCAAGTGACCTACTAAATACATCAGTCCGTAACATAAACATTATCCATCGAAGTTTAGAATATGATAGCAAACTTCTCATACAATGTTTCCATTTCTTCTCTTTGACCGTTTTTTGAACAAAATAATTATGTATTTGTTTTGTCTTTGTTTTATTATTTTTTGCGACTCTCCTTTTTTTGTTCTGTTTCAGCGCAATCGGTTTGCGATGTTTTTAAATAAATTCCTTTTTTTTTAAATGAAAAGAAAACATGCAAAAAAAAAAAATATATATATATATATATATATATATATATGACACAATAAAAGGGTACTCACCTGCATGGTCCTCCGAGCGCTCGACGACGATGCAGATGGTCCTGTAATTCCGACTCTGTAACATCTATTTCATCTCTATATACAAAATCAATTATAGTCTTGAGATCTCTGTAGATTATGTCTGCGGGTAGTATAATTGTTGGATGTTTGCATGGATTCTCTAATAACAGTTTTTGAAAGTATGTTGAGCCAACTCAACAAATGATTGATCTTCTCCCAATTGTTGAAAAACGGTGGTCATAGTACTTTGATAGTTGTTCCATCTTCAACTAAAATACTGATGACTTCTTACGGCCATTTTAATTGATTTTATTTCCTTATATGAAACAATGCAGCGTATATTTTATAAGGACGATTAACTTGGTGAAGCATACATTAAAACTTTGCACTGTTCCCCGCTCTGTTCAGTTTTCACTTGTTCTGTCTGCACCCAAGCATTCACCTTTAGTCAGTTGTTTCGTCTCCTCGTTCACTTTCTTCGTTCTCTCGTAACAAGTTTGGTTCCCCGCCGCTGCGCCCGATACGATAATGCTTGCGCGACCAAAACAAAAATAAAAATTTCGCTACCAATACAACAACGTTCAATCGCGAGGGAAGCAGGGGTCGACAAACAATCGACAATCGCTAAGCGGCTAATTATCTCTGCCCGATAAATATTTAAATCGCTCGTTCGTTTTACGACAACTTTCATTTTTATGTTATCGATTTTCTCGTCCACGCCTTATCGGTCTTTTCCGTCGGAAATATGCGCTCACACACACTCGCCCACTATCACGCACACACAAACACGATAGCACACACAAACACGATAGCAATTGTTTCCCACTTGCGAACGAGGACGACGAACGGCAGCGATCACACACCAGACGACGAAAAAAAGAAAAACTCCTTTTTGGTGCATCGAGCACTTTTTCATTTCAACATTTCAAGTGCGCTCGCCTTCGCCTTCCACCAAATACGTGCGCCAATGCATCAAGTTCAATGTTCAGACGCGGACCTTTTGCACTCGCGTTTTCCATTTACCCCGGCGGCAGCAAATTTGATTTTTGACACTTTACACGCCTTTTCTTGCATCTCCCTGGACGTGGGCAAATAAACACTTGTCGCAGCACTTACTGAGAGGAATTTATGCAGTGGTCCGCCACTCGCATGTCTAATTCGCAATTCAAGAAATTCCTCGGCACCAAAGTACACGTCCGAACCCCAGGTCGCGCATATAAACATGGAACATCCACGGAGCCGGCACACAGAAGTCGCAAGCCTGTTGCTGGACCTAAAATACACTTTTGGACTCTGCCTTTTGCAAAAACGTTCGTGTTTTAAGAGCGATTGTTCCTTACACCGCCGTTTATTCGGAATTTTGCTTTGCACGACAGATGAGCCTGTTAAAATATTTTACTGTACTTGCTTTTACTGCTACTACTACTGCGTGCATCTTTCGAATCACTCTTCACACATGGCCGACAGGCGGGATATGTTTTAACGTTACCGTTCGCTAGCAAGGACTTGGACTCGGCGGTTTTCTCGTCCAAATAGAGAATCAAGTACTTGTCACTTGGCTGCAAGGAGTTGTCCGAGACCGTGTTGGATTTCCCTATGATCTGGCGCTTGGGGTGTCGCTTGTCTGTACCGCTGTGCGCCTTGAGAGAGAAATTGCGTAACTTCCGCTAATGTTCTTTGCTTTTGTTAGCATTCAGGAACGATGGGCTTTTGGCAATATTTCTACAAATATTGTTTGATTTTTGCACCAAATGCTGGGACTTGCTGCCAGTGCCAGTGTTTGCTGCAGTGGGGACACAGGTGGGGAAACAAATGCAAAATGTGTTTCCCCTCGCGATTGGACACATGTGATCTTAAAAAATCTGAAAAAAATTATCAAGGGAGGCATTTATGAGTACAACCATAAAAAATACCTCAGAAGTCGAAATTCGTGCAACTTTGTTAATAATAGTATGATCTTCGAATTTCATATTTTCTCCAATAAAATTGTATGGATGCCTTTAAACCCAACCAAATTCAATTTTTTAGTAGCCCTACACAAGGTCTTAATACTCTGTAAGTTTCATGAAATTCATATCATATTCACGGAAGTTATATCCATTTATAATTTCTCCAATTACAACAATAATAACACACTATTTTGGTATTTTATGGACTTTCCATCGAACCAGACACTGCAGTTTAGATTTGATGTTCATAAAATTTTCAAATAAGATCGATGGCATAAATGCTTTTGAGATTACATGATTTGAGTGATTTTGTTCGTTGAAAATGGAGAAACAATGGATTTTATTTTAAACAAGCAAATCTCTTTGACATTTTTCTTGATTTTATTCGCTTTTTAGTAAAAAATCACCATCAAATTCGCAAATTATAATTTTCAATCTCCAGAACAAACGTTAAACTAGTGCAAAGTTTAACTAATTTTCACAGTTCTCATTGGATCAACTTATTTTTTAAACGTGCAACAATACCACAGAGAGATAAGACGATAGAGAGGACAATCAAAAAATTTCTTTTGTAAAATAATTTTACAAAACCCTACTAGTTTCGCGACCAGTCTGTCCGTCTGTCCGTCTGTCCGTCCGTCCGTCCGTCCGTCCGTGTGTCACAGCAGTTTTTCTCGAAAACTACTTAAGCTAAAAACATCAAATTTCGTGTGTAGGTGTAAAGTGGTGATCTCTTCAAAGTTCAACTACAAAAAATTTTTAATAAGGTATTTAAGGGGGGTCTCCCCATATAGGAGAGTGACCCCCCGAAAAAAAAATTTCATTGAAGGTAGCCGATATGGATATCAAATGAAAGGTCTTGATAAAAACTTTTCAAAACAGGTTTTAATTTGGCAAAGTTTGCTTCGAGGAGCGCACAGGGAGGGGAAATACACGAAAAATTTGTGTCCCCCCCCTTCGCCATTTGACACCTGTGATCCGAAAAATCTGAAACAAATCAGGAAAGTAGGCCTTGGTGAGTACAACAACAACAAATACGTTAGAAGTCGCAATTCACTCAACTTTGTTAGTAATAGTATGATTTATCGATTTTATGTTTTCTTGAATAAAATCTTAACGGTACCCTTAAATTCAATGAAACGTAGATGTCTATTTATAAGATTGATCTATCCTGAAAGTTTCATAAAGATTGAATTATATTTAGCGAAGTTATAGCCGTTTGAATTTTCCTGCATTACTATGGAAGAATATGCGCTGCATTTATTACTATGGCAACATATGGCTATGGAACAACATGCGCTTTTTACCGACTCAGACACTACAGTTTTGCTAGGATTTGCATGAAAATTTCAGGAATGATACGTGTCATGTATATCTTTGAAAATCGGTTCAGCTTGTGGTATCAGTAATCGTAAAGTGGCTGTTTTAAATGCAAAGATTGAATAATTTTGAGTTATTTTTTCCCAACTTCAACGTTTGAGGTGCATGCTTTAAACACTTGATTCAATTTAATGAATGACTGAAGATGGGTGCCTACAATTAATGCTCATAAGTGAAACAAGTCAAGGAGGTGGGAGAGAGCTCCTAGCAAAAGGGTTTTGTAAAAATTCTAGGATTCGAAAAAATTGGCCATTAATCGATAACAGTACAGGAGAGTGGCCCCTGAAAAAAAAAATCATCAAACGTAGCCGATATGAGTATGAAATGAAAGTTTTCATGGGAGCTTTTCAAAACAGTTGTTAAATTGTCAGTTTTTGCTTCAGTGGGGGCACAGGGGGAAATACGTGAAAAATGTGTTTCCTCCGTCGCAGATGGACATCTGAAATAATTATCAAGGGAGATACTGATGAGTATAACAATACCAAAAACCCCAGAAGTCGAAATTCGTTCAACTTTGTTAATAATAGTATGATCTTCGTATTTCATATTTTCTCCAATAATATCGTCTTTGACATGTTTCTTGATTTGATTCGATTTGATGACTGCATTTTGTAAATTGAATACAAAACCCTTCTGACATGAGCGTAGGTCTGTTTACACAACGTGTTTCGTATATTTCCCCTTCCTGGCCGCACGTTCAAGCAAAAAACGCCAGTTCAAGACCATTTGATACCCATATCGGCCACCATTGATGAATTTTGTATTTCTGGGGCCACAACCCTATATGGGGAAACCCATTTTAAAAGCCTTAAAAATTTTTTTTTTGTAGTTGAAATTTGAAGAGAGCTCCACTTTACACCTACATACGAAATAACCTAATTACATCATCAGCACTAAAATTTCTGTTTCTGTGATCGTATATATATAGCTTACTGCACTGCTGGATATTTCAATAGGCTAAATTTTCCAATATACAGTGGCTCACAGCTTATTTGATGCACTTCAATAAATATTAAACAAACTGTTGTCCTTATGCAGATAAATAAAAATTTACAAATATTTTGATGCAGATTTTACAGTTAGTATAACTGAAATTCGAAGCACAAAAGAAATTAAGAAAAAATGTTTCAAATGTCCCGTTAGCAGTAATGAAGCAAAATCATTTGCATAGGATAGCTCACAGCTTATTTGATGCAGTTAGTTCTTTGTATCCTAGCATTAAAAGTGCACGATTTTCACCGGATTTTTTTTGGATATATTGTACTTAGTGCGTTTCTTATTTTATTTTTAAAAAAGTTATTTGACCTTGATAGTTTAAAAGTGGATAAATTGTGTAATGTTTAAAATGGGCCGTAGGACAACACTTGAAAAGCGGGAATTAGTCATTCATCATTTTAGAAATGGTGAATCTCATCGCAAAATCAGCGAAGTTGTCAATTTAAGTTCATCAACAGTTCAGCATATAATTGAAAGGTTTACCAATGAAAAAAGGTTGGAAAACAAGGGTAGAAATGCACCAAATAAAATTTTGAATGAGTCTGATGAACGGTGGATCGTCCGGAAAATAATGCAAAACCCTAAGTTATCAGCTCCTAAATTGGCGAACGAAGTGTTTACTGGAATTGGTAAAGAATGCAGTGCTGAAACCATACGTCGTGTGCTAAGAAAGCATAATTTTAATGGCCGAGTTGCACGAAAGAAGCCGTTTATCAGTATCAAAAATCGACAAAGCCGCCTGAACTTTGCTACGGAGCATATTTCAAAGGATTTGGACTTTTGAAAAACCGTGATTTTCGCTGACGAGTCCAAATTCAACATATTTGGCTCAGATGGAATGGCGTACGTTTGGAGAAAGCCAAATACAGAGCTCAAAAAAGCAAATTTACATGAAACTGTTAAGCACGGCGGTGGCAGCGTAATGGTTTGGGCCTGTATGTCAGCAGCCGGAGTTGGGAAGCTAGCCTTTATTGAAGGAAACATGGACGAGATCATGTACAGTAATATCCTAAAGGAAAATCTCCTGCAAAGTGCTGACGAACTCGGAATCCGGCGTGAATTCAGATTCTACCAAGATAATGACCCTAAACATAAGTCAGAAATCGTGCAATCTTGGCTTATTTGGAATTGTCCTCATTTGATGGCTCCCCCGGCACAGTCACCCGACTTAAATGTAATTGAGAATTTATGGGCTTTTCTGGAGAAAAAAATTCGTAACCACGCAATTTACAACAAAATTGATTTAAAGAAAGCTCTTTTAGAAGAATGGAGTAAAATAACGCCAGAAATGACAGGAAAGCTGGTTGAATCTGTTCCAAATAGACTCAAAGCTGTCTTGAGCCAAAAAGGAAACCATACGAAATATTAGTGTTGACCTGGAAATCCTCTACATGGATAAATTTAAGGAAAACGTGGACTGCATCAATTAAGCTGTGACATAAAATTTTGCCTTTAATTTTGTTTTTGTTATTTAGTTATTTAAGAATCAATTGTTGAAATAAATTAAATTGTTATTTTTAAAAAAGGGCTTTTATTTAATTTATTGCAGTTTAAATTTTTTCAATACCTTTTCTAATGCATCAAATAAGCTGTGAGCCACTGTATGTATCTGTTTCGTGGGGGAGAAAAAACAACCACGGAGTAAATATGTCGCATTTTTAATATTTCTCTTCCTCACTATTGTCAACACTCTTCATCATACCACATATGTATATGTAGCTATTTAGCGTGGAGCTTAATCGCATTTTCAATACCTGTTCCCGTTCCAGTATATAGGAACTTGGGTTATGCTAGGAATCATTAGCGTGCAAAGCAATTGCATCGCAACTGTCAAATGAAATCCTTTCATTTACTAACAGTCTTCAACTCCGACATATTTCCCAGAAGTTCTTAAATAAATTTGTTTGCTATTTTATGGGGCAGATATAAGTACACCCCCCATCATCATCATTCATTGCCATCGTACATTGCTATATGTATGTTCGCTAGAGACCATTTATTTAAAGCTCATAAATTCGTTCCACTCACAGCTTAGCTACATATTTCAATTTCAGAGTGAATTCCACCCGAAGCATGTTCAACAATTTTCCGAATAATTCCTGGAGTCAACTTTATATTTGTTTAAAAGCCTTCCAATCAATTTCACTTATTTTATTACTTCCTCCTGCCATGAAAGTCAGAAATTACATATTTTATAAACATCAACACTCCATTGTCGAAAATATGGGTCGTGTTTTGTATTGTTGAATTTACAGCCTTCTCCATTGTAACCCTCCTCCGCCAGGAATTCTCTTGTTATTGCTACGAGGAGCTTAGAACTCCTTGTTGCCTGCTAGTAACAGACTGGCACGAGTGTTCTGAATATAATGAATGTAAAATTCTGAAAGTGACTACGAAATTGCTACGTTCCCAACTCAGAATTGGCTCCCGTGGGTGGAAAGCGATCGTTTATTATAGAACGTACTCGTATGGATATTCATTTTCCGCTCAAGTGGAAGCTTTACTTACGAGAATTCCAGCACATCCTATACAAGACCAATTTCTTCGGTTTGGGAATGATTTTGCAAGTAACTCTTTCCCACACAAATTTTGTCTTTTCTTCTAAACCATGAATTGCGTTTACATGTATTCCATGTCAGATCAGCGGAAGATTGATAATTTTCCTTTGTTTCAGAGGTCGATAAGAGAGCAAGTCGATGATTTCGTAGGTTGGAAGGATTTTATTTTATTGAACTCATCAACAAAGAATGAGAAATTGAACATCTTGTAAATGAACTATTCGTTCATGGAGATACTGTCATTTATTGCTCTAAAATATAAACTTTCAATTATCCTAACAGGAATATTTAAGGGTTGATTAAATTATTTCAAAAGAGGAATAAATATTATACATGGCCAGGCTATGTGTGTGATTTCAATTTAAAAATTTGGCATGTGTTCGAAGCTACGAACCGCTCGTTTAATATTTTATGAATGCCAAGAGCGTTAAATCGATTTCCTCTCCGATTGGACTTGGCTAATCCATGAATATAGGAAATGGTATGGCACGCACCACAATTATATAGAACAATATAAGATACTTGCGCTCACAAAATTTCATTAAAACCGGACCATAATCAAGTGCGATATGGCCATTTCAACTTAATAGAATTACGGCAACAGTGACATGTGTTGATGGTTAATATCATAGTAGATTCACATAGTATCCACACCTTCTATTTACCCAGTGTTGCACACTTTCTGAATTTTCCCAGGAGCCGGTCAGCTGAGCCGGGGCACGTCAGCTTAGCCGAGGCCTGGTGTATTCAAAAAACAAAACAAAAAGCAAATAAAATTTCCAACGCACGTGCTCTTTAACGCATTTCAGACCATAGGAGTGCTGCCAGATCCTACCTGAAAAACTGAAAGATTGCATAGAACGAATTTGTTTTTGTGTAAAGTTATTAATTTTTTGAGATATGGTAATCCTGAAATCTCTCAACGAAGTACATGTTTATTTTCGCGCCAATCCTCGCGTCAGCATTTACCTACCTACCTTCTGTCGAGTATTTATGGTTCGCTCTTCGGTTTGTGTTCGGATTTTTCCGGAGGGCATATTGAGTGTGTATACTATGTGAGTATACTATGGTTAATACGAGAGTGGTTCAAATATGATCGAGGTTAAACCTCCGCAACGTTTATTTACTATCGAAAAAATTTACAGTTTTTCTAGGTACTCTAGGTACCCTTACAAGTGACGCATTTTATCCTTGGGCAACTCGGACAGCCATGTGCGCACAAACTTCTATACCTCATCGTCGGTGTTAATCTCCGAGGGCGTCTTTCAGTGGTCCAAACATGTAGTATTTGCAGGGTGATCAATCAGGGCTGAAGGGGGAAGTTCCAGTACCTCCCATCCCGATTCCGATGTTGTATCCAGCGTGAAAAGCGCGGTATGAGGGCGCGAGTTACAAACGGTTCCCATATGCAAGCATAATGCTTCCCCGTATAGCGCATTTACCTTGAACATCTCTGATGACACCTGCAAATCGCCAGACGATATCCGATCGCAGTAGACGCTGACTAGCATAAGTTGCCCTTCTGGCACGTGTTGATACACTTGCAATTTAAATCAACAATTGTTTGTTCAAATCATTTTTCAGTCAGTCATATTTGAGGTGTTAACGTGTTTAGTTCAATTAACAAAAATTAATTAACTAACTAATTCTTTTTTTTGTAATACATGTCTAGATACATGTAATTGGCGCAGCCGAAAAAAGTAAAGGCAGAAGAGTTCCGGAAAAGTTTTGAAAAAATAAGTGAATGGAAGGATAACCTATTTTTTGCGATGGAAGATTGCGGTTGATTTTTTTTGAAAACTTTTTGCAAGTGACGTGAGGTGAAAGTTGCGATAAGCAGACTCGACGAAGGAATATCGTCATCAAAGGCCGGGAAAAAGTGAAGATGGATTCAGATTTTTGGGTTCATGTCTTCTCTCTACAAAACTCCTTCAAGATCAGGAAAACCCTACTCTCTCCCAAAAACCTCTAATCTTAAAAGATTTAGCAATAGATTGAAAATCAGAAATACTAGTCAAGTGAAAGTGGTAGCGGAAATTCGGTGCAGTTCTGTGAAACTTCGCGCGATCTTACTAATTCACGATATTGTTCAATAAGTTTAATTGAACGAAGTAAAAATAATTTAGATATTTACATAAACTATAATAATATTAACGTGGTAAAGAATAATAATAACAATAAAATAGATAATAATACGATCAGTAATAATAATATAAGTGGAAGTAATAATAAAACAAATTTAAACATGGCAAATCCAGGCACTAGTGCAAGTGAAATGACAATGACCACACTTGACCTTTTCAATTCGTTAAGAATTCCCGATTCCATTCAGGACTTACCAAAATACGACGGTAATCCTAGGCTTTTGTTCGATTGCATTGACAATGTCGATGAAATCCTTAATCTGCTACAAGTGACCAGTGGAACACCCTACGGGCAGCTCATGCTGAGGGGAATAAGAAATATAATTGTAGGTGAGGCAAACGAGATCATAAATATGGGACCAAATAAAGGAAAATTTGATTCTGCACTATGCAGATAAAAGAAATGAAACTTCGCTTAAACGGGATTTGCATAATCTTAAACAAAGTTCCGATTCGATCCAAAAATTTTACAGTGAAATAATAGAACTACTTTCGAGTTTAGTTAATGTGCCTGAAAACATTTTTAAGTGGTCTTAGAGAGACTTTAGGCTCCATAATTCGCGCAATGAAGCCGGAATCTTTAGCATCTGCCTTTGCATGTTGCATCAAAGAGCAGAATATCTCTTACTCTAAGTCAGATATTAATAAAAGCATATTGAACCCAAAACCGATTGGTTTAACTAAGCCAAATTTTCTCAATCCGTTTTCCCAATTCTTGAACTTAGCTACTAATTACAAAAATTTTAAAATGCCTCACACAAACCCACCAAATCTTTTGTTTCAGGCATATACACAGCCTTACTCACCTTTTCAAATGAATTTCCCTATACAAAAATAACATTTACTAATCCATATGCGCAACTCTTATACAATTTCAGAATACATCCGCAACCTTTACAAATTTTCTGACCACAACATAGTAATTATTCTAATCAAAAAATAATTTTCAGAGTCCCCAAATAAGACCCCCAATATTTAACAGGACTAATAATGTACACCTCAAAAACCAGAACATATGGAACTACGTTCAACTATAGCTAAACGCGTTCAACCACAATATAATTGTCCCCAAGATAACTTTTTCAGATCAACAGGGCCACCAATAGTCGCATCTAAGGCATTATTCAATATTTCGGAACAGGGTTATCCAGATAACATCCTGCAAATGGAACAAGCTTTTACAGTGGATTCTATACCCTACTCTGAAAACCATTACGAAGATTCCAACCAATTTGCCGAACAATTCACTGACTCGACTTATACATCTCAATCTTAACAATACTACCCTAATTAGTACTATTCCCCTAGTCCAGCGCACACATCAAATCACCATGATGATATAAAAAACGTTGAAATTGACGATGGAAATTTTGGTTATCTAGCCTCCAACAACCTATCGGATGCCTAGACGTCAATACACATGGTAATACACTCCCATATATCCACATTTCATCCCCTTTCGGACTACCACTTAAGCTCTTGATCGATACAGGAGCATCCTCATCGTTTATCAATCCCGAATATGTGAACCCCCACGATTTAAGAAAAATTAACCCAATTATAATTAATACAGAACAGGAAGTCACTCTACCGAATTTCATTGAATTCCAAGAAAACGGCTTCTAGAAGTTTTTGGTATTTGAATTTCATGGATATTTCGACGGGTTACTAGGAATAGACACACCTAGTGCTTTAGACGCTAAAGTTGATGTCGGCAATAAGAGCCTAACCACTAAAAATGCCATATTACGTTTAAATTTCAAACCAAACCTAATGTCGCCGAGGTATACTTTACCTCCTAATTCTAAATTAATTACCAAATCACCAGTGGATGTAGAAAATGGTGACATTTAACATACATCAAACAAACTAGAATAATCCAAGAACTGTTTATCTCGGAAGGAATATACACTGTCCATGACTGGCACGCATTGGTCGAAATAGTTAATCGTTCTCAAATCTACCAGATACTACTTCTCGAACAACTAGTCTTGGTTGAAAATCTTCATTGGAACTATCACCAAGTAAATAATCTCAATGTCAGCTATGAAAAGGAGAGTTTACCTTGTACACCTTCTGAAGACATTATTAATCTTCTGCGAACCGAACATCTAAATCAAGAGGAACGGAAGGAATTCTTCAAGGTTTGTCATGAATTTGACGATGTTTTCCTACGAGAAGGGCAAAACCTCACGTTTGCCAACCAAGTTAAACAACGTATTAGGACGGACGACGAACTTCCTGTATACACAAAGTCGTATAGGTATCCATTTGTCCACAAAGAGGAGGTTCGTAAGCAAATATCAGAGATGCTTGCAGAGGGTATAATTCGCCCCAGTTATTCCCCGTGGGGTTCCCCTGTGTGGATAGTCCCAAAAAAGCTCGACGCAACCGGAAGGCAAAAATGGAGATTGGTAATTGATTATCGCAAACTGAACGAAAAAACAGTGAGCGACCGCTATCCACTTCCCAATACTAATGACATACTCGATAAACTTGGGAAATCCATGTATTTTTCAACCATAGATCTCGCAAGCGGTATTCATCAAATAGGGATGGATCCCAGGGATATTCCGAAAACAGCCTTCTGCGTTGAAGGAGGATTATGAATACGTGCGCATGCCTTTCGGACTTAAAAACGCGCCAAGAGTTATGGATAACGTTTTAAAGGAACTGCAAGGCACTACCTGTTTGGTCTATTTGGATGATATAATCATCTACTCTACTTCTCTACAAGAACATGTCGAGAATCCTAAGAAGGTTTTCCCAAGATTACGAAACAGTTTTCTTAAAGTACAACTCGACAAGTCTGAATTTCTCAAAAAAGAAAAAGCTTTCCTAGGCTACCTTATTACAACTGAAGGGATAAAACCGAACCCGGATAAGGTCCAAGCGATCTTAAACTTTCCATTGCCTAAAAACCCCAAAGAAATTAAATCCTTTCTAAGGCTTTTCGGCTATTACAGAAAGTTTATTCGAGGCTTTGCTAAACTCACGAAACCCCTCACACAGTGCCTTAAAAAAGGAACAGAAAATTGAATTGACTGGCAAATATGTAAAAGCATTTAATGATTGTCGAGATACATAAATGAACGATCTTATTCTCCAGCATCCAGACTTCAACAAACCCTTTGTCTTAACGACAGATGCCAGTAATTTTGCACTTAGTGCTATTTTATCCCAAGGCCCCATTGGTAGCGGTAAACCCATCTGCTGTGCAAGCAGAACGCTAACAGATTCAGAAATAAATTACTCTAGTATAGAGAAAGAACTCTTGGCGATAGTTTGGGGCACAAAGTACTTTAGGCCATATATCTTCGGCCGAAAATTCAAGATCGTAACAGATTATAAACCTCTCACTTGGCTCATGAACTTAAAAGTTCCAAACTGAGACTGAAATTGGAAGAGTTCAACTATGAGGTAGTTTACAAACAGGGAATACAAAATTCTAATGCAGATACTTTAAATCGAATTCCGAAAAACTCAGCACACTCTCAAGTGATCGCAAAATTTAAGGAAGTCAATATCAACGAAACTGATAACATGGAGAACGCATCAATGCAAACCACTGGAGGTACTACTATACACTATGCGGAAGAAAACCTACATGATTGAATTCCTATCTCCGAACAGCCATTGAATGAATTTTCCTTACAAATATATTGGAAAAAATAAATAGACGACTTCAAACAAATGTACAGACCCCTTTCAGAAATAAGCAGCGCCGCACTATCCAAATGCAAGAATTCTCCGAACAGAATGTTATCGAATTCATCAAAAGGTTCATTCCCCCTAATCGTCTAACAGCTATCTACAGTACAGACGAAATCTTCAAGATAGTTCAAGAAGTGTATTCAAAATATTTCCAATAATCTTAAATTAATTAGGTGCACCGAAATAGTAAAGGAAATCACCGCAAGTGATGAGCAGGATTCTCTCATAAATGATTAGCATCAGAAAAATAATCATCGTGGCATAAACGAAAGCCTACTACATCTTTAAAGAAAATACTATTTCCCCCATATGAAAACAAAGATCACTCGAATTATTAACAACCGCAAACAATGTCAACAAATGAATTTACTCGAACCCACGAGAACCCAACAAGCATGATCAACATCTGCAAGTGACGTCACTCCATTCATTAATTTGCTCGAATCTACCAGGTACCTCTCGGTAGAACATTCGCCAATGTACGAGAAATGGGTGAATAGGTAGAGACCCTATATGAAGGCGAGCTGAATGAATGGGGGAATCATTCATTCGACCGCGATAAGAACTGCGATTGTGTGTGGGAAGCGATATTATTCGAGTAGTAGAAAAGTGATTTTCGTAATAGTGAAGTGATTTAGAAGACAATTGCGATAAGAAATTTATGGACAAGTGTTAGAATTTTAATAGTGAAAATTAAAATTAAGTGAAATAGTTAAATAAATGATTGTGCATTTTTAATTAAATAAACTCTTTTAACTTAAATTAAGAGACATTGCGTTTTCACTTTCCCGGAACATTGAAATTATTGGCCGCGAACCAATAACACGTGACAATGGTGTCGAGAAGTGAGATTAAAATTTTGAAAGTGAAAATTTGAACATTTTTATAGTGCACAATAGTAAAATTTAAAGAAACATTAAAAATGCCACTAAACCAAAACTTAAAAATTAATGAATTGACCATGTCGGAGCTTAAGGAAGAGCTGGAACAGCGAAACTTGGCTACGCAAGGTACAAAGGCAACACTGATTACACGCTTGCGTGACGCGATTGAATCGGAAGGTGCGTATCTGGATTCAGGTGAGCCTATAGATGCAGAAAATGGCGCAGAAGTTGGTGAAGCCGAAACAGCGAAACCAAAGGAACCAGAAAATGCGCTGATGCAAATGTTGATGCTGATGCAGCAAGAGCAGCGACAACAGTTATCCAATTTAACTGCGAAGCTAAAGGAACAATCAGCAAAATTGAACCAACAAGCGTTCGAAATCAAGGCGGATTTGCAAAAACAGTCAACCGAAATAAAAGCGGAGCTCAGTAGTCTCAACAGCCAAATTAAATGCGTCGAGGAAAAGGTAAACCAGGTCGAGGAGAGAATCAACCTTGAGATCAGCCAGGTCGAGGAGAGAATCAACCATGAGATGGAAAAAGTTAAAAAGGACTTGGAAGCAGCGAAGGCAGTAGTAACCGCTTCACCAGCCCCACTTATAACCGCAGCGCAAAGCTCATCTAGAAGTGTGCAAGCACCAATATTTGACGGGCAAACGGTGTGGAGTATTTACAAAATCCAGTTTGAAGCCGCCGCTAGGATAAATCACTGGAATGAGCAGAAACGAGCCACTGCATTAATTCTTGCTCTAAGAGGCCCAGCTGCCGAGCTTTTGCAGACTATCCCCGTTGAGTTGCATTCAAACCCGGCTGCTATGATGACTGCGCTGGACATGCGCTATGGAGACAATCATCTGAAGCAGATTTACCGGGCACAGCTACGGCATCGGATGCAGAAGTCTGGCGAAACCTTGCAGCAGCTAGCACAAGACATTGAGCGACTGGCACTTTTGGCTTACCCAGCGTACGACTCAGAACATCGAGAAGACGTAGCAACAGAAGCATTCATCAGCGCCTTACAGGACAAGGAATTGCAACAAGCCGTGCGGTTAGCTCAAAAGCAGACGGTTAAGGACGCATTGATTTACAGTCTTAACTTCGAGGCAACACAAAATGTGACTCGTACCACTGCCTGGGTCCGTGAGGTAGTGGCAGACGAGTGCAGGTGTGAGCACGTGGGAATTGAGCGAGAGCCGCCGGCAAATGGAGCCCCTAGATGCTGGGATTGCGGTGAGAAGGGGCACCTGCAAAGAGACTGCAAGAAGCGAAGAAAACGGAGCTATTGCCCAGGATGGTGAAGATCCAGATCGTGTCAGGAGCCTAGAATGGAGGCCCATCAAACTGCAAGGGGTAACTTCGTGGGGCAAACGTTAGCTAGGAGGATCGACATCCCCAGCACCACCATCACCGTGCCAAAGCAACATCATGGAGAAGCAGACAGATGCCTTCCTGGTCAAGTTGATGAAGAACATTGCCCCATAACAAACGACACTGGTGCAACCCGATCGACTATTCGACCAGACCATGTGAGGCCCCAACTACTTCACAAGGGCAGAGTTCATGGAAATGCTGACGCCCCAGCTCGTCATCCATGTCCAGCTAACTGCAAGCATTGCCGGCGGATTGAGAAAAAGGAGCCGACCGTTGATCTTCGACTCATAACGGCCGAATTCGATGAAGGTTGGTCATCGGAGGAGATTCAAAATGCCCAGCTAGCCGATGAAGACATCGGACCATTGCTCGTATGGAAGGAGACGACTGGGCGACCTGAGTGGAAGGACGTTTCAACGCATGGCGCAACCCTGAAAAGCTATTGGGCACAATGGAACTCGCTTCAGGTGGAGGGTGGCGTACTCAAGCGGAAATGGGAAACGGCGGATGGCAGCTCCTATAGGATGCAAACTTTACTACCCAAAAGCCGAATCCACGATGTGGTTAAGGAAATGCATGAAGGATCCTCGGGAGGCCACCTTGGTGTTAACAAGACCTTAGCGAAATTGCGGAAAGGTTCTACTGGCTCCACGCTCGAGAAGACGTAGAGGACTGGTGTCGGAGGTGCACAGTTTGCGCTTCCGTCAAAGGTCAAAAGCGACGACTGAGAGGACAAATGCAAACCTATAACGTGGGGGTACCATTTGAAAGGATTGCTGTTGACATCGCAGGACCCTTTCCTGAATCTGAATGGGGAAATCGATACACACTGGTTGTCGCCGATTATTTCAGCAAATGGCCCGAGGTCTACCCCATTCCCAACCAGGAAGCAACTACTGTAGCCGAACAGCTAGTGTTAAATTGGGTCAGTAGGTACGGCGTACCTGGCGAACTACATTCGGATCAAGGCCGAAACTTTGAGTCACTAGTTTTTGGCGAAATGTGCGAGCTGCTCGGAATACGGAAAACGAGGACAACACCGCTGCATCCCCAATCCGATGGAATGGTCGAACGGTTCAACGGCACGCTCAATAAACATCTGGCCAAGATGGTTGACGAGAACCAAAGGGACTGGGACTGACATATCCCACTATTTTTGATGGCGTACAGAGCTGCAGAACATGCATCGACGGGCCAAGCCCCAGCCAAAGTCATTTTTGGAAAGACTATTCGTTTGCCAGCCGATATAAAGTTCGGAACACCCCCTGAGAAACCCCAAACGGTCTCGGAGTACGCAAGTGATCTAAGACAACGGTTGAACCAGATACATCGGACAGTGCAAAAACACCTCGAATCGGCTACTGACCGCATGAAGACCAGGTATGATCTAAAGGCTAATTCTACAGGCTTCCAGCAAGATGACTTGATGTGGCTTTATAACCCGCAACGGCGAAAGGGTAGGTCTCCAAAGTTGCAACATAATTGGGAGGGACCATACCGAGTTACAAAGCGAATCAACGACGTCGTATACCGAATACAGGAACATCGTAAGCCAAGAGCTAAAATGAAAATCGTGCATCTGGACCGTCTTGCCCCATATTACCTCCAGGGAGAATTGACTACAAATAGCGACACATCTTTTCGGGGCGAAAAGAACTGAGGTGGGGGCAGTGTTGCATGTACAAATAATTACATGTACAAATAATTCTGCGGGCTACTGTCGCAATTGTTTCACAATCATTAAGTACGTCAACAAATGAATTTCCTCGAACCCACGAGAACCCAACAAGCATGATCAACATCTGCAAGTGACGTCACTCCATTCATTAATTTGCTCGAATCTACCAGGTACCTCTCGGTAGAACATTCGCCAATGTACGAGAAATGGGTGAATAGGTAGAGACCCTATATGAAGGCGAGCTGAATGAATGGGGGAATCATTCATTCGACCGCGATAAGAACTGCGATTGTGTGTGGGAAGCGATATTATTCGAGTAGTAGAAAAGTGATTTTCGTAATAGTGAAGTGATTTAGAAGACAATTGCGATAAGAAATTTATGGACAAGTGTTAGAATTTTAATAGTGAAAATTAAAATTAGGTGAAATAGTTAAATAAATGATTGTGCATTTTTAATTAAATAAACTTTTTTAACTTAAATTAAGAGACATTGCGTTTTCACTTTCCCGGAACATTGAAATTATTGGCCGCGAACCAATAACACGCGACAATATATTTTCACCATTATTGATAAATTTTCTAATTTTGCCGCAGCTTACATTTTACCTGCTAGAAATAGTCTAGCAGTTATAAAATCATTTAAACACTCCCTCTGCCTCGACGGTATCCCTGAAAATATTGAGACTGTGGTAACAGACTAAGGTACTGAATTCACCTCCACCCTATTTAGTGACTTCTGTAAGCAATATATAGCATCAACCATCATAGAACTTCATACCAACAATCAACTAGTAACCCCCTCGTGGAAAGACTCCACTCTACACTTACTGTAATATATAGAATAATCTATTTTATTTATCAAGATAAGCACCCTGAAGATATTTTGAATGAGGTAACAGCTACATGTAATGATGCTATACATTCAGCAACTAAGTATACACCATTTGAACCATTTTATGGTAGGACTTATAAATTTAACAATAGTTTATAATCCAGTAGTAAGCGTGCATATTTACAAAAGTTAAGAGAATTTCAAACTAAGTTACAAGCTGAAATTAAAACTAAATAAGAAGAGCAAACCGAAAAAAGATTAAATTAATTGAACGAAAATAGAGAATATCCCGAAATTCAAAACGAATGTTCATTAGTGTTTAGGAAAGAATGTAGAAGGAATAAGCTTAGTCGTAGATTTACAAAGCATAGGGCAAAGAAAGATAACCATGTAACTTTTATTACTAATAAAAACCAAAAATTAAGAAAAAACGCAAATTTCAGGCAAGCACTGCTAATATTTGGTCAGAAGATGGACATACAGGATCTATCAGCTAATACTGGGTCATTACCGATTAAACTAGGAAACGGGAGATTCATATCGTCCCATAGTAATCTAATACACATAATACAACTGGATACTTACGAAAACAATATAAATAAAATATCTGATTCACTTCAAACTTTTGAAAACAACACCGAATTGATGGATTCTTTAGAAGTAACCAAAAACAAACTTAAATAAGTTAGTAACAAACTGTACTCGCTAGTGCCCCAAAAACGCACTCATAAATGGTTAAGGAACAATAATCAAAGGTATAACCGGCAACTTAGACGCAAATGAAGCTGTTGAAATTAATAACGAAATAAGTAAAATTATAAAAAATGAAAATAAACTTAACACAGAGATAACCCAACAATCTAAATTAAACGGGCAAATTATTGAAAGATTCGAGAATATAACAAACCATATAAATCAACAACAAACAATTATAACAAGTTACCTTGATCACATAAATGAAAGTTCTAAAAACCAACTTAAAAATGAATATAAAACCCCTAAAAAACGCCCAGTATCTAAACCAAATAAATTATAATATCGACTTATTGAACGACAATTTAACAGAAATTTCTGAAGCTATCCTTTTGCAAAATTAAATGTAATCTCGAAGATGATATTGAATCAGATTTACGAGTTTTTACGTCTCTAACCTTATTCTAACGGTACAAACCCTATTCTCTTTTCCACATTATTGCCCTACCAATCCAAAAAACCAAAGCAGTCCAGACCAAACGTTACCTTATCATGAATTCCCATCACATCCAAAATCTAGACGAAGAATGCCATAGCGTCGAAAGGACTTTCTTCTGCCTACGAAACGAGCACTGGAAACCAATACAACAATCTAAGTGCATTGCAAGGGTATGAACGTGCTAAGGACAAGGAAATCTTTCAACCAGAGCCCAACCACCTTTTCTTTTTCAACGTCCCAGAAGCGTACATCAACACAACATGCGGGCCAAACAAGATCAAAGTAAAAGGAACGATCCTCATCCGATTCGAACACTGCCAAATCACTGTAAACGAGATTATCTACAATACCCAAAAACTTACCTACTGGGATGAAATAAATATATATCCTACAATATTCAACGAAATCAACTTCACATCCGCGAATGAACACTCTATAAAACTGGAAAACCTTGGGAACTACCAGTTTTCAAGAAATACCGCTGTTGGCACCAAAGGAACCTATTTTGGAGAACAATACTTACTTGAAATGGTGCTGCCAACAATCGGTGCAGTCATCATCACTATCACCATCTTTTGGCTATTATTTCATCAACGATTAAAATCATTCGTAATCTCGGAAAACAACATTCTACCTACCTACGAACCAACCAGGGTAAAATTCTTGTGGCCGACGGTTCAAACCAAGGGGGGAGGAGTTACAGACGGTTCCCACATGCAAGCATAATGCTTGCCACGTACAGCGCATTCACCTTGAACATCTTTGATGACACCTGCAAATTACCAGACGTTATCCGATCGAAGTAGACGCTGACTAGCATAAGTAGCCCTTCTGGCACGTGTTGCTACACTTGCAATTCAAATCAACAATTGTTTGTTCAAATCAATTTTCAGTCAGTCATATTTGAGTTGTTAACGTGTTTAGTTCAATTAATAAAAATTAATTAACTAATTCGTTTTTTTTGTAATATATGTCTAGATACAGGTAATACGCAAGTTATCCTGGAGAAAAATCACACTTCGTGCTGGTTTAGGAACCCATCGCGCCGTCATCCTGCGATATTGAAGGTATTCGTGGATGTTAGACTCTACACTATCAATACTGATGCCGAGTTCAGCCGAAATGTCTCGAACATTCATCCTATGGTCCAAAATGAGTTGTTCTACGCGGCAAATGTTGTCTGGTGTGATGCTGGTTCGCGGTCGACGATCATGCGGCTTATTCTCGACGGTTTCGCGACCATTCTTGAATGCTTTGGCCCATTTAAACACAGTAGCCCTACTCAGGCAATCACTATCGAACCGATTTTGCAAACCCAGAAAAATTTCCGTGTTTTTAACGCCTTCACTCACTTACAAAATGAATGACAATACGTTGCGTAACGGCGGTCGGCACTTGACGTTCAATCATGGTGGTAGCACGCGCGTGAAACATGCATGTTTCTGAAATAATGAAACAATTTGTTAACATTAATCGGTAAATTAAACTATGTAACCATAGCTTTTTGGAAGTATACCCAAGTCATTGAATTTTACACCATTTTACCCATTATTTTTAAATGAGGATAGAAAGTTACATGCTGTTTTTGCCAAAATGTTGTTCTATGCGAATCGAACAACGGGAAAGCGCGATTCTTCTTCTTCTTCTTCGTAACACTACAGCCCCTTCCTTGTCCTCCCTTCTTGCAAAAAGTTCCCCTAACTTTCTCGGTCTATAGACCGTGTCTTCCAATTTCGAATTCCAACCAGAAATGAGTGTCCGTCGATGGAGTCAGGCCAGTGACTCCTCAATTTCTCCACTGGTTTCCGCACTTCAATTTTCCCAAGGAATATCTCTTTGAGTATCTCTCGTTCGTCCATATGATTCAAGTGAACAGCCCATTTCATCTTCCGCAGTCTTACAATCGTTGAGACCTCCAGTTTGTCATAAATTTCATAGAGCTCATGGTTGTATCGAATTCACCATTGGTCCCCATTTAGTTTCACGCCGATTGTCTCAAAATCTGTCTCTCGAAGGCATTTAATATGTTTGTAAATGCTTGGGTTACAGTCTATGTTTCATACCCATACCATTACACAGGCCATATCACAGATTTGTACAATTGGAGCTTTGATTTCCTTTGTATACAGCTGGTTTTCGAGATCGTTAAAACTGAAGAAAATATTTTCTTTACGAGCCGTATTCTTGGGCATATTTCGTGTCTTTCATTACTGGCTCTAGTTCTTTTGTTAGCTAAATACAAAGATTTGCCCACATTTTCAATGTTGTATTTGAGGTATTTTTTCTCGACTGCGTCATGAGTTTTATTTCATTCTCAATGATTTGTAAAGTTACTATTTTTGCTTCGCTATCGAGTTTCAGAAAAAGTTTTTTGATGGTTGCTAATGACCGTGACAAAATGTTGATGTCGTCCGTATAGGCTAACAGTTGGCTTGACTTGTATGGTAACGTAGCTTTTGTATCCACATGTACATAGCTTTCTTACGGTGTATTCCAAAGTCAAATTGAACAGCTATGGGGCCAGCCTGTCTCCCCGTTTTAGTCCAATATTTGCGTCAAAAGAAAACTACCGCAAGAAAAATGATATCTTCCCAATACCAGCGCTAATTTAAGGGTGGATTTCAAATATTAAGGATGAATATTATAGGTATTTTTTTTTGGTGTGTGAAAATTGCAGAGAGATTGTTCTGTTGTGCACATAATTTAAAGTGCTGTTAAAAGTCGTTGAAAGAAGAGTGAAGCGCTGATATAAAAATGCCCTTGGTGATTACCATCTTTCGTTCGTGTAATTCATCCAAGACTGCTACCAATCGTCAACCGAGTGCTGTCTCTTTTCATGGACAACCATTCCCCTACCACCCTGACTTCAACGCAAGCAAATAGAGTGGCGCTCTCTAGCTAAGAGGGCAACAGGTATTACGCCTGCAATAACTCTCACTACCAAATAAGAGACTATCAGATATGAAGATGCAATCCTCAGTGCCTCACTTCTCTGTACCTGTGTAAGCGTTTTTGGTATACCTCCTTACTGAGATCATCCCCCTATATTTTTGCTCCTTACAGTAACACTGATCCCAGAATACTCATCAAGAGGCATCATCTACGTTGGCCAGTAATTGATTCAGGGCCGATATGCCCGAAGCAGCCTTCTTAGCTCTTGCCCTGATTCGCTCAACAAAACTCATCTTCCCGTCCATCAAGAGCCCCAGGTACTTTACCACTGGCTTCGTGTCGATTGGTGTGTCTTCAATACTGATCATCCTTACTCTAAGGATTCTCTTTTTGCCAAAATAACCACTTCGGTTTCCTCCTGTGCTATAATGAACTCTGCAGCAGTCGTCAGTCTCTCACTCAGGGCATTAGCATACCTGGCCTCAATTGCGCTTGTTCAACGATGTGTTCAGTGACTAGAGCCACAATATCATCAACATAGCCGATCAAGCATGACTCATCTGGCATCTCCAGTCTCAGAGGCTATTTTAAGACACGATTAACTGGTCTGGACTAAGGATAGATCTCTGGGAAACCCCCGATGTAACTTCCATCCTTCATTGGCCTTGTGTCGCATCGTGAAGCAGGCTTTAATCCTTCAGGTAGTCCCTCAGAAGCCGGGTCAGATATTCTGGAACTTGCAAAGGGTTTTCCAGTGAATTCAGAATATACACCCATCTTGCGTAGTCGAAGGTGTTCCTAACGTTGAGTGTCACCAACAGAACGATCCGTTGCTTCATGTGGCTATGTGCTTGTGACCCTCCTTTTGCTTTTCAGCCAAGGTTTTCGACGGGACATAGAAACTTTGCAAGCAGTCGTGATGATGCTCATAGTTGAGTTGACCACATTTTGAGCTGCCAGTTCTTCTACCTCCTGCGAATCACTCTGCAGTGGAGCACTTGCCATGAGCACTATGTAGAACCACTTGAAGTCCATCTTCCCGATGTTTGACCCAATTGTAAAATTTACGAGAGCATGGGCGTTCGGAGATAACATCATTGATCCCAAGCAGAATGCACTGATGATCACTAGCTGAATAGTCCTTCAATACTCTCCAATTGTGTGTCCTCCGCACTAAGAACTCCCAGGTGAATATCATGCCCAGTATGGTCCCTACATAGCCAATATTTCAGCCGAGGTTTTCGACGGGACAAAGAAACTTTGCAAGCAGTCGTGATGATGCTCATAGTTAAGTTGACCACATTTTGAGCTGCCAGTTCTTCTATCTCCTGCGAATCACCCTGCAGTGGAGCACCTGCCATGAGCACTATGTAGAACCACTTGAAGTCCATCTTTCCTATGTTTGACCCAATTGTAAAATTTACGAAAGCATGGGCGTTCGGAGATAACATCATTGATCCCAAGCAGAATGCACTGATGATCACTAGCTGAATAGTCCTTTAATACTCTCCAATTGTGTGTCCTCCACACTAAGGATTCCCGGGTGAATATCATGCCCAGTATGGTCCCTACATAGCCAATATGGTAGAAAGTCAGCATATGTCCGGTGTTTAGTACAACAACCATCGCACTGGCCACAATTTCTAGGATTCTTTTTCCGCGTGGATCAGTTTGGGGCGATTAATTTAACGTTGAAGTCTCCTTCAAAGAGCGCATTGCCATTTGCATTCAAGACAGTGCTCTCCAAGGCATTAAGCTTGAAAAGATGATATCAGTTCATTTGGATTTCGGTATATACTAAAGAAGGTGGTCCCTGAGCACTGCACCCATATGAAACCATTTCCCCGTCCACAGTTGTCCACCAGAGTCGTGGTTCCAAGCCCAGATGGCGGCAGTAACAGTTTCATTAGGATACCATGATGCAGAACTTTTATTATGGCGTTTTTCACCCAGCAGCGAATTTCCCTCTCCTCTCCTCAGAATTCGACAAATATGTGGCCCAACTGCGGTGATCATACAGCTTTGATGGCAGTATTGGTGTATTTTGGCATTACATTTCCACTAATATCCCGCAGTACTTCTGGCATCTTTATAAGCACTACCTGCTGCGAGCATCTTCATCGGGCTTCTTTCCCAACTGTTTTGTCTCAGGTCTTCTTTCCTGTTGGGCGTCCGTGTGAGCTTTATTTCCTGGCACTTTTTGAAGGAGTTTCTTTGCGGCTTTCTCCACTCCTTTTGTCAGTAGTGCCTGAGACTCCTGATCTGACATTTCACGCTCATCAAGTGCCTCTCCCTCCCTTTTTTTATCCCAATCTCCTTCGGTTGGGCTAGACGCTTTTCTTTCATTGATGTTTGATGATGGAGTGATCTGCATGTCCCTTTAGATTTTGTTCTGAGCGCTTCTTTAGCCTTCTGCTGTTCTTTGGCCTTCTGAACCCGTTTGGTCTTTAGCCAGCTACTCCGATAATGCCTGATGTGGTCTAGGAGCTGTGATATTTCAAGGAGCCTAGGCTTTACTCCATTGCTAATTTTTGGCAAGTCGCGTGCAGATTTTGTTCTTTCTAGAACATCTCTCGCTGGTCAGTTTAGCCTTTCTTTTTCAAGTTGCTTGGCGGCAATTGTACTTTGCGGCTAGCTTTCTAGGGAGAAATTATTGGCTCCCTTTTCTGGGTACAGAACTCCCGCCACGTTTTCGATTGTGATAGTAAAATCACACAATAGCGATTTATTTGCCTGGTTATTCTTTTCTTTTCCTGCCGTGATCACTTTGTGGACTTCACCCTTGTTTTGGTCGCTTTGGTAACGATCGCAGTTGTAACAATTAATCTCTTAATGTTCTTTACATTTTTCTCCACCACTCGAATATCTGGCGCAATCTGCAGTGTTTCTCGGTCTTCGTTTTTAGGGCGTTCTGGCGTTGGAATCAATTTTTTGTTGCGTCCAAACGCCACAGGAATCTCAGTCTGGACAAGATCATTTTTGTAATCCTTAGCACAGCTCCCGATGTGCTATTGCTGCAGCCGCTGGTTGCATCATTGTTGTTATTTTTGCTTTCTTTTTTAGAATTTCTGCGATCGTTTTTTAGGGGTTTTAGTTGTTTTATTGGGTCCCCCCCTCGGAGCCACTATATCCATTTGTGTGTGTTGTCGCCATGTAGTCCATGCAAGGATGGGAACAAGCGCTCATAGGGATAAGTGCTCAGAACCGCTCAGCGCTAATCGGGAGTCCGTCTCAACCAAACCTACACCACCAACCCTATGGTGCAAGCTTCGAACGTACATGATAGTTGAATAGGAGCCATTTACGCACGAGTGTCACTTTAGCGGTACTATGCAAAGCAATTAGGTCCAAACCATCATATCCGCAAGCTCAAAGCATCCATTTCAGTTCGTTGTCTAAAGCAAAATCTAGATTCAGTTAGGGACTGATATTACTTTAGAACATATGATCAATGAAATACTTTCAGAAATTACATTCATGTTACTCAACAAGTTCATGAAACTAGCAGCGTATACTGATGATCCATCCATCCATTTCAGATGCAAAGAAAGTGTTCATACGGCTCGGGCCAGAAGGAAAAAAACCAGCAACTTGGAAAATAAAACTTAAACTAAATTCATGACCCAAACATGGAAAAACATGCCTGTACAACAAAACTTGACCTTAAGATAGGAAAAAACGGGGAAATATGAATAGCTTTCCATAAATAGCAGTCCATCTTTATAGGGAGGGCATAGAAAATAATAAAATAAAGATAAGGACAAACGTAGATAAACAAAGCCTACTTCTTCGTACTTACTATACTAAGACCCAGAGATAATGAGATTCTCCGATACAATTCAAACTCTATTCTTGAAAGTGTTTCCGAAAATGGCCTGGATGTTTTTGAATCCAACGTGCTCAGTGGGATATTTTTTTCTTCTTTATAGCACTACAGCCCTTTCGGGAATTCGCTTTCTGGAAAAAGCACCTTCAACTCTCTCGAGCCGTTAACCATGTCCTGTGATTTCGAAAACGTACAGGTTCATCGACTAAGTCAGACCAGTAATTCTGCGGTTTCCCCACTCATTTCCACCCTCCAGTTCTTCGAATGATGCCTTTTGGGGCATCTGTTGTTTCACGTGGCCGCAGCTTCTATAGTCTTACAATCGTTGATACTTAGAGCTGTGTCTGCAGCTGGTCCTCAAGATCGTCAAAACTGAATCAAATATTTTATTTACCTGCCATATTCTTCGGCGTATTTCCCCCTTTTTATTTCAGGTTCTCATTATTTTGGCGTTTAAATAATTAAAGGCGGCCAACTTTTGATATTGTATTTGCCAAGTGTGTTATTTTGGATATTTGAGGTATTCTTTCTTGAATCTCATTGATTTGTAGCCGTACTAGTTTCGCTTTGTTTTCGAGTTACAGAAAAATTTCTTCAGCAATTGCTAGAAACCGTGACAAAATGTTGATATTGCCCACTTGGCTCGACTTGTGCCTGTTGTATCGACAGGTTGTTATGTTATGACGTATTTTAGAGCCAAATTTGAAAGCGACGGGGCCAATCTATCTCCCTGTTTTAGTCCGGAATTTGCGCCAAAGATATCGGAATGTTGGTTATTTATACGAAGGTCGAAGGCTTTGCTCATCAATTCCATTTTAGTAAGATGGACTAGTTTGGCTGGGATACCAAGGCAAAGCGTCATTTGGTACAGCACATTACGATCAATGCTGTCGTATGCCCACATGTCAATGGAAATTTGGTGTCCGTCTATGTTGAACTTCCATGTGGAGCTATGGGTTAGGGAACACTCCGCTTGCATAGCAGCTCCCAAGCTCAAACCTCGTTGATGGCATCAAATAGATGCTGCTGTTGAACTATCAGCCCACATAGCTGTTATGGGTACTGGTTGGAAAATAACGTAATAATCGCATGGTTAAGCGTGATATTGACTATATCGTCTCAAATATCGTCAGGATCATGGAATGAGATACCCTAACAATAAATTTCAACATCAAGGTTCGGGTTTGGACTGTTGTGCGATGAATTATTAGAATTTCCAGCATTTTTCAAGTATCTACTTGACTGTAAATAATTGGTTTATCGTCAATCTTTCTGCTCTAAAGCCATATTGATACTCCCCTATAATACTGGTTACGTGTGATCTGATTTTTTTTTAATCTTTAAAAATATTTTGTACGTCATACAAAGCAGTGATATGCATCTGTACTTTTCGCACTGTAGGCTATCACCTTGTTTGTATTAGGGAATATAATTGATTGGTTTCACTCGTTGGCGTATATTCTTGTTGCGTGCAGAATGAATTTTTGTATAATTTTCTGAATACCACTACTACCATATTTTATGACCTCCCCTGGAATTTCATCGATTGGTGGAACAAACTTCATTCAGATTTGGTCGAGGCAATGCAAGCTCTCTGAGAATATCTTCAGGCTTTGATGCTCTGGAGCGGTGTGGAGGGCTTAAGAGGTCATTGAAATATGATGCCAATTTTTCTAAACCCTGTTCTAATCAGCGAAGATATTGCTTATTTCATTGCGACAGAGCACGGTCTTGGGCAGTTAGCCTCGTTTCCGTATTTTACTACTTTGTATGCTTGTTATGTGTTGTTGCTCGCTAGACTTGCATTGATGACTTTCAATTAGTTGTAATTTGCTACTCTTCTTAGGTTTTCATAATGTTCTCTCTTCATCCCGGTTTCCCTATCTAAATATTGTTTGTACGCATGATTCATATTTTTGAAATGGTCCTGGCATTCATCATCAACCCAATCATTTTTTTGCACCGGGTTTGATATCCAATTATCCGTTTTGTGACGGTCTTAATTGCAGCTTTAACTTCCACCCAGAGCTCGTTGTTTGTTTCAGCAATGTGTTTGATAGGATGGGAGCTAGCTGTTTGTCGAGGATCTCCGTGAAATTTTCTGGCATAGATGCCGTTTGGAGCCGTTCGATGTCGATTTTCTGTAGAGGGCTGGTCTTTGCCGAACACAACCTGAACATTTGACATCAATACGTTAGTTTGATCAAGTAATGGTCCGGGTTACAATTGGCTTCTCGGTATGTACGGACGTTAAGTTGCTCGAGGCCCAACGCTGTTGGGTCAGAACAGCGTCGATCTGATTTTGTGTGTTGCCGTCCTGTGATACCCACATCATTTTGTGTATTCGTCGATCTGGGAAGCAAGTCAAACGACTAGATTTCTGCTACATGCAAAGTCAATCAGGAGCTGACCGTTGTCATTTGTTTCATCGCGGAGGCTATATCCTCCAGTTGTTCGCTGATGAGATAGCTCATTGCCAGCCTACGCGTTGAAATCACTCAGTTTTATTTTTTGTCATTTGTAGGCATTGAGTCAATCTGCTTTTTCAGGTGAATGTAGAACGTTTCCTTTATATCTTCGATTGAAGCCTGTACGCTTATTTGTCGAGGCGTGTACGTTTATCAGCCTGATTTTGCAACCACTCATTGGCTGCCTTAAAATCAGTAAGATGTGATTTCAACACCCTATCTACAACAAAAGCCACTCCAAACTCTCCATTTTAAGCAGGTTTTCCACTTTTGAATGTTGTGTGTCATCTCATATCTTGAATTTCACCTTCAGTTGAGTTTGTTTCTTGAATATTTAGTATTAAGCCGTAGATTTTGTCTATTGCAAGGCTCTTGTGCAGGTTTCCAGACAATGTAGGGGTTTCCAAGGCTGGGGAATAAGCTCATCGCCCAACCTCCACTTTGTTTGATTGTTGTTATTATTTTCGATTCCGTTATCAGGTGCGGAATACTCATCGCCGCCTTGTTAAGTCCCCAAAAAGGAGGTGTAGGTCAGATTTAGTAGGAGACCTGTAGATGTGTTTACAGTTATTGGCATTTTTCGGCATTTCGTGTTCTATCTTTGTGGAACTAATAAACCCAATTTGCGACCCCGAGGCCATTTGCTATCGTCGAAGTAAGCGTCACGACAGGTAATGGTATATTAGCTGCAGTTTTGCCTCCAAGTTTAGGATATCGCCAGGTACTTTATTTCTAAACCTAGTTATGTACTTAAATTATTTAAGTGCGTCAAATTAACCAAGGATAATCTTCCTGGTTAAAGCATAAGCTTCTTTAAACTAACGGTACCTAAGAGCTTATCAACTATGCTGCAACCTGAATTCTGGCCTCCGATATTACGATTTTGGACCAAAACGGGATCTTAATGAACCTTCGGATATCTTCAATCAACAATGGACCTAACACATCTATCAAAATGTTCGTGATTTAAGGACCAAGATAACTGACCTGCAAGTGGCTTCTTCTATTTATACTGATCAATTATACGCCTCACAGAAACTTGACTGACTGATAATATTTCTGATAATGAAATTTTACCTAACTTTTTTGTCCTCCGTAGTGATCGTGACCGGTTAATCAGCGAGAAACTTGATGGAGGTGGCGTTCTTGTAGGTGTTCATAAATTGGCCAGCTGTACTCAGTGTGCGGACTTCCACGCTTCTCCTGCAGTGAAATGTGTAGTTGTCCGTGTTCTCTTTCCTTGTAGTAAAATTTTAGTTGGCTCCGTCTACATCCCTTGTAACAGTCCAATTTCAATTTATGAGCGATTCTTTTCTGAACTTTCTTCCTATGTCACCAACAACTATCCTTCATCCTATATTCTTGTTTGTGGTGACTTTAATATTGCTTATGTTGTATGGGATGAGACTTTCTACAAAGTTATCTCAACTGGCGGCCTATCTTTAGCTCTTCCTTCCTTTTTTCACGTTTGTGCCCTTTCTCATTTCAATATTGTTCCCAACATCAATAAGAAAATCCTTGACTTTATTCTATCTAATCTCCCTAAATCATCACTTTACTTCCTTCTCTCGCGCACACCATACGTGAATGCTGATCTACACTCTTTACTACATGCCAAGCTTCTCATCCCAAAAAAGTGTCACCTGAATGTGCATCCTGATTCGCACCATCCCCCATTATCATTTCTCCTTAAGACATGCCAAGCTTCTCATCCTGAAAAGGTGTTGCTTGCTCACTTCAACTTCTTTAAAGCTAACTACTCCAGAATTGAACAGAAAATCAATTCTAGAAACTAGTTCTCTCTCCTCAAGAATCTAGGAGTCAATGAGACAGTAAGTTTTATACCATACTATCTGAAATCATTCAGGAAAACACTCCTATATGTCATCCGAGAAAGCCTGGAGATGTCCCATGGCTCGACTCTAACTAAGTTGCGGCTCTGAAAGCTAAGGACTTTGCTCGATTAAAATTTCTGAAATCATGTCTCCGGAGGGGTTGTGACTTGTTCAAGGAGTTTGCGAAGAGTTTAGAAAAGCAGCTATCTCTGCTCAAATGAGATGTATAGAGCATATTGAAATCTCCTTAAATGCCAATTACACGAAGTCGTTTTGGTCCTATATCCGTTCGTTCACGAATTCTCGTCGATTTCCTCAGTTTGTTGGCTATAAAAACATTACGTCTACATCATTACAATATTCTTGTGATCTGTTTGCACGGTACTTCTCGTCCATCTTCTCTTGTTCGAATATCGGTCCCGCTGCTAAGGAGTCATCTATACCTTCATCCTTATTGGATGCTTCTGGGTTTGTGACAAATTCACTCGAGATCGAGTGTATAATGCAAAGCTTAGATCCAAGTCTAGGCTGTGGTCCAGATAGAATTCCAAAATTTTTTAGTAAATCTTTGTCATCTTTCTTGTGTGTTCCTTCATCAATAATTTTTAATATTAGTCTTGCCAATGCCACTTTTCCTTCCTATTGGAAATATGCATATATATTTCCTATTTTCTAGACAAGTGATATTAATTATTGTGTTACTTACTTCCGACCTATATATTTTGTCTCTTGTTTCAGCAAGATTTTCGAACTTGTAGTATATGATAGAGTCTATCCATTAGTTCTTCCCTTATTGTCCCATGAGGAGCATAGCTTCATCAAAGGTCGATCAAACTTGACCAACCTTTTACATTTCACCAACACGGTGGCCTCCGCGTTTGATAAACAAAGCCAAGTTGATGTTATCCATACTGGTTTCTCCAAAGCTTTCGGCTTTGCGGATCATAATCTCCTTCTTAGCAAAATAAAAAGCTTTAATCTTTCCACTTACAAGTATGCCAATAACCGTGCATGTGTTTTTTCTGTCTACTCCTACCTCTCTTCTCCATTTCATCATTTTTCTAGTGTCCCACAAGGATCAGTTTTGGGTCCTTTACTTTTTCTTAATTTCATCGATGACCTTCTTGCTTCGGTATCGTTATCCCGTCTCTTGTATGCAGACGATTGTAAAAAATTCAGAGTTATCGATAGTATGGAGGACTGCGTTTTATTGCAAGACGATCTTCATAAATTAGGTCAATGGTGCATTTTTAACGCTTTTAAGTTGAATATTTCTAAATGCCGTTTTCTTAGCTCGTAGTGTGTTAGAATATTGTTCACCAGTGTGGAATCCACACCTCAAATATCTTATTAATCTATTGAATCCATCCAACCTAGATTCATACGTAATTTATTTTACAGATGCCGGTTGGACTACAAACTTTGCATAGATCATCTACTAGCTTTACACATTCCTTCATTAGAATCGTGAATATTATTTTGAGATGCACGAAACTTTTTAAGTTGTACCATCAATTGCTTCCGGATAATCTTTGCTCACTTATCTCTCATCATAGATCAGTCAGGTCTAGTTGCTCTCATGTCATTTTCCGCGTCCCTTTTGCGTGAGCAGACTTTTATTTTTGCTCTTCACTTGTGCGGTTACCACGTATACATAAGAGCCTGTATCTTAGTTCTTTGCCTCATTCTTTTCATATTTTTAAAACTAAACTCAAACATTTGCTCTCTAATCATCCTTTTGATATCGTTCAATATTTTTTACTTGTTTCATATTGCTTTAAAATCTAATATTTGTGTTTGATTATTTCATCTAATCTGTAATTAGATTAGCTATCTGTTGATTATCATGTTAAATAAATAAATAAATAAACGGGATCCTTCCTCCTTTCTCAAACCGACTTGGGAACGTTTACAGCGGAGTTTCCTAGCACTGGAGAAAGCGGAGTTGCCTACCATGGGAGAAAGTCACTAACACAAAGAAGTGGTCACCTAGAGTAACAATTTCAGAAGTACTGGTTGCATCAAAACCATTCCCAAAGTACATCGGGTTGCTGATCGACTCAAAGATGAGTTTCTCTGAGCAAATCAGGGCGGCGGCTGATAAAGCTGCCTCTGGCATATGAGCTCTGATTTGACTTATGGTCACTGGAGTGAGGCTTATACCAACAACCGGGCTACTTTGATGAGCTTTCTGGAGTCTGCACTACTGTACTGAGCAGGAATATGGGGTGGCACTCTCAGTAAGGAGCTGTTGATTGGCACAGGTATAGAGAGTAAGAGCACTATTAATATTATATTATGAATATTCATCTGGTTTGGTGGTGCTAGTCACTGCAGGTGTGATATCTATCACCACCTTTGCTAGAGAGCTCCGTACTGTATACCTGTGTTGAATCCAAGACAGTTGCCCGCGATGAGAGACAATGCTCAGTCGATGATAGGCAGCAGTCCGAGGTGAAAAGCATAAAAGGAAGATGTACTGCGTGCCTCTTCCCTGATTTGAGACCATAGATCAATCGAATATACGGTCAGACTGATTTCTACATGAACCAGCTCTTGAGTGGGCATGGGTGTTTTTAGTCTTCCTTACAAAAGATCAGTAAAACACGGACCCCGGACTTTAGTATTTGAGCTGGAGATAAAAATGATACCTACCACATATTTTTTGCATGCAAAAGATCTGACAGGTTACACCATAGTCTCTACAAGTAAATATGAGAACGTTCCCCAGATAGTCTAATTTGGAAGATGCTTAGACCAGTTGGACTTGAGCTCATTATATTTTGGCAGTCCTTAAGGATCAAATGGGCTCACAGCAACTGAGTACATCAGGGCCCGGGGGTAACTTTTCTCACAATCAACCTTCCTCCTTCCCCTCTCGCTAGAGGAGGGATCTCCCAACTTGAAGACATCCCATGATGTAGCATAATAAGGCTTTGCTCACAGTAATGCGTCAAACGATTCTAAGCTAGGCTTTCAAGATCACGGAGGAAGTGTTGTGTGGATAGTTCAGACTTATTGTGCATCGAGGATCTTGACTCTCAAGGTGTAAATATCCTTCGCTACTCAACCACAAAAACTAAGGCAGAGTTACCTTCACCTTTGGGATAGGTAGGACTTTGACACTATCAACATTTCCAGTTTGGTGCCTTCTCAAATACTACTAAGCACTCCAACAACTCTTTTACATAATGTGTGTTGAACTAAGAACTTTGGTACTTTTAAGGTTTTGGAATTTTCCACCAAGATCTCCACGAGCAAATCTTACCACTTAGTCACTTTATTCTTCTAAAGAGGTCAATGTGGTCTGTCAAAGCCATTAAAAAATACGCTTGCATGATTCACACCATATTTTTTCACTTGCCCGTAGTATACGAGTATCTCCTCTTAAAGTCGACGGTGCGTACTTTATCTATTTGGCTCTTTCATACAGAAAGTTTTCTTTTCTCCCGATTTTTGCCTGCCTCTAAAGTATAGTTTCCACAATCTTTAAGCTTAACTGGCTCTTTAATGAAACTCTGCTGCTCACAATGGTTTCTTTGACCTAAGTTGGATCTTTCATTTTCTTTGATGTCAGGCTCATCCTGTAGCCGAAAATTGTGGTGTAGACATGTACGAGCTTATATTGCGGCCGTATTTTTTGATTCTCCTGTCAAGCCCTACATTCTACGGTCAACTGCATTGTACCCTTAATATTCAAGGAGGTTCAAAGTACAATAGTTGGTCGATTTCTTCCTTTGTGATCAAAGCTGATCCGGAATTGCTTCAGTATTCGAAACTCTTATCGCAGACCTTGTTAAGCGTGCCTTTGTTGCATCTAACATGAAACAACTTGAGTAGACAGCCCTACGCTTATGTTAGAAGGATTTTCTACTCAACTTATGAAATGCAGTCACCTGCAATGAATAAAGTCAAGAAACATGACAAAGAGATGTGCAAGTTTAAAAGAAAATCCAGCGTTTCTCCACTCATGAATTTTCAAAAATATTTATGATATCGATCTTTTCCGAAAATGTTAAGGATATCAGATCAAAACTGCAGTTCAGATTCGATGAAAAGTCCATGAAATACCAAAATCGTGTGTTGTTGTGTAATTGTAGAAATTTCAAATGGCTATAACTTCCGTGAATATGATTCGATTTTCATCAAACTTAAAGATTATTAGGACTTTTTATATGACTGCCCAAATATCGAATTTCGTTGAGTTTAAGGGCATCCAGCACATTAATGAAAATATTTCCTTGAACCGGCAGACCTCCAAATCAATGTGTACAGCAGACCAAATCAATACACATATCCAATCACTTAATGAAACATATGATCAGGTATTGAACTTAGTACACCCAAGAAAAACTTTCGTTACAACACTTTAAAACTTGATGATGAGACCTATAGACTTCTCCAAACGAGGAAGTTGCTACGTAGAAAATGGCAAAGAAACAGAAATATACAAGTGAAAATTGCTGTCAACAGACTCACAAGTGCAATCCGAGTAAAAATTACCAATCTCCGCAATCAGGTCTGGAATTTGATGCTTGGCAATCTAGATTACAATTCGCCGAAAATATGGAAACTGAACAAAGTCTTCAAAGGCAATCACACTATTTCTATACCTCCGCTTAAAGGAAACAATGACGAAGATGAATTTTCAAATCAAGGCAAAGCCGAGCTTCTTGCAGATACTTTCCGCTTGCACCATAATATAACCAACACTATGCGTAGTGAAATCACTGAATTTATGGTAGCAGAAACTGCTAGATCATTACCAATTCCTACATCTGTTTTTAACAATGAAAAGTTTAAACCAGGAGAACTGGCTGAACTGTTTAAGAAACTCAAAAACAGCAAGGCACCGGGCCACGACAATATCCCCTATATAGCGTTGAAAAATTTACCCAGGAAAGCTGTGGTACTTCTTACGTACGTCCTTAACGCCTGTGTTAAAATTTCTTATTTCCCTGTTGTATGGAAGCAGGCAATAATCTTACCTATATGCAAACCAGGTAAAAGCCCACAAATCCCTGTAATTTACAGGCCAATAAGCCTCCTACCAGCAACAGGTAAATTACTTGAGAAACTGATCCTTCAGCGGTTGAACGAGTTTGTAAAAACAACCAATATTCTCCCTAACCACCAGTTTCGTTTTAGAAACCAGCACTCTACGGGGCAACAACTACTCCGTGTCACTCAACACATCAGATGCGCCTTAAAAGAAAAAGTTTCCGTTGGGTTAATCTCACTCGACATTGAAAAAGCATTTGATACAGTGTGGCATACTGGTCTTCTCTACAAACTAGCAACACTTGGTTTCCCGCAATATCTAATAAATATTATTTACTCTTTCCTTAATGACCGGAAATATTCAGTAAAAGTTCAAGACTCTTTCTCAAAGCACCGAAACATACCAGCAGGAGTCCCCCAGGGCTCCTGCCTCAGCCCATTACTCTTCAACATTTACACGGAAGATATGCCTACACATGATTCTTGCAAATTAGCTATTTTCGCAGATGATGCATGTTTTTATACTACATCCATAGACCCAAATGCGATAATAACGAAGCTTGAAATATTTTTCCAAAGATTATATTAATACTTCCACCGGTGGAAAATCAAAATTAACATCTCGAAAACTCAGGCAATGTTCTTTACCAAGAAAAGAAAGCAAAACCTACTGCCCCCAAGGAACATAAATTTATTAGGCCTAGAAATACCTTGGTCAAAAGAAATTACCTATTTAGGACTCACATTAGACCAAAAACTAACTTACAAAAATCACATCGAAACTACGTGTAGCAAAATTTTGAATGCGACATTAGCTTTATATCCCATCCTAAACCGGAAATCATTTCTCAGCGCTAAAAACAAAACAATAATAATTAAAATGGTAACCATGCCCATTATCCTATATGGAGCACCCATTTGGAGCTTATGTGCTAAATATTTGAAATCAAAGCTTCAAGTCGCCCAAAATCGTTGCCTAAAAATGGCCCTCAATAAACCTTTTTACCTTTCTAGCGCAAAACTTCATCAACTTGCCAGAATGAGCAATATTGAACAAGTTGGGTAGACAGACCTATGCTCATGTCAGAAGGGTTTTGTACTCAACTTACAAAATGCCGTAACCAGCAACGAATAAAATTAAGAAACACGTCATGTTCGTGGATCATACTATTATTAACTAAGTTGAAAGAATTTTTTAATTCTGAGGTATTTGTTAAAATTATACCCATAAATATCTCGCTTGATAAATTTTTCAGATTTTTTTAGATCACGGGTGTCCATTCGCGAGGGAGAAAACACATTTTTCATGTACTTCCCCCCCCCCCCCTCTGTGCCCGCACTGAAGCAAAAACTGTCAGTTTAAGAACTGTTTTGAAAAGCTCTCATGGAGAACTTTCATTTGATACTCATATCGGCTACCTTTCATGAAATTTTTTGCAGGGGCCACTCCTCTGTACTGTAAGCATCGATTCATGGCGTATTTTTTCGAATCCTAGAATGGCTACAAAGCCCTTTTGCTAGGAGCTCTCTCCTGCCTCTTCGACTTGTTTCAATTGTATGTAGTCATCCTCATGATATCTATCATTCCTGAAACTTTCATGCAAATCCTAGCAAAGCTGTAGTGTCTAAGTCGGTAAAAAGCGCATATGGCTCCATAGCCATATGTTTCCATAGTAATACAGGGCACATTGTTCCATAGTAATACAGGAAAATTCAAATCGCTATAACTTCGTTAAATACTGATCGATCTTTATGAAACTTTCAGAAAAGATCAATCTTATAAATAGTCATAGTTTGCTAAATTTTATTGAATTTAAGGGTACCACATAGATTTTATTCAAGAAAACATAAAATCGATAAATCATACTATTACTAACAAAGTTGAGTGAATTTCGACTTCTCATGTATTTGTTGTTGTTGTACTCATTAAGGCCTACATTCATGATTTTTTTCAGGTTTTTCGGATGGAAGGTGTCCAATCCCGAGGGGGGTACGCGAAATTTTCCACCAAGATCTCCACGAGCAAACCTTACCACTTAGCCACTTTATTCTTCTAAAGAGGTCAATATGGTCTATCAAAGCCAGTAAAAAATACGCTTGCATGATTCACACCATATTTTTAGGGTTTTGTACTAAAATACAAAACCCTATTGCAATCACGACCTGTGTCCGTCTGTCCGTCCGTCCGTCCGTCCGTCCGTCCGTCCGTCCGTCTGTATGTCACAGCACTTTTTCTCCGAAACTATAGAAGCTACAGCCATGAAACTTAATGAAAAGGTCAGAAGTGGTGACCTCTTGAAAGTTCGATGGTGGGAAAAATTTTCCCCATATAGGGAAATGACCCCCCAAAAAAAAATTTTCACCATTGGTAGTCGAGTAGGGTGTCATTGGAAACGTCTCAATGAGATCTTTTCAAAACAAGTCTTAAAATTGCCTTATGATTACCGAGGAGGGCAGGGGAAGGGGAAATGTACGAACTTTTCGCGTACCCCCCCCTCGCGATTGGACACCTTCCATCCGAAAAATCTGAAAAAAATCATGGATGTAGACCTTAATGAGTACAACAACAACAAATACATGAGAAGTCGAAATTCACTCAACTTTGTTAGTAATAGTATGATTTATCGATTTTATGTTTTCTTGAATAAAATCTAGACGGAACCCTTAAATTCAATAAAATTTAACACACAGATGACTTTTTATAAGATTGACCTTCCCAGAAAGTTTCATAAAGATCCAATAATATTTAACGAAGTTATAGCGACTTGAATTTTCCTGCATTACTATGGAACAATATGCCCTGTATTACTATGGAAACATATGGCTATGGAGCCATATGCGCTTTTTACCGACTTAGAAACTACAGCTTTGCTAGGATTTGCATGAAAATTTCAGGAATGGTAGGTATCATGAAGATGAGTATATACAATTGAAACAAGTCGGAAAGGCAGGAGAGAGCTCCTAGCAAAAGGGCTTTGTAACCATTCTAAGATTCTAAAAAACAGGCCATGAATCGATGATTACAGTACAGAGGAGTGGCCCCTGAAAAAAAATTTCATGAAATGTAGTCGATATGAGTATCGACTGAAAGTTCTCTATGAGAGCTTTTCAAAACAGTTCTTAAACTGACAGTTTTTGCTGCAGTAGGGGCACAGGGGGGAAATACATGAAAAATGTGTTTCCTCCCTCGCGAATGGACACCCGTGATCTTAAAAAATCTGAAATTATTATCAAGGGAGATATTTGTGGGTATAACTATAACAAATACCTCAGAAGTCAAAATTCTTTCGACTCTGCTAATAATAGTATGATCCTCGAACATGACATGTTTCTTGATTTTATTCGTTACTGGATACTGCATTTTGTAAGTTGAGTACAAAACCCTTCTGACATGAGCATAGGTCTGTCTACCCAACTTGTTTCACTTGCCCGTAGTATACGAGTATCTCCTCTTAAAGTCGACGGTGCGTACTTTATCTATTTGGCTCTTTCATACAGAAAGCTTTCTTTTCTCCCGATTTTTGCCTGCCTCTAAAGTATAGTTTCCACAATCTTTAAGCTTAACTGGCTCTTTAATCAAGCTCTGCTGCTCACAATGGTTTCTTTGACCTAGGTTGGATCTTTCATTTTCTTTGATGTCAGGCTCATCCTGTAGCCGAGAATTGTGGTGTAGACATGTACGAGCTTTTATTGCGGCCGTATTTTTAGGGTTTTGTAAAATAATTTTACAAAACCCTTCTAAAATCGCGTCCTGTCTGTCCGTCTGTCCGTCTGTCTGTCCGTCCGTCCGTCCGTCCGTGTGTCACAGCAGTTTTTCTCGGAAACTACTGAAGCTAGAAGCATCAAATTTTGTATGTAGGTGTAAAGTGGTGCTCTCTTCAAAGTTCAACTACAAAAAAATTTAATGAGGTATTTAAGGGGGGTCTCCCCATAAAGGGGAGTGACCCCCCGAAAAAAAAATTTCATTGAAGGTAGCCGATATGGATATCAAATGGAAGGTCTTGATGAGAACTTTTCAAAACAGGTCTTAATTTGGCAAAGTTCGCTTCGAGGGGCGCACAGGGAGGGGAAATACACGAAAAATTTGTGTCCCCCCCATCGCGATTGGACACCTGTGATGCGAAAAATCTGAAAAAAATCAGGCATGTAGGCCTTGGTGAGTACAACACCAACAAATACGTGAGAAGTCGTAATTCACTCAACTTTGTTAGTTATAGTATGATTTATCGATTTTATGATTTCTTGAATAAAATCTCAACGGTACCCTCAAATTCAATGGAATTCAGTACACTATTGACTATTTATAAAATTTATCTATTCTGAAAGTTTCATAAAGATTGAATCATATTTAGCGAAGTTATAGCGGTTTGAATTTTCCTATATTACTATGGAACAATATGCGCTGCATTTATTACTATGGCAACATATGGCTATGGAATAACAAGCGCTTTTTACCGACTCAGACACTACAGTTTTGCTAGGATTTGCATGAAAATTTCAGGAATGATAAGTATCATGTATATCTTTGAGAATCGGTTCAGCTAGTGGTATCAGTAATTGTAAAACAAAATAGTGGCTGTTTTAAATGCGAAGATTGAATTATTTTGAGTCATTTTTTCCCAATTTCAGCGTTTAAGGTGCATGCCTTGAACACTTGATTCAATTTAATGAATGACTGAAGATGAGTACCTACAATTAATTCTAAAACTTCTTTAGCATCTCTTGTTTCAATTGTGCAGGCGGAGTTATCGTCGACCTGCCGGATGAATCAGCAACTGGAACAGGGTGTTACTTTCCTTCCATCTGAAAATGAGCATATTTTACAACAACACCAACCTGAGCTTGCTGTACAACAACAGAAACCTGAGCATGCTTTACAACAACAGCAATTGCTCCTGAGTCTGCTGCAGAGTGAGGATCAGCTACAGCAGTTTCCGGATCAACCGTCTTCACCTCAAAATTTTCTGCTGTCCCCTCAGTTACTTTCGCCCGGGGTGTATGATGAGCTGGTATCGTCACGCCATCACAGCATTATCAAAAATTCTACCGTGTCACCTCTTGAACAGCAGCGGCCTCTTACGCGAAGTGTGCTTGCGCAACAACAGCATGCTTGTCATCAGGAGTCAATTCCGGCTACAATTAATAAAGCTACGGTCCTGCAACATAATAGTCGCATGCAGCAGTCTATCTTGCCCTTACAACAGCAACATAAAATTCAGACTCAATCCGAACTGAGCCTAACACAATTAACGAATCTTCAGCAAAATATCGTTGTGTCTTCAGCACCACAAAACTCTACAGAGAGTGTTTTAGCTGATAACGGAGTGTTACGAGCAGTTTCCCCACCTCTCCAGTTGTTCATATCAAGGCTCGCCTACAACACAACTGTTTATACCGCGACGAAAGGCTTTTCTTTCGCCGCTTAATTGGAAGTTTAGATTTGCCGTCAGATACAAAATCTGTCGGTGGGTCAATTAAAACTTTAGATTGGCCGCCAGATACAAAATCTGTCGGTGCGTCGATTTTTGAATCTCGGTACAATACCGATATCCCAAAGAAAAATGGTCAAGTTTTCTCTAAAAATAAAAACACGAAAGAACACCTTTGACGTGTGATGAGTAAATGACAAATTTATTTTCTTCTATCTTCTTTAAATACACATTACTATTCTAAGTTCGCTCCCACGATGTAGCATTCATCATGAGCGAGCATATCGCTGACGCTGCACATGCATAAGACACATCGTCAACCATATGAACATGCTCCCACGATCCAACGTGGTTCATGGGAACAGGTTTCCGCTGACGATGCGACAATGCATGTACGCGCGTCGCGAATTCTCCAGTCTTTTGGAAACGAAAAATGATATTTATTTTGAGACTGAAGAATTCGCGACGCGCGTTGAATTACATGAACCAGACATACGAGTATTTGAACAAAGTTATTTGCTGAAGAGTAATTAATTTTTTAGAAATTAAAGACAATATGCATACAAGATACAAACAAAATAAAATTTTTTTTTGATATGAGTACATAGAATATTCATTAGAATAATTGGTTTAATATTAAACATACTCCCGGCGTTAAACGGTAGTTTAACTTTTAAGTCGTAAACTGAAGGCTTCTCCTGGTGTCGATCTTGGAGCTGGTATTGGAGGAAGCGTTGAGGATGGAGTTTCGGGTTTTTTATATTGATGGAAAAGTTTATTCCACAATAAGTAAGCAAGCAGGCAACTACCGATAACTAGCCCCATGTAGCCTACTACAAAATGATGCACTTCTTGGGATTGATTTCTCGTAGATGGTAACTCTGATTCCAACAATGTTGTTATCCTCTGTTGCAGCTCGTGTAGATGATTCTCCTTCGAAACATTAGGAGCTTGGATCGGTGACAATATCGGCTCATCTGATGTAAAAGATAAAGTTGAAAAGTTCCTAGTGGAGACAAAATGGGTTTTATAAGAGGACGAGAATAGCTTGTGCGCTTGGATGGTCAGGCTTTCTTCCTTTATCGAGCAATCCTCTGGTATTTCAAGAATTCCAGTGCCGTTCAGGGTTATGGATGATATTTCTTTTCCACAGTCGATATTGATCATTGAAGCTGCTATCATAAAATAGATCCAGTGATTGGACTCGATTAAGGGTATCCATCTCCTTGGCTCGGCAACAGGTTTCAAATGACACTTATTTGGCCAAGCGAAATGATTGAAGAAGCTTAATTCACAAGCTGCGACTGGGGAACCTCGTCGATATAGTGGTCGTACCTGATTGCACATGTAACCATGTTCATTAACAGCTCTGCAGGATTTTAATTCGCGTTCTGCTATTGGATAGTAAGTGTCTCGATGTAGGTTTATAATCAAAAAATCTACCCGAAGCTCTATCTCCGATATAGTTCCATTCATCATCAAAGGAACCGGAACAAGGTGCATTGTTTCGTATTGATCATATGATACCAATGGTATCTTCAATAGAAACATCATCTTCTTATGCAGGGAGCATCCATGTATCGTAATGATTCTGTAGAAGTCCGCTAAATCTCCTGATGATATTGGCAATCGCACGGTATTTGGTAAACCTTCCCTTATGGAGGAGATCGCTGATTGTAGTTGATCTGGTGTCAATAATAGTGAATTTAGTTTCCCATGGTTCGTGTCGATAAAGGAGTCCCAGAGCGCAGCTTGTGTTCGTTGATAGTTGTTCAAAGTCAACGTGAGACGTGTGGCTAAAAGTGTAAAGGATTGGAAGGTTTTTTGTTTATGTATTTCGTGCGTCATATTGTTCTCTTGCTGAATATTGGTGTTGATTGCTTCCCGAAGTTCGCTTAAGCGTTGTTCATTAAATCTGTTTGATTCGGTCATGATATTAACTGTGGAGTTGATCACTAAAGTTTGGTTTCTGATTAGCTCTTGTAAGTGTTGATCACTATCCTCTAATCGGTTGATAACATTGCTCATATGTTCAGCGTACTCAGAGTCAAGAACTCCAAATAGAGAACTAGCTATATTCCCTACGATGTTGAAAGCCCCACGTTTTGTTCGTCTGACCTTTTCTTTCGTTCTGCGCTGCATCAGAGCATTAATTTTGTCGGCCTCCCTTACGAGTGACTGAAACTGCGAGATGATACCCTGGCAAGTGGCATCAGTATTCAGAAGCTGGTTTAGGAACTGTAGTTGGTTTATTCCTAGCTTTATTGTATCTAGCTCTTTCCAATAGGACGTAAGATCGTAATAGACTAGCAACTTCCACTCATTTAGGATTAAGTGTGCAGGTCCCAAGTTTTCTACGTACACGCCAGGAGAAGTTTCAAAGGGATGTGTTGTAACTGCAGTGGCCCATCCAGGTATGAAAAGTCCTACCAAAAGTAGTGACTGTAGAACCAGGTTTCCCAATCGACGCCGTTTCGTACCTGATGGACCAGCCTTGGCCTTGTCGGTGCTCTTATTCTTTTTACTGCAGGTTTCACTGTTATTATTGTGTGCTTCAGTGGTGTAAGTGGGAGGTTCGTGGAATCCTTCTTCCTCTAACAGTAGTTGGTGATTCACGGGCAGTGGTGCAAGTTTATGGATAGGACGCCTTAGGATACCGGAAGACGTCTTCACATCGGCTACTCGAACCAATCCATCATTTCCTTTGAAGATGTTCACGATTCTGCCTAGGGGCCATTTCAGAACTGGCGTGTTTTCTTCCTTTAAAATAACCATCATTCCAGGTGTTATGTTGTTGCATTGCTGCTTCCATTTATGTCTTTGTTGTAGCTCGTTTAAATACTCATTTGACCATCTCTGCCAAAGCTTATACTTCAGATCCATCACTAGTTTCCATCTGTGTCCCAAAGATAGGCGAGGTATTTCAGCATTCACATCTACGGAGCTGGTGAGCGGCTCTCCAATTAAGAAGTGACCTGGAGTTAGAGCCTGAAGATCGTTAGGATCGGAGGATAGTGGTGTTAAAGGCCGTGAGTTGAGTATTGCTTCTGCTTCGATAACAACGGTTTCGAGCTCTTCGTAGGTTAAATTAACATTAGCTAAATTTTTGACTATTAGGTGTTTAGCTGATTTGACGGCCGCTTCCCATAGCCCACCAAAGTGAGGAGCTCTTGGTGGTATGAAGTGGAAGTCGGTTCCCCTTGCTGTGCAGAACCTGATTATGCTCTCCTGGGATTGCTTGTCTAGTATTCGCTGTTTTAATTCAGTTAGCTGATTGTTCGCTCCCACAAAATTTGTGGCATTGTCACAATAAATGTTTCTACAATTTCCTCTTCGTGAAACAAATCGTTTGAGTGCGCCCATGAAAGCCTCGGTTGTCAGTTCGGTAGCCAGTTCGAAATGCACGGCCTTCGTTGCAAAACAGCAGAATACTGCTAAATAAGACTTATGGGGTTGCTTACCACGACCTTTGAAATGTGTGTAGAAAGGTCCCGCAAAGTCTACTCCCGTGTTGACAAAGGGCCTAGCTTGATGGACTCTATTTGCGGGTAGGTCTCCCATCAGTTGAGTGAGCAGCTTGGGCTTTGCTCTGGCACAAGTGACGCAATTTTGTACTACTGAACGAGCGAGTGTTTTTCCCTTGGTTGGCCAATAACGCTGCCGCGCAATTGCTAGCAAGGCTTGAGGGCCGGCATGCTGGTGGTCCTTGTGAATCTGATTAAGAATCAGTTTCGTGATTGGATGCGCGTAGGGGAGCAGCACAGGATGTTTGTGGTTGTATTCTAGGTCGGAAAGTTCAAGGCGTCCACCTACTCGTAATAATCCTTGGCTGTCGAGAAAGGGAGTTAGGCTGCTTAGTCGGTTACTAACACTTAGCTGGCTCGTTGCTTCAAGGGTTTTAATTTCTTCACTGAACTCTTGCTGCTGAATCTCCCTAATAATGATGGAAGAAGCTGCTTCTAGTTCGGATACCGTCGGTGGATTTGTTTTCCGCCTTGAGTTGACCTTACCGCTGATCACTCTGGTGAATCGAATGACCAATGCTACGATGCATTTCAGCTTCCGAAATGAATTGCCATGATTTATTCTGTGTATGAAATGTGGTTCTGCTTCCGTGACTACTAGAATCCTTTTTGCCTTCTTTTTTTCCAAGTTAATTTCTTTTTCGGCTGGTTTAGCGGGCCACATATCAGGGTGGCCATGAAGAAACAAGGGCCCATAGAACCACAATGGGCTTTCTTTTAATTTTGCAGGGACAGTGCCTCGGGAAGCCAAATCTGCTGGGTTACAACTGGAACTCACGTGGCGCCATTGATTGGGTGTTGAATATTGTTGAATAGCAGCTATCCGATTTGCTACAAATGTCTGGTAGGACGCCGCTTCACTATGGATCCAATGCAACACCACTTCAGAATCTGTCCAAAAATAACATGACTGTCCAGGAAGCTCTAAATCGGATTGAAGGCGGTGAACCAACTCAACTGCTAATTTGGCGGCACACAACTCCAAACGTGGGATTGTAATAGTTTTGATTGGTGCCACTCGAGTTTTGGCGCACAGTAATTGCACAGTTGTTGTACCGTCGTAATGGTTAGCCCGGAAGTAGACAGCAGTGCCGTAGGCCTTCTCGGAAGCGTCTGAAAAGGCATGTAGCTGCGTGCTGCGAGGAAGTCTGGCACCAAATACATGTCGAGGTATTCTGATTTCATTGAGCTCTGCCAAACTTTGATGAAAATTTATCCAGGTAGAGTGCAGTTCCATCGGTAACGCTGCATCCCAATCAAGCTTCAATTTCCATAAATTTTGTATGAAGATTTTGGCTGTCACTGTCACTGGACTCATGAGCCCCAAGGGATCAAAAATATGCGCGATCGTGGAGAGCGCGGTTCTCTTTGTCACCTTTGCTGGATCTTCGTAGGTTGGGACACGAATTACCAATTCGTCTTGCTTTGGCAGCCATACCACACCAAGCGTTTTGACATGTTCGGTGGAACTGTCTGTCACAGTATACTGTACTTCTCGATCTAGAGGGTTGATATCCTTGATTAAATCGGAATGATTTGCGCACCATTTTCGTAGCTTGAAACCTGCTGTGCGTAAAATTTGCTGGACTTCTTCCTTCTTTTGAACGGCGTCTTGCAGATTGTTTGCACCAGTTAAAAGGTCGTCCATGTAGAAATCTTTCTGGACAGCGAGACTTCCCAAGGGGTGTTTAATCTTTGAGTTGACCGCTAATTGCTCTAAGCACTTAGTTGCTAGGTAAGGTGCCACGGTAGTACCATACGTTACGGTATTAAGTTGATAGCATCGTAATGCTTCGCTCGGGTGATTACGCCAGAAGATGATTTGGAACAATCGATCACGTTCGTCTATCTGAATTTGTCGGTACATCTTCTCAATATCAGCGGAGAAGACGTACTTAAATAAGCGGAAGCGAAGCAGGATAGTAAACAGCTCATCTTGTATCGTAGGACCGGTGTGAAGCACATCATTCAAGCTTGTGTTGGTCGTAGTCTTTGCAGACGCATCAAAAACTACCCTGAGTTTAGTAGTAGAACTGTCTGGTCGGAGTACACAGTGGTGGGGCAAAACAAAATGTGGCTCTGAGCTGTTTGGCATGTTTATTTCTTCCATGTGACCTAGCTTGAGATACTCCTCCATAAATTCTTGGTAGGCTCTTTTGACCTCAGGATCTTTTGCTGAGCGTTTTTCAAGCTGAACAAACCTTTTTAAGGCCATATCTTTTGACTGTCCTAGTTGTTTTGGATCCAGTACAAATGGCAATCTAACTATGAAACGCCCATTGTCGTCTCGTTTCACGTTTTGATAAAAATGTGCTTCACATTGGCGCTCCTTGGAGGTCATCGTGGTGGTTGGTTTCTCCCCTTCTTCTAACTTCCAGAATTTTTCCAGTTCTGCATCCAGTCTCTGACCCTCCGTACGGTACATTCCACATGTAGCTATTTTCGGACTAGCTGTTGGAATTTTGGGGGTGCTAAATCTTCCACCAACAATCCAACCAAAGAGGGTATTTTGTAGCGTAGGAAGGAACTCGCCCATTTTGATTTGACCGATTGACAATAACTGGTAATACCACTCTACTCCGATCAGCATCTCCACTGGTCCCGCTTGATTGAAGCTTGGATCGGCCAAGGAGATATTCCCCGGGATCGGCCAGTCTTCTCTGCTAAACGTTTCGGATGGCTGGTATGTCGTTATTTGCCTTACCACGTAGGCATCCACCTGGATCTTGTAGTTCGTTTGCTTGGATTGTATTGGTAGCTTTATTTGTCTAGTGGCCTTTTGAATCACTCCTCCAACGCTACTGATTGCAATGCTAGCGGCTTGTGACTTGCGGTTAAGCTTTTTAAGGGCAGCTTCGGTGATCAAGTTTACTTGTGAGCCGCTGTCTAGGATCGCTCGGAGGTCTACTGTTTTACCCCTGCTGTCGGTTGTCTGAACCATCACCGTGCTGAGCAATACTTCAGCCCTTGTATCTTCCGTGGCTAGCGATATCCTTTCTTTTGGCTTAAATTCAGTTGCTTGCGGCTTAAGCTCTGCTTGTTGAGGTTGTCCACTTGTGGTATAAGGACTGAGTGTTGAGGTTGTGCCTTCCGGTTTGTGCAGCAAGGTGTTATGCCGTTTGTTGCACTTCATACAGGCGCGAGAACTGCACTCGGAACTCCTATGTCCAGCACGTAGGCAGTTCATGCAGAGCTTTAGTTTGCTGGCCCTTTTAATACGGTCTGGTATTGTTAGCCTTTTGAACTGTTCGCAGACGTATATTTTGTGGTTGCCCTTACAATTTTTACAGCCACTAGATGACGTTTGATTAGTTGACACTAAGGCCGATAGTTTCTTAGGTTCATTCTTAATTCCCGAACGTTTTTCGTTGCCGAAGGCCTCCAAAGCCTGGAATCTTAGCTCCAAGAATGTTAGGAAGGAATCCAGGGATTGTAACTCCCGGGGACACTTCAGCGATTGCTCATATAAGTTGTGTGACGTCTTATCGAGCCTTTTCAACAACAGGTGAATCAGAATCGGGTCCCAGTTTGTCGTGTCTACCTTTATGTTTCGCAGACCCAACATGCACTCTTTTGTGGTATCATGGCACTGTTTTATTGAGGCAGCTGAGTCAGCTACGATAGTTGGTTGGGATAGTAGCTTTTCTAGAAAGGTTGTGACCATTAGCCTTTTGTTGTCGTATCGGCTTCGCAGGATAGTCCAAGCATCCTTGTAGTTTTCATCCGATACTGGCATGTGCTTGATAAGCCGTTCCGGCTCGCCCATTAAGTTGGCTTTTAAATACCACATTTTTTGGGCATTTCCAAGTGGTTGTGAATCAATGATTTGGTGGAAGAGGTCATGAAATGATGTCCATTGCCCATAATTTCCGTCGAATTTTGGGATAGACATTTCTGGAAGCTTAATGTATGACTGTGGGTTGACCAAACCATGTTGCCCTGGCTCTGCCTTGTCTTTGTTCGTGGAAAGGAATATGAGCGCATCCTGTATGCGCTCTTCCGTTTGATTGTAATCCACGGTACTATACGTAGCCTTGTCGCCTTGGGACCTGCATATGGTTCGATGCACGTCTCGCAGTTCATCCCAGTACTTTGTTAACGTACTTATTTTCAGCTCACAATAAGACTTGTTCTTCAATGGGGCCTTGTAGATTCCATCAATCATGAAATTTATTGAACTGATTATCGCATCAAGCTGGTATCTTAAACCCCCGATATTATTCTCACCATGCTGTACCTTCATTGGCGGTGTAATCGGTTGGGTAAGTTCCACACTAGCGCCTGGCTTGTTCACGCTTGGGTTTGGAGTCGTTACCTTTGCTGGCAACTCTTCTTTTTGCGCCTCTTTCAAGAGACCAGTGATAGCGTCTCTTGCGGTCATGTATTCTCGCTGCATGACCGTAAAATAATTATTTGCAAAATAGGGATGATTTGCCGAGGCTGTAGCGTATTCTTGTAGCTGTTCATCTCTTGCACAGAAGGATGCCCAAAGTTCATTAAGTTCGGTAAGTCTCCTGTTCAGGTAACTCACTGTTCTTCGTGTGGGACCATCCTTGCGGTAATTTGTGATTAACCGCTCGATCTCAAAACCAGTTTGGTCTTGCTCACTGGCTAATTCTTCCATGTTAAGAATATATATTGACCCAGAGATGGCGGTTCCGTACTAGGCTGAAAACAATTGCAAAATTACAACGGGATGGTATACCGAACGAATTCTCTTAAAATTCTGATCGGGGAAGAATATTTTCTTCAACTGGATTAAAAATTCAAATGGATTTTATACCGAACGAATTCTCTTAAAATTCTGATCGGGGAAGAATTTTTTCTTCAAATGGATTTAAAAATTCAAATGGATTTTATACCGAACGAATTCTCTTAAAATTCTGATCGGGGAAGATTTTTCTTCAACTTAATTGCGTGAAGGATCACGTCGGGGTCACCAAAATGTTTATACCGCGACGAAAGGCTTTTCTTTCGCCGCTTAATTGGAAGTTTAGATTTGCCGTCAGATACAAAATCTGTCGGTGGGTCAATTAAAACTTTAGATTGGCCGCCAGATACAAAATCTGTCGGTGCGTCGATTTTTGAATCTCGGTACAATACCGATATCCCAAAGAAAAATGGTCAAGTTTTCTCTAAAAATAAAAACACGAAAGAACACCTTTGACGTGTGATGAGTAAATGACAAATTTATTTTCTTCTATCTTCTTTAAATACACATTACTATTCTAAGTTCGCTCCCACGATGTAGCATTCATCATGAGCGAGCATATCGCTGACGCTGCACATGCATAAGACACATCGTCAACCATATGAACATGCTCCCACGATCCAACGTGGTTCATGGGAACAGGTTTCCGCTGACGATGCGACAATGCATGTACGCGCGTCGCGAATTCTCCAGTCTTTTGGAAACGAAAAATGATATTTATTTTGAGACTGAAGAATTCGCGACGCGCGTTGAATTACATGAACCAGACATACGAGTATTTGAACAAAGTTATTTGCTGAAGAGTAATTAATTTTTTAGAAATTAAAGACAATATGCATACAAGATACAAACAAAATAAAATTTTTTTTTGATATGAGTACATAGAATATTCATTAGAATAATTGGTTTAATATTAAACAACAACTAAGGATACACTTACCAACTACGTAACATCGAAGCTTGGCTACACGCCCAGTATTTTCAGGTGCGTAAAGCTAACAAAAGACAACCTTTCTGACCAGGTTATAAGTTCTTTCAAGCTGACAGTTCCGGCTGAACTTTCGAGACTACTCAGTTCCGACTTTTGGCCAAAGGGCACACTTATTAAAACATTCGATACAATGCAGCCCAAGCGGCGATTTCGTCCCGATAAAGGTTCCAAACCACCTTAACAACCATCAAGGATCATCTAACTCTGAAAGTAATTCTTCATTTCCTAATCGTTCATTTATTTCTATTTACTATCAGAATGTTCGTGGCTTGAGAACCAAACTTGAGGACTTACTACTCGTATCCCAATTAAGCAACGATTCAGTTATCTGTCTAACTGAAACGTGGTTAAATGAGAATATTTCAAACGCAGAAATATTACCTGACTATTTAGTTTACCGTTGCGACCGTGACCTTAACGTTACTAATAAATCTGATGGTGGGGGAGTCTTGGTTGCAGTCTGCAAATCCCTCAATAGTTCACTTTGTGCTGACTTTAAATTTGCTCGAGCTGTTGAGTGTGTAATTGTGAAACTCCCTCCTCCTCATAACTCCTCATTATTAATTTCCTCTGTGTATATTCCTTGTAATTCTCCCTTAACGGTGTACGAAGCCTTCTTCGATGAACTCTCTGCCTATCTTCTTGCTCGTCACCCACATTCTAAAATTATAATTTGTGGGGACTTCAATCTACCGGCAGTGGAATGGGACCACTTAACAACACCTTGTATTTCCTCAACAAATAATCCTTCTTTGTTACTTTCTTCCTTTCTTTCCCTTTGTTCTTTTTCACAGTTTAATCATATCCGTAACCCTAATGGTCGTCTTCTGGACCTTGTCATGTCAAATTTTCAAACTAGGTGTCTATCTATAGCTCCCGTTTTACATCCTTATGTTCAACCTGATCTCCATTATCCACCTTTGTCTCTAGCACTATTCGTTGATACCCTTAAACCCCAGAGAACTGCCTCAGTTTGTCGTTATAATTTCTTTAAAGCAAATTATGAGGCAATCAAAACCAATCTGGACTCGGTCAACTGGTGTACCTTCTTTACTCGTCTTGACTGCGATAGTTCCTTGAACAAATTTTATGATTACCTGAATAATCTGATTGCTCTTTACACTCCGCTCCAAGCTCCTCGCAATGCGAAAATGAAGCCTTGGCTTACCCGAAGTGTTCTTCGTGCCTTAAGAGCCAAAGATAAGGGGCATAGGCACTGACCGGAAGTGATGATGCTAGGCAAAATTTCTGTAGATTGCGCTCTTTGGCTAAAAAAGAGATCAAAACGGCCATGAGAAACTATTTTAGCAGCTTAGAGAGTTCCCTCCTGACAAATAATCCTAAACCCTTTTGGTCATACATCCGATCCCTTAAATCTTCCTCTTCCATCCCGCATACTGTCAAATGGAATAACACTGAAGCCTCCTCCCCTCAGGATATTTCTAACCTATTTGCCGAATATTTTTCCTCTACTTTTTCCTCTTCTGACATACTACACTCCCCCATAAATTCAATTCAAACTTATCCAGCATCAAGTACATCCTATTCCACTGATCCTTCTGAAGTTGAATCCCTTATTAACTTGCTCGATCCGAATGTTAGCCCTGGTCCTGATGGATTACCTAATATATTTATAAAGTCACTTCGTTCCTCTTTGTGTTTTCCTCTTTCCCTTATATTCAATCTCAGTCTTGGTACTGGCACCTTTCCAACGTACTGGAAAGATGCAAATGTTGTTCCTATCTTTAAAAACGGCGACCCATCATCTGCCTCAAACTATCGTCCCATATCACTCCTCTCCTGTTTCTCTAAGCTGCTGGAACGACTTGTGCACAACAGGCTTCTTGAGTCCCTGAGTTCATTTGTCACACCACAGCAACATGGATTCTTAAAGGGTCGTTCAACTTCTACGAACTTGGCTGAGTTCGAAGACTATATTGCTAGAGCTTTAGACAAACAGCTTCAAGTAGATGCAATATTCACGGACTTCTCGAAAGCTTTTGACTCCGTGAACCATGTTCTGCTCTGTCGAAAGTTAGCTTTGCTGGGCATATCTGGTTCCCTTCATTCTTGGATTTCATCATATTTATCCTCCCGTTCATGTCGTGTCAATCTCTATGGCACATTTTCCTTTCCATTCAATCCTACATCTGGTGTCCCTCAAGGTTCAATCCTTGGACCTCTTCTTTTCGTACTGTTTATCAATGATCTTCCTTCTGTAATTTCCTCTTCTTGTCTCCTGTATGCTGATGATTTCAAGGTATTCCGGACAATTAGATCCCTTGAAGATTGTCAGCAACTCCAAATTGATCTTTTTAACCTTATAACTGGTGTAATGTAAACTCCCTTCGTATTAATGTTTCCAAATGTTTTAAAATGACTTTTACTTTGAAAATTGTCCCTTTAATTTTTAATTACACCTTATGTGATGTTGTTCTCTCCTCTGCAGACTCATGTAAGGATCTTGGTGTAATATTTGACCCCAAGCTTAAATTTGATGTCCACATTTTTAGCCTAATTACCAAGGCATCAAAAGTTTCGGGTTTTCTTATGCGGCATTTGCATAAGTTTGCAAATATTGCTACCGCTGTTCGCTTGTTCACGTGTCTTGTCCGCCCGCTCCTTGAGTACTGCTCAGTGGTGTGGTCTCCAAGACATTTATATCTTATGAACTCAATAGAAGCTGTTCAGCGTAAGTTTACCGGTATTGTGTTTTTCAAATTCAACGTAGCTTATGAGCCTTATGAGCGTCGTCTATCCACACTTCGTCTCCCTTCTCTGTCGTCCCGTAGAACCTTCTTAGATTAATGTTTCCTTTATAAGTTGTACCACCAACAAATTGCCTCCACCCTAAACGCAGACTTGCAATACAGACTGTATGCACGGCCTAGTCGGTCTAATCACATTCTCGAGGTTCCGTACGCCCGAACAGATTTATATTTTGACTCAATTATGCCACGAATCATCAGAATGCATAACAGCCTCGAGCTTGGCTCTCTATCCACGTCCTACTTTGTTTTTAAAATTAAATTAAAGATGTTACTTTTTGCGAATAGTGATTAATGTTCCTTAGCACTTAATTTTACAAACTTTGTTCTTGACTCTATCTTCATTTCTTTCATGTTTTAGATTAACTCTTTTCTGCTTGATTTGTTGTATTGATTTGTCTTACTCTGAATTATATTTAACTATATTTAATTGTCTAAGTCTATTTTGTAATTGGATTTCTGTCTGTTAAGTAGACTTGAATAAATAAATAAATAAAATAAATAAATAAATCCTCATAAGTGAAACAAGTCAAGAAGGCGGGAGAGAGCTCCTAGCAAAAGGGTTTTGTAACCATTCTAGGATTCGAAAAAATTGGCAATTAATCGGTAACAGTACAGGAGAGTGGCCCTGAAAAAAAAAAATTCATCAAACGTAGCCGATATGAGTATGAAATGAAAGTTTTCATGGGAGCTTTTCAAAACAGTTCTCAAACTGTCAGTTTTTGCTTCAGTGGGGGCACAAGGGGGCAATACATGAAAAATGTGTTTCCTCCCTCGCGAATGGACATCTGAAATAATTATCAAGGGAGATATTTATGAGCGTAACAATAACAAAAATAGTATGATCCTCGTTTTTCATACTTTCTCCAATAAAATCGTCTTTGACATGTTTCTTGATTTGATTCGATCTGGTGACTGCATTTTGTAAATTGGATACAAAACCCTTCTGACATGAGCGTAGGTCTGTTTACCCAACTTGTTTGATTCTTCTGTCAACCCCTACATTCCACGGTCAACTGCATTGTACCCTTAATATTCAAGGAGGTTCAAAGTACAAAAGTTGGTCGATTTCTTCCTTTGTGATCAAAGCTGATCCGGAATTGCTTCAGTATTCGAAACTCTTATCGCAGATCTTGTTAAGTGTGCCTTTGTTGCATCTAACATGAAACAACTTGAGTAGACAGACCTACGCTTATGTTAGAAGGATTTTCTACTCAACTTATGAAATGCAGTCACCTGCAATGAATAAAGTCAAGAAACATGACAAAGAGATGTGCAATTTAAAAAAAAAATCCAGCGTTTCTCCACTCATGAATTTTCAAAAATATTTATGTTATCGACCTTATCCGGAAATTTTAAGGATATCAGATCAAAACTGCAGTTCAGATTCGATGAAAAGTCCATGAAATACCAAAATCGTGTGTTGTTGTGTAATTGTAGAAATTTCAAATGGCTATAACTTCCGTGAATATGATTCGATTTTCATCAAACTTAAAGATTATTAGGACTTTTTATATGACTGCCCAAATATCGAATTTCGTTGAGTTTAAGGGCATCCAGCACATTAATGAAAATATTTCCTTGAACCGGCAGACCTACAAATCAATGTGTACAGCAGACCAAATCAATACACATATCCAATCACTTAATGAAACCATATGGTCAGGTATTGAACTTAGTACACCCAAGAAAAACTTTCGTTACAGCACTTTAAAACTTGATGATGAAACGTATAGACTTATCCAAACGAGGAACTTGCTATGTAGGAAATGGCAAAGAAACAGAAATATACAAGCGAAAATTGCTGTCAACAGACTCACAAGTGCAATTCGAGTAAAAATTACCAATCTCCGCAATCAGGTCTGGAATTCAATGCTTGGCAATCTAGATTACAATTCGCGGAAAATATGGAAACTGAACAAAGTCTTCAAAGGCAATCACACTATTTCTATACCTCCACTTAAAGGAAACAATGACGAAGATGAATTTTCAAATCAAGGCAAAGCCGAGCTTCTTGCAGATACTTACCGCTTGCACCATAATATAACCAACACTATGCGTAGTGAATTCACTGAATTAATGGTAGCAGAAACTGCTAGATCATTACCAATTCCTTCATCTGTTTTTAACAATGAAAATTTTAAACCAGGAGAACTGGCTGAACTGTTTAAGAAACTCAAAAACAGCAAGGCGCCGGGCCATGACAATATCCCCTATATAGCGTTGAAAAATTTACCCAGGAAAGCTGTGGTACTTCTCACGTACGTCCTTAACGCCTGTGTTAAAATTTCTTATTTCCCTGCTGTATGGAAGCAGGCAATAATCTTACCTATACGCAAACCAGGTAAAAGCCCACAACTCCCTGTAATTTACAGGCCAATAAGCCTCCTACCAGCAACAGGTAAATTACTTGAGAAACTGATCCTTCAGCGGTTGAACGAGTTTTTAGAAACAACCAATATTCTCCCTAACCACCAGTTTGGTTTTAGACACCTGCACTCTACGGAGCAACAACTACTCCGTGTCACTCAACACATCAGATGCGCCTTAAAAGAAAAAGTTTCCGTTGGGTTAAACAGTGTAGCATATTGGTCTTCTCTACAAACTAGCAACACTTGGTTTCCCGCAATATCTAATAAATATTATTTACTCTTTCCTTAATGACAGGAAATATTCAGTAAAAGTTCAAGATTCATTCTCAAAGCACCGAAACATACCAGCAGGAGTCCCCCAGGGCTCCTGCCTCAGCCCATTACTCTTCAACATTTACACGGCAGATATGTCTGCACATGATTCTTGCAAATTAGCTACTTTCGTAGATGATGCATGTTTTTATACTACATCCATAGACCCAAATGAGATAATAACGAAACTTGAAATATTTTTCAAAAGATTATATCAATACGTCTACCGGTGGAAAATCAAAATTAACATCTCGAAAACTCAGGCAATGTTCTTTACCAAGAAAAGAAAGCAAAACCTACTGCCCCCAAGGAACATAAATTTATTAGGCCTAGAAATACCTTGGTCAAAAGAAATTACCTATTTAGGACTCACATCAGACCAAAAACTAATTTACAAAAATCACATTGAAACTACGTGTAGCAAAATTTCGAAAGCGACATTAGCTTTATATCCCATGCTAAACCGGAAATCATTTCTCAGCGCTAAAAACAAAACAATAATAATTAAAATGGTAATCATGCCCATTATCCTATATGGAGCACCCATTTGGAGCTTATGTGCTAAATATTTGAAATCAAAGCTTCAAGTCGCCCAAAATCGTTGCCTATAAATGGCTCTCAATAAACCTTTTTACCTCTATCGAAAAACTTCATCAACTTGCCAGAATGAGCAATATTGAACAAGTTGGTTAGACAGACCTATGCTCATGTCAGAAGGGTTTTGTACTCAACTTACAAAATGCCGTAACCAGCAACGAATAAAATTAAGTAACACGTCATGTTCGAGGATCATACTATTATTAACTAAGTTGAAAGAATTTTTTAATTCTGAGGTATTTGTTAAAATTATACCCATAAATATCTCGCTTGATAAATTTTTCAGATTTTTTTAGATCACGGGTGTCCATTCGCGAGGGAGAAAACACATTTTTCATGTATTTCCCCCCCCCCCCCCCTCTGTGCCCCCACTGAAGCAAAAACTGTCAGTTTAAGAACTGTTTTGAAAAGCTCTCATGGAGAACTTTCATTTGATACTCATATCGGCTACGTTTCATGAAATTTTTTGCAGGGGCCACTCCTCTGTACTGTAAGCATCGATTCATGGCGTATTTTTTCGAATCCTAGAATGGCTACAAAGCCCTTTTGCTAGGAGCTCTCTCCTGCCTCTTCGACTTGTTTCAATTGTATGTAGTCATCCTCATGATATCTATCATTCCTGAAACTTTCATGCAAATCCTAGCAAAGCTGTAGTGTCTAAGTCGGTAAAAAGCGCATATGGCTCCATAGCCATATGTTTCCATAGTAATACAGGGCACATTGTTCCATAGTAATACAGGAAAATTCAAATCGCTATAACTTCGTTAAATACTGATCGATCTTTATGAAACTTTCAGAAAAGATCAATCTTATAAATAGTCATAGTTTGCTAAATTTTATTGAATTTAAGGGTACCACATAGATTTTATTCAAGAAAACATAAAATCGATAAATCATACTATTACTAACAAAGTTGAGTGAATTTCGACTTCTCATGTATTTGTTGTTGTTGTACTCATTAAGGCCTACATTCAAGATTTTTTTCAGGTTTTTTGGATGGAAGGTGTCCAATCGCAAGGGGGAGGGGGGGGTACGCGAAAAGTTCGTACATTTCCCCTTCCCCTGCCCCCCTCGGTACTCATAAGGCAATTTTAGGACCTGTTTTCGAAAGATCTCATTGAGACCTTTCTAATGACACCCTACTTGACTACCATTGGTGAAAAAATTTTTTTGAGGGTTCAACTCCCTATATGGGGAGACCCCCCTTCAACCCCTTCGAAAAATTTTTTCACCCTTGAATTTTCAAGAGGTCACCACTTCTGACCTTTCCACAAAGTTTCATGGCTGTAGCCTCTATAGTTTCGAGAAAAAGTGCTGTGACATACAGACGGACGGACGGACGGACAGACAGACGGACACAGGTCGTGATTGCAATAGGGTTTTGTATTTTAGTACAAAACCCTAAAAATGTGTACAGGAACGAACTAGAAGGTTGTTGGCCAGAGCAAGCACTGCAACCAATCCATTAATACTCGCACTTTCAAGCGGTAATAATTACTGAAAGCTATTGCGCTATCTTACCAGTCAGCATAATCCAAGCTAGTTGACGTAATGTTAAGGTATTTTAATATAGGTTAAGTTAGTTTTAAGATAAAGAAGGTTTTTTTTTGTTTAATTTTTCCTTAGGAGTTATGTATTATTGTATTTTAAAATCATGATAGCTATGCTAAACTGTATATATTAAGGCTGAAATGAATTGAATTCAGAACACCTAAATTAAGATTTTCAAATATTTTAAGTGGTAAAATTCAATAAATAAATTAATCAAATTAATTAATTAAGGGCATCCATACGATTTTATCGGGGAACAACTGAAATTTGAAGATGATACTATTATTGACAAAGATGAGCGAATTTTGACTTCTAATTTTTTTCAGATTTCTCAGATCACAGGTGGCAATCGCAAAGAGAGGGTACACAAATTTTTCATATATTTCCCCTCCCTGTGCGCCCCCTGAAGTAAAAATTTTTCAGTTTGAGAACTGTTTTGAAAAGCTCTTATCAAAACCTTTTATTTATTACCTATGTTATATCGGCTACCTTTGACGAAATTTTTTTTCAGGGGCCACTCCCCTATATGGGGAGACCCCCGTTAAATACCTTATAAAATTTTTTTGTAGTTGAACTTTGAAGAGGGCATCACTTTACAAATACATACAAAATTTGATGTTTCTAGCTTATATATATTATTTTGCGTGAAAAAGCGCTGTGGCACACGGACGGACGGACAATTTTTTATTCTTCTTGAAAAGCCTTCTAGGATCGTTATTTGAGTGAACATATGTGCTTCAACGTCCTTGAGTCATCTTCTGTGAGGAATCTCTTTTCCAATGGGTATAGAGAGGATAGAATAATTGCTGGAAAGGAAACTGCTTCACTATAGAAGACTCTGGACACTTAAATATATTTATCAGCTAGCCCAACCGTTAATCTTTGTCCCTTCAACGCCGTGCGGATATTATGTATCCTAATTCTACGGCAGTATCTACGAGGTGAGCACCTTGTTCAAAGTAGCAACTTTGACGAAAATATGCTGAGTATCTCGCTAAGGTAGCACTTGAGAAGAACGATTTATAAAGCTCGCTAGTTACAGGTAAACATGGCGAAACTGTGCATAGAATGTACATCTATTGATGTCTGCTCTGGTTTCAATGCAGTAAGGTCCCGATAAAGATTTGTATTTTTAGTCAATTATTTGGTATATTTGATAGCCACAGGACAATTCTTGAAAAGCCGTCGGGCCTTGCTTCTTTAAATGAGTGTTTATCGGGACCTTTTGTATTGAAAGCAGGGAAAACTTAAATATTTTCACATGCTATTTATTTAGTTTTAATGAAAATTAAAAGACAAATTCGATGGTTTGGTGGCTTAGGAATATTCCACTAATTTCTGAGATATTCTGCTTTCTCAAGAAGGTACAATAATAAAACTCATGCTGCTTAATGAAAACGTTCTTGCGATTCCCTTGATAAACAACGTGACTAGCTTTGGTAATTTTCTTTAAAAGATACTCTGGGGGACTCTTCTTTGAAATCTTCAGACGTTTGCGAATAGTCAAAATTGTCACAAACAATGATCCCTTCCACAAAATTCAGTTCTGAGAAAATCTGCTGTGAGACACCACTGTATAGACAGGACTCAAAAATCTCAGAACTGTGGCTAACAAAATATATGGATAGAAATGAAAAGACTCTTCCATAGAAGGTGGTTAAAAAAAATCTACTAAATAGATTTTATGTTGGTGGATATTTTTAAATAAAGACTTCCTTCTATGAAACTCCTCGTATCTCAAAAATCATGAAAAAAAATGATTTGTATAGAGTTAAATCTGGCGAATATTAAGAAAATACCCAAATTCGGGTGTTTAAAAGAAAATCCTTGAAGATTTATATGCATGTTTAAATGCACGTTCATATAAATAAATCTTCAAGGATACCATAAAACTCACTATATCACAACATTTTACACCCAAACCAATTCATCCGATTTCGATAATGTCCTTCTATCCCTAAATGTCAATTTATGCAGATTTGGATTTTGTAATCAGTGTTGGTGTGACCTTATCCAAGGCTTGTATCAAAATTAAGCCTAAGCAAAAAGCAAGTCAGAGGTCAACCAAAAGGCTATCAGACTTCAATCTTTATGTTCAGGGATCAAAAGGCGACATTGAATACATTATCCTTAATACCTTTCAGATGCCAATGGAATTTAGTGTATTTCTTTATGGTAGCTATTATGTTTTGTTTTGTTGCCAACTTGTCGATTGGGCAGTTAAGAGTATACACAATCGATGGCTAAAGTTTGGTGTTTGGGGTTAAAGTTCTCATTTGCAAGGACATGCATTGTAATTAATTTCGTCTTAATGAAAGTTTCACTCTCCTGCTGTTATTTGTGAATTGAGTAGAATAAGTTGCAGGTATTTCTGCTATGTAGGCCAATCGTAATTGACTTCTAAGAATAAGAAAATAAAGTATGAGTTCGATTAAATATTAGGTTTTTTTTTTGTTTTTTGAATGACATAAGAAACTTGAGTTGAATTGAAAATATGCTTTATTGAAATCATCCTTCACATTTTACTGATATAAAGCAAATTTAAAACATTAGAAAATATAATGTTCTTAAAAAATTTAATGGCCCAAAGCGCACTCTAAATTTATTTATCTCTATTCAAAAATTTTAATTATACTCTATCTTTAGTGAAAATTACATAAGAATAAATAAAAAATTGTTTATAATATAGAGAAACAAAGTTTTATCTTCACTTATAACTAAATTGACTTGCCCTAAATCTAAAAATTTATTTAAAATGATTTGACTCATTCTTCTTTCCATATTTTAACTTTATCCCTAAGCTAATATATAATTTTACAAAAACATTCTCAATCTAACTCATACCTAACAATGCAATCTATTTGTTCTTAAATTTACAAATGAATATATTACATTCATCTTAAACTACCTTAAAAATAAAAACATAACAATAAACCGAATTGGTAGTTTTAACCTTAATTCTAATCGCTGATATTAAAAGGTTTCAAATAAGCCTTAACACGAATCCAGTGATTCTTGGTACCTAAGCAAATTGATGAGCTCTTCCGTCCTTCCAATCGTGCTTCAAGAATGACTGGCCAACCACAGCTTCGTTCATAACAAAGTTGTTTCGCATTCCTGCGCATTAAGTTTCATTCACTAATTGTTCTGAATGCCATTGAACATTTCTTGAAGATTTTCCCAACTATTGATACTTTTCTATCTGCCGTGTAGGTAACCAGATCTTCTTTAAATATTACTAGTGATCGCAATGGTGACACATTCATCAAGACCGTTCAAATGGTTGCAACTAAAGAACCCCACGTCCATTGCATATAGATGGAATCCATTTAAGGACTGAGGGCGGTTGCTATTGAACCATCATACATTTGCTTATGATCATCAAACATTCTTAAGCCATCATTTACCATCGTTACTTCAATCCATTGCACATCTGCTGAGTCAGTATGATTATCAAACATCCATAAACTATCATCCGCCGTTACCATTTCAACCGATTTCACATCGATGGTATCAGTCTTGGGAAAAAGGGTGGTTACTGTCCAACCATCATACATTCGCTTATGATCATTAAACATCTTTGAACCATTATCTACCATTGACTCTCAATCCACAGCACATGGATGTGGTTAGTGTTAGGATAGAGGATCTATGTTGCTCATACATTCGCTTGCCTTCAAACATATTGCCACTGCAATCCCTTGCATATTAACGGAATCTGCGCTAGGACCAAAGAAGGCTACCGTCGAACCATTTACTTAAGCAAACCGAACATCACAAATGATCTACTGTTGCCACCCCAATAGATTACACATCAACGGTATCACTCGCTTATGATCTATAAAGATAATGGTATAACCATTATCTACCACCACCACTCAATCCATTGCACATCGATGGAGTATGTACTAGGACCAAAGAGAGCTACCGCCAAAGTAGCTTGGCTTCGTTAATTATCATCGACCGACAACTACCCCCCACCATCAGCTACATTCAATGCAGATTGAGGGAATTGATGCTAGCATCAAGAAAAAATTTAACCAAAATCTCATGCAGTCAACTCTGATCATAAACCATGGAATGGCAACTATTTGCCACCACTAAACGTGCAGGCTAAGCAGCTGTTTTTGGCACTTTCCCAGCGAACTACTTTTTTCTTCCTCGTTGCACTACGGCTCCTATCGACCCTTTGCTTCCTGCAAATAGTGCATCTGACTCTCTCGGTCCTTTGAATGTGTTCTCCAATTTCTATATCCGATCAGCGATAATCTGTTTTCGAGTCAGAACAGCGTTGTCTTAGTTACCCTACTGACCTCCATCCTTCAGCTCTCCCAAAGAATACCTTTTTGGGTATCCGTTGTTCATCCATAGCATTTATGTGGCCAGCCCATTGCAACTTCTGCAATTTTAAAATCTTTGAGAACTCCGGTCTGTCAAAAATATCATACAGCTAATGGTTGTATCGAATTCACCATTGGTGAACGTCTGGCTTCACTTCGATTATTTGCTTCTGAATCGTCTTTCGAAAATGTTCAATACATTTGCGGATGATTGAATTATGGTCCATGGCTCACACCTATAGTATAGCCCTGGTCTTATCACAGATTTGTATACTTGAAGCTTTGTTTTTCTGTGCATGCAGCTGATCTGCAAGATCGTCAAAACTGAGAAAAATATTTTATTTGCGAGCTGTATTCTTTGGCATAATTTGTCCCTTTTATTACCATTTCTTGTTGGTTTGGCGATTAATTGTACAAATTTGCCCGTATACTGCAGTAACAAAGTGTGATATTTTGTGTATCTGAGGTATTTTTTCTTGCCTGGGTCATGAAATTTGTTGTAGAGAATCATGGCAAAGGATTTGTTGTTAAGGACCAAGACAAAATATTGATGGCCTTCGCATAGGTTACCACTTGGCTTGACTTATATAATAAAGTAGCTCCTGTATCGATAGATAGCTTTCTTATTACAAATTTCAAAGCCAAATTAAATAGCCCTGGGGCCAGCCCATCTCCCTGCTTTTGTCCGATTTTTGTGTTACAGGCATTGGTTGTTGGTTGTTGATACGGACTTGAATTTCATCGACATCATTGACATTGATTTGGCTGAGATGCCAAAGGAAAGCATTGTTTGGAACAGTACGTCAATATCAACATGGTCTTATGCTTGCTTAGTAGCATTTCTCAGTTACCTATAAAGAACTAGTATATTGTCGATCTGCCTGCTCTTAACCCATCTTGGTACTCTTCAATAATACTACTCGCATATGATCTGATCTTATTTTCTAAGATTGTTGAAAATATTTTGTACGCCGTACAAAGTAGTGTTATGCCTTTGTAGCTTTCGCACTGTAGCTTGTCACCTTTTTGTGGGCCAGGAATACAATTAGCTTTTTTTACACGTGGCGTTAAAAGCAGGGCCATGAAACCTTTTTCATGTGAACGTGAAACCTGTTTTCATGTGAGCGAGTTTGTGTATTTAGGCACCAGAATAACGGGAACCAGTAATGAAAGAAAGGAGATACGACGAAGGAAACAGCTCGCAAATAAATTTTTTTTCAGCTTGGACGATCTTGAAGACCAGCTGCATACACAGGAAAACAAAGCTCCAAATATACGAATCTGTGATAAGACCTTTGTTATGCTATAGGTGGTAATCATGGACCTTAACCCAAGCATCCGCAAATCTATTGAGTGCCTTTGAGCGACGGGTCCTGAAGCGAGTAATTGGAGCAGTCCTAGACAGAGGCGAATGGCGAATTTTATACAACCATGAGCTGTATGAAATTTTTAACCAGCGGGAGGTCTCAACAATTGTATACCTAGGGAAGCTGCAATGAACGGGCGGCGTGCATTGTATAGACGAACAACGGATACCAAAAAAGGTATTCTTTGGGAGAACTGAAGGGCGGAGACCAGTGGGGAAACCAAGGAAACGCTGGACTGACTAGTTCGATGAAAACAGTTTATTGCTGCTTGGATCTAAAAATTGGAGGATGCGGTCAATGTACCTTGACAGTTGGAGGCGCTATTTGCAGGAAGCGAAGACTCAGGAGAGGTTGTAGTGCTACGAAGAAAAATAAATCTGTTTTCTGCTGACGCTCTGACTTTTACACGCTTCTATAGATCGTCAAGCCGATTCTAGTGTACGATGCATATTGTATGCATGTCTTTAAAAATTTTCGTTGCATCGTTAGCTATCATGCAGGCAACTAGGAAAAGATATGGAGAAGCTTGATCGCATCAATTGCCCTACACATTTGACGAGGATATTGTTGTGCGATATTTATGTATTGTGTAGTTATATACACAGTGCGTTCACTCATCGGGGCTTCGTATATTGTTTACATTAACGAAGTGCAATGAAAATAACCAATGCACCCATAGACACACTAGTCGTTCATTTTTAGGGTATTGTAAAATCATTTTACAATACCCTACTAAAATCGCGTTCTGTCTGTCCGCCCGTCCGTCCGTGTGTCACACCACTTTTCCTCGCAAACTACATAAGCTAGAAACATAAGATTTAGTAAGTAGGTGCGAAGTGACGCCCTCTCCAAAGTTTCAGCACGAAAAAAATTTTATAAGGTCTTTAAAGGGGGTCTCCCCATATAGGGGAGTTTCCCCTGAAAAAAAAGGTTTCATTGCATGTAGGCAATATGGGTATCAAATGAAAGGTCTTAATGAGAACTTTCCAAAACAGGTCTTAAAATGACAAATTTTGCTTCGAGGGGTGCAGGGGAAGGGGAAAGGTACGAAAATTTTGTGTCCCCCCCCTCCTTTGACACCTTTGACCCGAAAAATCTGAAAAAGATCATGGATGTAGGCCTTTATGAGTACAACATCAACAAATACGTGAGAAGTCGCAATTCACTCAACTTTGTTAGTAATAGTATGATTTATCGATTTTACATTTTCTTAGATAAAATCTTAACGGTGCCCTCAAATTTAATGAAATTCAGTGCACAGATGACTATTTATAAGATAAATTTGTCCTGAAAGTTTCATAAAGATCGAATGGTATTTAAAGAAGTTACAGCGATTTGAATTTTCTTGTATTACTATGGAACAATATGCGCTGTATTACTATGGAAACATATGGCTATGGAACAATATGCGCTTTTTACCGACTCAGATACTACAGCTTTGCTAGGATTTGCATGAAAATTTCAGGAATGATAGGTATCATGAATTTCTTTGAGAATTGGCTCAGCTAGCGGTATTTGTAATCGTCAAGCAAAATAGTGGCTGTTTTAAATGCGAAGAATGAATAATTTTGATGTATTTTGCCCCAACTTCAACGTTTAAGGCGCATGCTTTTAACACTTGATTCAATTTAATGAATGCCTGAAGATGAGTACCTACAATTAACACTCATATGTGAAACAAGTTGAGGAGGCAGGAGAGAGCTCCTAGCAAATGGGCTTTGTAACCATTCTATGATTCGAAAAAATAGGCCATGAATCGATGGTTACAGTACAGGGGAGTGGCCGCTGAACAAAAAATTTCATCAAAGGTAGCCGATATGAATATCAAATGAAAGTTCATTATAAGAGCTTTTCAAAACAGTACTTAAACTGACAATTTTTCCTTCACAAGGGCAACAAATACCTTAGAAGTCGAAATTCGATCAACTTTGTTAATAATAGTACATTTGATAAATTTTCCTTTTTTGTCTATAAAATCAAGGTGGGACTCTTAAATTTCCCAAAATCTATAATTTAAGTTTTCTGAACAATAAGCAGCTAAGTTACAGCCGATTGAATATCTAACAATGACAACAACATTAACACGTGATACTAGGGAGATACACGCTTGTAACGGACCTAGACACTACAAATATGTAGGAATTTTGATAAAAATTTTAGAAATGGTTTGTAATATTGATGTTGTTCAATGAAACATTCGAAAACTATGTTGCGTGTTAGTTTGTTTGTTGTATCTAGCACTTGAACTAGTACAACCTAACACAGATTGAGAAGTTGCAACTGGCACTTTAACCAGCACAACCAAAAATAATCCTGAAAATGTCGTAACTAGCACTTCAACTAGTACAACTAAATTTCCGACTGTCCCTTTCGAAACGACTGACTTGACGTTCTGATCAACAATGATCAATTTATTTACATGCTACAAAATATATATATATACATTAAATTTGCCTACTTCTAAATTCCTAAATCTACGTAATTCCCACAGTATGTCCGACTCGAAGTTTGTGGAGCGTCAGATTCCAGTGATGATTATGCTCGCTGGCATATCTGTTTGTGGAGCGGCTCGCGTTACTTCGCGGTGTCTGGTGCAGACGTTGCATATTGTTCTTCATGGGAATGAGTCGGTTTGTTGTCCTTCACATTCCGTGGGAACGTGTATTTTTGATTTGTTCTTAACATTCTCCCCCCGTTGAATGTCTATTCAACTTGGCCTATATCTCCACGGTAAATTCCGAAGGACGTACTTGACGAGGAGCCGGTGTTGGTTTTCGCATGCATTTCCCATGGAAATGCTGAAATATGAGGTACACCAGTATGCAGATTCCAATTAAAAATGCCACATAGCTTATACTGAATTGGTGAATGCTATGTTGTCGATAGTTATTTGGTAAATCCAAAATCGAGTGGTTATAGAGCAACTCCTGAATTTTGTCCAATTGCCGTAGTGATGTGTTGTACGGAATAAGGCTGGGACTCTGCAATTTCCTTGGTTCTTGTTTAATGGGCATTTCTAGAACACCCAGTGTTGAATAAGACGTCGTTCGATTCGTCTTCAAGGAATGGTGTCCTTGGATGGTACCTGATTTAAATTTTACCATGCAGCTAGGATTGACCGTTAATAGCCCAGAGCCTTCCACAGCCAGTTGAAGAATTTGTTTACCGCAAACTGCAGTAAGATGTATTTTTGCAAATACGCTGTATATCCATTTGTTGGAGTCATGTAGCTGTATCCAGATAGTATTAGAATTTTTCTGGTCTAATTGGCACTCATGATGTGTTATATTATTTAGCAGGTTTATTTCACAGCTGCAAAAGGCTGCTTCTTTGCGGTATATGGGTCCCTTCAGCTTACACAAATATTTATCTTCATTCAGAGTTTTACAATCGGCCAAATCTAGCGAGTCCATTGGTATATATTCGTCATTGTGAAGGTTTATTGCGAGGTATTGCGCGCATGGTTCTATGCTGAGAAACGAATTATTGATGACTGCAGGAATCGGGATGATCTTAAATAAATTGAAATGCGTGTCATCGCTTAATGGGATCGTTATCTTAAAGATCACATTGTTGCCTGCGATGCCTCCTTGAATGTCCATCAATTTGTAAAGTTCAACGATATTTTCTTTATCAACTGGTAAATGAACAGAATTTGGTAGGTGAGAACGAAGCGTAGCGATTTCTGTGTGAAGTTGATTTGGTGATAAAATTGTTGGACTTATCCTACCGTGGTGTGTGTCAGTTAGAGCATCAAAAATAGCCGTTTGAATACGATGGAGATTTGCTGCTACTAAAACCATCTGGATTGATACAGCTGATATGTTTTGAACTACCTTCAGTTCAAATTGCTCGGAATTCGTCTTGTTGATTTCGTTCGTAATCTGTATAGCTTCGTCTTCAAGTGTTTTGAATTTAATTTCAACGGCCTTCTGATCATGCTTCATGATATTCAAAGTCGAGTCTATAATCGATGTTTGATTTCGTAGAAGCTTAATGATGTGAGCTTCGTTGCCCTTCACATTGTTAATGGTTTTCGACATTTCTTCTGCGTAATCAGAATCAAGTACGCTGAAAAGTGAATTCGCCAAATTGCCAATGATGTTGAAAGCGCCACGTTTCCTTCGGTTTGCAATAGTCAAATCTCTGAACGGTTGTAATTCCGATCTTACAGATTTAAATTGATTCACGATATGATGACATTGATTCGGTTGTTTAAGCAGCTGGCACAATTTCTCCAATGATGCTGTTCCATTTTTCAGAGTTCCAAACTCAAACCAAAATGGATTGAGATCGAAGTATACAACCAAGTTCCAGTGATTCGAGATGAATGCTGCTGTTCCCAAATGGTCAAAATATGCTCCCGGCTCAGTTTTAAATTTTTCAATATTGACGGAATTGCTTGATATCGTTGGTAAAAGTAAGCATAATGTGAAGAGTGTTGTCAGTACATTGCCTTTTGTCAACTATATTCTGTTAGGTGGTTGCTCTGAATTTTCTTCCTCATCTTGCGTATTATCCTCCTGATCAGGGACATCAACTGCACTTGTTGGCTCAGCTTCTTGGTCGGGGAGTGGTGCTAGACGATGAATGGGTCGACGGAATACCCCCTTTGCAGTTTTAACGTCAACTACTCGGACCAAATTGTCATCGCCCTTGTATATTTTGATGATTCTCCCAAGAGGCCATTGCATTACGGGTATATTGTCCTCTTTTATTATTACTAACTTGTTCGGCTCAACATTGCTCTGACGTTCCTCCCACCTGTATCTATATTGTAGTTCGTTCAAGTACTCTGTGCTCCAGCGCCACCAGAATTCACTTCTCAATTGATTGACCCGTTTCCATCTCGTTTGTAAACTCATTTCTGCAGGCATTGCTTGTTGGTCAACTTGCGCTGTCAAGGGCTCTCCTATCAAGAAGTGCCCTGTTGTTAGGGCACTTAGGTCATTTGGATCATCGGTCATTGGCGTTATCGGTCTCGAATTAAGAATTGCTTCAACTCCAATGACAAGTGTCTCCAATTCTTCATACGTGAGGGAAGCTGCGGACATACTTCGAAGAAGCAGATGTTTTGCCGATTTTACGGCAGCTTCCCATAGGCCGCCGAAGTGCGGAGCTCTCGGTGGTATGAAACGCAAGTTTATATTTTTTGCGCTGCAAGAGCTAATTATTTTTCCTTGAGATTCTGCAGAATGAGTCGTGTCCTTGAGTTCTTCAAGTTGATTTCTAGCTCCAATGAAATTTGTCGCATTATCGCAATATAAATCACGACAATGGCCCCTTCTACCGATGAACCGATGCAGAGCTCCTAAAAGTGCTTCAGTAGATAGATTCCCGACAACTTCAAGGTGTATAGCCTTTGTAGCAAAGCAACAGAATACAGCAATGTACGCTTTTTGTGGTCTTTTGCCTCTGAGTTGATAATGGATCCAGATTGGGCCACAGAAGTCTACTCCAGAGTTTTTTTTTTTTTTTTTTTTTTTTTTTTTGTGGTAGGGAGGTGAAGGCATTTATGCCCGCCGAGTCTGGCAGTGTGGGACTCCCATGGAGGATACCTTTGGACTACCCACTAAACACCTCCCCTGTCAATCTGAGAACCTAGCCTGGAACCGTTTGACACATTACTTCGGGCCAGGTCTCGTTTTGTTACGCCGTGGGGCGCCTTCAAGCTGGGGAGTCCCTTTCCTAGCGGGAGGGGAGGGGGGAAGAGGAATTGCCAGAAGAGCGATCCCCCAGCCCCAGCGCCTCCGGCTGCTGTGAGTCCCTTTTATATTTTAGGACTGCCCGAGCATAATGTGCCACCTGGTTCCATTTGTCAACCGATTCGAGCATCACCGCAACTATATTATCCGGGGTGAGCTCTCCCGTCTCCCTGTAGAGTTCCCTTCGCAGCCTGGCCCATTTCGTACACGCAAAAAATGTGTGACAGGCGTTGTCCTCCTCTCCTGGGCAAAACCGACAATCGGGAGACCGTGACTTGCCGATCTTGTGCAGGTAAGACTGAAAACACCCGTGCCCGCTCAAAAGCTGGGTCAGATAGAAGTCAGTCTCACCATGCTTTCGATTTAGCCACGGTCTCACATCCGGGATGAGGCGCGCAGTCCACCTTCCCTTCGTGCAATTCCTCCAAGACTGCTGCCAATCGTTGAGCGAGCGTTGTCTCTCCTCGCGGGCAACCATCTCCCTCGCATCCTCGTTTCGGCGCAGGTAAATAGCGTGGCGCTCTCTAGCAAGGAGGTATCACGCCTGCAATCACTCTCACCGCCGAGTCGGAGACTGTTGGATACGAAGATGCAATTCTCAGTGCTCCTCTTCTCTGTACCTGTGCCAATCGTTTTCGGTATACCTCCTTGCTGAGAGGGTCGCCCCATACCTCTGCTCCGTACAGTAGCACTGACCCTACAGCACTCATCAAGAGGCGTCTTCTTGATGGGCTGGGTCCCCCTACGTTGGCCATAAGTCGACTCAGGGCCGATATTCCCGAAGCAGCCTTCTCAGCCGTTGCCCTGATTTGCTCAGAGAAACTCATCTTCGAGTCGATCAGTAGCCCCAGGTACTTCACCGCTGGCTTCGATTCGATCTGTATATCTCCAATACTGATCATCCTTACTCTAGGGATTCTCTTTTTTGTCAAGATGACCACTTCGGTTTTCTCCAGTGCTAGACTGAGCCCGCGAGTAGTCATCCAGTCCCTTACTCGGCGCATTAGCATACCTAGCCTAAGTTGCGCTTGTTCAACGGTGCGTCTGGCGACCAGAGCCGCAACATCATCCGCATAGCCGACCAAGCGCGACTCATCTGGCATCTCAAGTCTCAGTAGCCCGTCGTAAGACACGTTCCACAGGTCCGGACCAAGGATAGATCCTTGGGCAACACCCGATGTAATTTCCATCCTTCGTTAGCCCTGTGTCGTGTCGTAGAGCAGGCTTCGGTCCTTTAGGTAGTTCCTCAAAAGCCGCATTAGATATTCTGGAACTTGAAAAGAGTTTTCCAGCGTATCCAGAATATCCACCCATCTAGCGGAGTTGAAGGCATTCCTGACGTCGAGTGTCACCAACAGGACGATCCGTCGCTTGGTGCGACTATATGCCTCTGCCTTTTGGACCGCGTTCACCACCTCTGCAATCGCATCAATGGTAGAACATCCTGCTCTAAAGCCGTACTGCCGAGGAGATAGGTCCCCAGCAGCACGAATCGCGTCAGTGAGTCTTCCCTTGATGAGTTTCTCTAGCACTTTCCCAGCCGTGTCTAGCATGCATAACGGGTGGTATGCAGACGGCGATCCGGGATTTCCCTTCCCCTTGCTGACCAGCACGAGCCTCGCCACCTTCCATCGTACCGGGAAAACCCCGTCCCGTAGGCAAGCGTTGAATGTGCTGAGCAGCAAGTCAGGACAATGGTGATAGACGAGCTGCAAAACCTCAGCTGGAACACCATCTGGACCTGGAGCCTTCCTTGCCTTCAGGAGAGGACTGCCTCCTCCAGTTCCAGCTGTGTGAAGAGTGGGCACTCGACTGCTGTTTCACCATGGACAGCGTCAACACGGACGGGATGGGCGGGGAAGAGTCCCCGCACTATCGCGTCCATCTTTTCCGCGTCATGTATACAAGGCTTCCGTAGGGCACCAAGTTTCCCCATGACCAGCTTGTATCCAAGGCCCCACGGATCCCTATTTACATCGTCCACGAGGTCTTGCCAGCATCGGGCCTTGCTCTTGTTAATAAGCCTGCGAAGATATTTCCTGCCGGACCTGTATGCTGCTAGCCTAGTGTCTGCCTCCTCCCGTGTTTGCGCCCGCTGGGCCTCTCGCCGAAGTTTGTGACACTCGCTTCTTTGTTCGGCGATCTCGTTTGACCACCAGTATACTGGAGGCTTACCATGTCGGGGTCTCCGGCGGGGCATGGAAGACTCGCAAGCAGCAATGATGGTACTCATAGTTGAGTTCACCAAGTCCTTGGCTGTAGGCCCTCCACTCCCTGGCGGACTACTCCAGAGTTTAAGAATGGTCGCGAGGGTTGGATTCTAGAGGCTGGTAAATTACCCATCATCTGTGTCATCATCTTGGGTCTCGCCTTTGCACACTTTACACAATGTTGTACAATCGACCTGGCCAAAGATTTACCTTTCAGTGGCCAAAACTGTTGCCTCGTAATAGATAACAATGTTTGTGTGCCACAGTGCAAATTTCCACGATGTAAACCTTCCATTATGAGCTTCGTGATTGGATCTGCTGAGAAAATCAGAATTGGATGTTTTGCTGCATATGTAAGATGAGAAGCCTCTAACCGACCGCCTACTCGAATGATACCATCATCACCTAAGATAGGGGAGAGGCTGCTTAACACGCTTGACTTTTTCACTTCCCCATACCTTTTCAATTGACTTATTTCTTCTTTGAAATCGGATTTCTGCATCTGCCGAACAATGAAGTTTTGGGCCTCATTTAATTCTTGTAATGAGAGCTCGAAACTTTTGGCTTTATCGGCAGCTGATGGTCTTGTGTGACAAATAAATCTCCTCATATAAGCTACAATTCGTTGTAGTTTACGGAAATTGTTCCTATGGTTGATTTTGTAGACAATCTCATCTTCTATATTATCGGTTGGAGGCTCGCGAGTAGCTGGTAATGCCACCCTTTTAGTTTCAGCAGGACTAGCTAGTTGATGGTTCTTTTCATAAGATCCAGGCCATAACGACTCGTCACCATGTAGAAAAAACGGTCCATAAAACCACACACCACATGCAGCTAACCTTTCTGGAGCAAGTCCTCTAGACACAATATCTGCTGGATTATGCTTCTGCTGCTATGACATGCCGCCATTGTTCAGGCCTCGAGTGCTCTTGAATCTTTGCGATTCTATTTCCAACGAATACTTGAAAGGATGATGCTTCTGCGTTTATCCATGCTAGCACAATTTCTGAGTCTGTCCACAGGAAAGTTTTAGCATCATGAAGCCTTAAATCATCCTTAATCCTTGTAACGAGTTGTGCTGCTAGTAACGCAGCACATAGTTCTAATCGAGGCAATGTTTGTCTTTGTAAGGGAGCTACTCTCGACTTAGCGCAAAGGATGTTCACGAGGAGTCTTTTCTTCTCGGTTTTCGCTCGAAGGTAGATAACTGCCCCATAAGCCTTTTCAGAGGCATCAGCAAATGCGTGTATCTGTAGGGACCGTGGCCTTTCAGCTCCAAACATATGCCGTGGGAATTTTATGTCATCTAGTGTTTTAATGCTATCTCGAAACCTTGTCCATTGTTTTCGAAATTCCGTTGGTAGTTCGTCATCCCAATCAATTTTGTGTTGCCAAAGCTGTTGTAAAAACATCTTTGCTGTAATGACCAAAAACCAAAAACCAAAAACCAAAAACCAAAAACCAAAAACCAAAAACCAAAATCCAAAAACCAAAAACCAAAAACCAAAAACCAAAAACCAAAAACCAAAAACCAAAAACCAAAAACTCAAACCAAAAACCAAAAACCAAAAACCAAAAACCAAAAACCAAAAACCAAAAACCAAAAACCAAAAACCAAAAACCAAAAACCAAAAACCAAAAACCAAAAACCAAAAACCAAAAACCAAAAACCAAAAACCAAAAACCAAAAACCAAAAACCAAAAACCAAAAACCAAAAACCAAAAACCAAAAACCTAAAACCAAAAACCAAAAACCAAAAACCAACAACCAAAAACCAAAAACCAAAAAAAACCAAAAACCAAAAACCAAAAACCAAAAACCAAAAACCAAAAACAAAAAACCAAAAACCAAAAAACAAAAACCAAAAACCAAAAACCAAAAACCAAAAACCCAAAAACCATAAACCAAAAACCAAAAACCAAAAACCAAAAAACCAAAAACCAAAAACCAAAAACCAAAAACCAAAAACCAAAAACCAAAAACCAAAAACCAAAAACCAAAAACCAAAAACCAAAAACCAAAAACCAAAAACCAAAAACCAAAAACCAAAAACCAAAAACCAAAATCCAAAAACCAAAAAAAAACCAAAAACCAAAATCCAAAAACCAAAAACCAAAAACCAAAAACCAAAAACCAAAAACCAAAAACCAAAAAACAAAAACCAAAAACCAAAAACCAAAAACCAAAAACCAAAAAACCAAAAAACCAAAAATCCAAAACCAAAAACCATAACCAAAAACCAAAACCCAAAAACCAAAAACCAAAAACCAAAAACCAAAAACCAAAAACCAAAAACCAAAAACCAAAAACCAAAAACCAAAAACCAAAAACCAAAAACCAAAAACCAAAAACCAAAAACCAAAAACCAAAAACCAAAAACCAAAAACCAAAACCCAAAAACCAAAAACCAAAAACCAAAAACCAAAAACCAAAAACCAAAAACCAAAAACCAAAAACCAAAAACCAAAAACCAAAAACCAAAAACCAAAAACCAAAAACCAAAAACCAAAAACCAAAAACCAAAAACCAAAAACCAAAAACCAAAAACCATAAACCAAAAACCAAAAACCAAAAACCAAAAACCAAAAACCAAAAACCAAAAACCAAAAACCAAAAACCAAAAACCAAAAACATAAAACCAAAAACCAAAAACGAAAACCAAAAACCAAAAACCAAAAACCAAAAACCAAAAACCAAAAACCAAAAACCAAAAACCAAAAACCAAAAACCAAAAACCAAAAACCAAAAACAAAAAACCAAAAACCAAAAACCAAAAACCAAAAACCAAAAACCAAAAACCAAAAACCAAAAACCAAAAACCCAAAAATCAAAAACCCAAAAACCAATAACCAAAAACCAAAAATCAAAAACCAAAAACCAAAAACCAAAAACCAAAAACCAAAAACCAAAAACCAAAAACCAAAAACCAAAAACCAAAAATCAAAAACCAAAAACCAAAAACCAAAAACCAAAAACCAAAAACCAAAAACCAAAAACCAAAAATCCGAAAACCAAAAACCAAAAACCAAATATAAAAACCAAAAACCAAAAACCAAAAGCCAAAAACCAAAAACCAAAAACCAAAAACCAAAAACCAAAAACCAAAAACCAAAAATCAAAAACCAAAAACCAAAAACCAAAAACCAAAAACCAAAAACCAAAAACCAAAAACCAAAAACATAAAACCAAAAACCAAAAACGAAAACCAAAAACCAAAAACCAAAAACCAAAAACCATAAAACCAAAAACCAAAAACCAAAAACCAAAAACCCTAAACCAAAAACCAAAAACAAAAACCAAAAACCAAAAACCAAAAACCAAGAACCAAAAACCAAAAACCAAAAACCAAAAACCAAAAACCAAAAACCAAAAACCAAAAACGTAAAACCAAAAACCAAAAACCAAAAAACAAAAACCAAAAACCGAAAACCAAAAACCAAAAACCAAAAACCAAAAACCAAAAACCAAAAACCAAAAACCAAAAGCCAAAAACCAAAACCAAAAACCAAAAACCAAAAACCAAAAACCAAAAACCAAAAACCAAAAAACCAAAAACCAAAAAACCAAAAACCTAAAACCAAAAACCAAAAAGCAAAAACCAAAAACCAGAAACCAAATACCAAAAACCAAAAACCAAAAACCAAAAACCAAAAACCAAAAACGAAAACCAAAAACCAAAAACCAAAAACCAAAAACCAAAAACCAAAAACCAAAAACCAAAAACCAAAAACCAAAAACCAAAAACCCAAAACCAAAAACCAAAAACCAAAACCAAAAACCAAAAACCAAAAACCAAAAACCAAAAACCAAAAACCAAAAACCAAAAACCAAAAACCAAAAACCAAAAACCAAAAACCAAAAACCAAAAACAAAACCGAAAACCGAAAACCGAAAAACCAAAAACCAAATACGAGAAACCAAAAACCAAAAACCAAAAAAATGAAACCAACAACCAAAAACCAAAAACCAAAAACCAAAAACCAAAAACCAAAAACCAAAAACCAAAAAACAAACACCAAAAACCAAAAACCAAAAACCAAAAACCAAAAACCAAAACCCAAAAACAAAAAACCAAAAACCAAAAACCAAAAACCAAAAACCAAAAACCAAAAACCAAAAACCAAAAACCAAAAACCAAAAAACCAAAAACCAAAAACCAAAAACCAAAAACCAAAAACCAAGACCAAAATCAAAAACCAAAATCAAAAACCTAGAACCAAAAAACAAAAACCAAAAACCAAAAACCAAGAACCAAAAACCAAAAAACCAAAAACCAAAAACCAAAAACCAAAAACCAAAAACCAAAAACCAAAAACCAAAAACCAAAAACCAAAAACCAAAAACCAAAAACCAAAAACCAAAAACCAAAAGCCAACAACCAAAAACCAAAAACCAAAAACCAAAAACCAAAAACCAAAAACCAAAAACCAAGACCAAATTCAAAAACCAAAATCAAAAACCAAAAACCAAAAAACAAAAACCAAAAACCAAAAACCAAAAACCAAAAACCAAAAAACCAAAAACCAAAAACCAAAAACCAACAACTAAAAACCAAAAACCAAAAACCAAAAACCAAAAACCAAAAGCCAAAACCAAAAACCAAAAACCAAAAACCAAAAACCAAAAACCAAAAACCAAAAACCAAAAACCAAAAACCAAAAACCAAAAACCAAAGACCAAAAAACAAAAACCAAAAACCAAAAACCAAAAACCAAAAACCAAAAACCAAAAACCAAAAACCAAAAACCAAAAACCAAAAACCAGAAACCAAAAACCAAAAACCAAAAACCAAAAACCAAAAACCAAAAACCAAAAACCAAAAACCAAAAACCAAAAATCAAAAACCAAAAACCAAAAACCGAAAACCAAAAATCAAAAACCAAAAACCAAAAACCAAAAACCAAAAACCAAAAACCAAAAACCAAAAACCAAAAACCAAAAACCAAAACCAAAAACCAAAAACCAAAAACCAAAAACCAAAAACCAAAAACCAAAAACCAAAAACCAAAAACCAAAAACCAAAAACCAAAGACCAAAAACCAAAAACCAAAAACCAAAAACCAAAAACCAACAACCAAAAACCAAAAATCAAAAACCAAAAACCAACAACCAAAAACCAAAAACCAAGACCAAAATCAAAAACCAAAATCAAAAACCAAAAACCAAAAAACAAAAACCAAAAACCAAAAACCAAAAAACCAAAAAACCAAAACCCAAAACCAAAAACCAAAAACCAAAAACCAAAAACCAAAAACCAAAAACCATAAACCAAAACCCAAAAACCAAAAACCAAAAACCAAAAACCAAAAACCAAAAACCAAAAACCAAAAAACCAAAAACCAAAAACCAAAAACCAAAAACCAAAGACCAAAAACCAAAAACCAAAAACCAAAAACCAAAAACCAAAAACCAAAAACCAAAAACCAAAAACCAAAAACCAAAAACCAAAAACCAAAACCAAAAACCAAAAACCTAAAACCAAAAACCAAAAACCAAAAACCAAAAACCAAAAACCAAAAACCAAAAACCAAAAACCAAAAACCAAAAACCAAAAACCAAAAACCAAAAACCAAAAACCAAAAACCAAAAACCAAAAACCAAAAACCAAAAACCAAAAACCAAAAACCAAAACCCAAAAACCAAAAACCAAAACCCAAAAACCCAAAAACCAAAAACCAAAAACCAAAAACCAAAAAACCAAAAACCAAAAACCAAAAACCAAAAACCAAAAACCCAAAACCAAAAACCAAAAACCAAAAACCAAAAACCAAAAACCAAAAACCAAAAACCAAAAACCAAAAAACAAAAACCAAAAACCAAAAACCAAAAACCAAAAACCAAAAAACCAAAAAACCAAAAATCCAAAACCAAAAACCATAACCAAAAACCAAAACCCAAAAACCAAAAACCAAAAACCAAAAACCAAAAACCAAAAACCAAAAACCAAAAACCAAAAACCAAAAACCAAAAACCAAAAACCAAAAACCAAAAACCAAAAACCAAAAACCAAAAACCAAAAACCAAAAACCAAAAACCAAAACCCAAAAACCAAAAACCAAAAACCAAAAACCAAAAACCAAAAACCAAAAACCAAAAACCAAAAACCAAAAACCAAAAACCAAAAACCAAAAACCAAAAACCAAAAACCAAAAACCAAAAACCAAAAACCAAAAACCAAAAACCAAAAACCAAAAACCATAAACCAAAAACCAAAAACCAAAAACCAAAAACCAAAAACCAAAAACCAAAAACCAAAAACCAAAAACCAAAAACATAAAACCAAAAACCAAAAACGAAAACCAAAAACCAAAAACCAAAAACCAAAAACCAAAAACCAAAAACCAAAAACCAAAAACCAAAAACCAAAAACCAAAAACCAAAAACCAAAAACAAAAAACCAAAAACCAAAAACCAAAAACCAAAAACCAAAAACCAAAAACCAAAAACCAAAAACCAAAAACCCAAAAATCAAAAACCCAAAAACCAATAACCAAAAACCAAAAATCAAAAACCAAAAACCAAAAACCAAAAACCAAAAACCAAAAACCAAAAACCAAAAACCAAAAACCAAAAACCAAAAATCAAAAACCAAAAACCAAAAACCAAAAACCAAAAACCAAAAACCAAAAACCAAAAACCAAAAATCCGAAAACCAAAAACCAAAAACCAAATATAAAAACCAAAAACCAAAAACCAAAAGCCAAAAACCAAAAACCAAAAACCAAAAACCAAAAACCAAAAACCAAAAACCAAAAATCAAAAACCAAAAACCAAAAACCAAAAACCAAAAACCAAAAACCAAAAACCAAAAACCAAAAACATAAAACCAAAAACCAAAAACGAAAACCAAAAACCAAAAACCAAAAACCAAAAACCATAAAACCAAAAACCAAAAACCAAAAACCAAAAACCCTAAACCAAAAACCAAAAACAAAAACCAAAAACCAAAAACCAAAAACCAAGAACCAAAAACCAAAAACCAAAAACCAAAAACCAAAAACCAAAAACCAAAAACCAAAAACGTAAAACCAAAAACCAAAAACCAAAAAACAAAAACCAAAAACCGAAAACCAAAAACCAAAAACCAAAAACCAAAAACCAAAAACCAAAAACCAAAAACCAAAAACCAAAAGCCAAAAACCAAAACCAAAAACCAAAAACCAAAAACCAAAAACCAAAAACCAAAAACCAAAAAACCAAAAACCAAAAAACCAAAAACCTAAAACCAAAAACCAAAAAGCAAAAACCAAAAACCAGAAACCAAATACCAAAAACCAAAAACCAAAAACCAAAAACCAAAAACCAAAAACGAAAACCAAAAACCAAAAACCAAAAACCAAAAACCAAAAACCAAAAACCAAAAACCAAAAACCAAAAACCAAAAACCAAAAACCCAAAACCAAAAACCAAAAACCAAAACCAAAAACCAAAAACCAAAAACCAAAAACCAAAAACCAAAAACCAAAAACCAAAAACCAAAAACCAAAAACCAAAAACCAAAAACCAAAAACCAAAAACCAAAAACAAAACCGAAAACCGAAAACCGAAAAACCAAAAACCAAATACGAGAAACCAAAAACCAAAAACCAAAAAAATGAAACCAACAACCAAAAACCAAAAACCAAAAACCAAAAACCAAAAACCAAAAACCAAAAACCAAAAAACAAACACCAAAAACCAAAAACCAAAAACCAAAAACCAAAAACCAAAACCCAAAAACAAAAAACCAAAAACCAAAAACCAAAAACCAAAAACCAAAAACCAAAAACCAAAAACCAAAAACCAAAAACCAAAAAACCAAAAACCAAAAACCAAAAACCAAAAACCAAAAACCAAGACCAAAATCAAAAACCAAAATCAAAAACCTAGAACCAAAAAACAAAAACCAAAAACCAAAAACCAAGAACCAAAAACCAAAAAACCAAAAACCAAAAACCAAAAACCAAAAACCAAAAACCAAAAACCAAAAACCAAAAACCAAAAACCAAAAACCAAAAACCAAAAACCAAAAACCAAAAACCAAAAGCCAACAACCAAAAACCAAAAACCAAAAACCAAAAACCAAAAACCAAAAACCAAAAACCAAGACCAAATTCAAAAACCAAAATCAAAAACCAAAAACCAAAAAACAAAAACCAAAAACCAAAAACCAAAAACCAAAAACCAAAAAACCAAAAACCAAAAACCAAAAACCAACAACTAAAAACCAAAAACCAAAAACCAAAAACCAAAAACCAAAAGCCAAAACCAAAAACCAAAAACCAAAAACCAAAAACCAAAAACCAAAAACCAAAAACCAAAAACCAAAAACCAAAAACCAAAAACCAAAGACCAAAAAACAAAAACCAAAAACCAAAAACCAAAAACCAAAAACCAAAAACCAAAAACCAAAAACCAAAAACCAAAAACCAAAAACCAGAAACCAAAAACCAAAAACCAAAAACCAAAAACCAAAAACCAAAAACCAAAAACCAAAAACCAAAAACCAAAAATCAAAAACCAAAAACCAAAAACCGAAAACCAAAAATCAAAAACCAAAAACCAAAAACCAAAAACCAAAAACCAAAAACCAAAAACCAAAAACCAAAAACCAAAAACCAAAACCAAAAACCAAAAACCAAAAACCAAAAACCAAAAACCAAAAACCAAAAACCAAAAACCAAAAACCAAAAACCAAAGACCAAAAACCAAAAACCAAAAACCAAAAACCAAAAACCAACAACCAAAAACCAAAAATCAAAAACCAAAAACCAACAACCAAAAACCAAAAACCAAGACCAAAATCAAAAACCAAAATCAAAAACCAAAAACCAAAAAACAAAAACCAAAAACCAAAAACCAAAAAACCAAAAAACCAAAACCCAAAACCAAAAACCAAAAACCAAAAACCAAAAACCAAAAACCAAAAACCATAAACCAAAACCCAAAAACCAAAAACCAAAAACCAAAAACCAAAAACCAAAAACCAAAAACCAAAAAACCAAAAACCAAAAACCAAAAACCAAAAACCAAAGACCAAAAACCAAAAACCAAAAACCAAAAACCAAAAACCAAAAACCAAAAACCAAAAACCAAAAACCAAAAACCAAAAACCAAAAACCAAAAACCAAAACCAAAAACCAAAAACCTAAAACCAAAAACCAAAAACCAAAAACCAAAAACCAAAAACCAAAAACCAAAAACCAAAAACCAAAAACCAAAAACCAAAAACCAAAAACCAAAAACCAAAAACCAAAAACCAAAAACCAAAAACCAAAAACCAAAAACCAAAAACCAAAACCCAAAAACCAAAAACCAAAACCCAAAAACCCAAAAACCAAAAACCAAAAACCAAAAACCAAAAAACCAAAAACCAAAAACCAAAAACCAAAAACCAAAAACCCAAAACCAAAAACCAAAAACCAAAAACCAAAAACCAAAAACCAAAAACCAAAAACCAAAAAACCAAAAACCAAAAACCAAAAACCAAAATCCAAAAACCAAAAACCAAAAGCCAAAAACCAAAAACCAAAAACCAAAAACCAAAAACCAAAAACCAAAAACCAAAAACCACAAACCAAAAACCAAAAACCAAAAACCAAAAACCAAAAACCAAAAACCAAAAACCAAAAACCAAAAACCAAAAACCAAAAACCAAAAACCAAAAACCAAAAACCAAAAACCAAAAACCAAAAACCAAAAACCAAAAACCAAAAACCAAAAACCAAAAACCAAAAACCAAAAACCAAAAACCAAAAACCAAAAACCCAAAACCAAAAACCAAAAACCAAAAACCAAAAACCAAAAACCAAAAACCAAAAACCCAAAAACCAAAAACCAAAACCAAAAACCAAAAACCAAAAACCAAAAACCAAAAACCAAAAACCAAAAACCAAAAACCAAAAACCAAAAACCTAAACCAAAAACCAAAAACCAAAAACCAAAAACCGAAAACCGAAAAACCAAAAACCAAATACCAAAAACCAAAAACCAAAAAAATAAAACCAACAACCAAAAACCAAAAACCAAAAACCAAAAACCAAAAACCAAAAACCAAAAACCAAAAACCAAAAACCAAAAACCAAAAACCAAAAACCAAAAACCAAAAACCAAAAACCAAAAACCAAAAACCAAAAACCAAAATAAACCAAAAACCAAAAACCAAAAACCAAAAACCAAAAACGAAAACCAAAAACCAAAAACCAAAAACGTAAAACCAAAAACCAAAAACCAAAAACCTAAAAACCAAAAACCAAAAACCAAAAACCAAAGACCAAAAAGCAAAAAGCAAAAACCAAAAACCAAAAACCAAAAACCAAAAACCAAAAACCAAAAACCAAAAACCAAAAACCAAAAACAAAAAACCAAAAAACAAAAACCAAAAACCAAAAACCAAAAACCAAAAACCAAAAACCAAAATAAACCAAAAACCAAAAACCAAAAACCAAAAACCAAAAACGAAAACCAAAAACCAAAAACCAAAAACGTAAAACCAAAAACCAAAAACCAAAAACCTAAAAACCAAAAACCAAAAACCAAAAACCAAAGACCAAAAAGCAAAAACCAAAAACCAAAAACCAAAAACCAAAAACCAAAAACCAAAAACCAAAAACCTAAACCAAAAACCAAAAACCAAAAACCAAAAACCGAAAACCGAAAAACCAAAAACCAAATACCAAAAACCAAAAACCAAAAAAATAAAACCAACAACCAAAAACCAAAAACCAAAAACCAAAAACCAAAAACCAAAAACCAAAAACCAAAAACCAAAAACCAAAAACCAAAAACCAAAAACCAAAAACCAAAAACCAAAAACCAAAAACCAAAAACCAAAATAAACCAAAAACCAAAAACCAAAAACCAAAAACCAAAAACGAAAACCAAAAACCAAAAACCAAAAACGTAAAACCAAAAACCAAAAACCAAAAACCTAAAAACCAAAAACCAAAAACCAAAAACCAAAGACCAAAAAGCAAAAACCAAAAACCAAAAACCAAAAACCAAAAACCAAAAACCAAAAACCAAAAACCAAAAACCAAAAACCAAAAACCAAAAACAAAAAACCAAAAAACAAAAACCAAAAACCAAAAACCAAAAACCAAAATCCCAAAAACCAAAAACCAAAAACCAAAAACCAAAAACCAAAAACCAAAAACCAAAAACCCAAAACCAAAAACCAAAAACCAAAAACCAAAAACCAAAAACCAAAAACCAAAAACCAAAAACCAAAAACCAAAAACCAAAAACCAACAACCAAAAACCAAAAACCAAAAACCAAAAACCAAAAACCAAAAACCAAAAAACAAAAACAAAAAACCAAAAACCAAAAACCAAAAACCAAAAACCAAAAACAAAAAACCAAAAACCAAAAACCAAAAACCAAAAACCAAAAACCAAAAACCAAAAACCAAAAACAAAACCGAAAACCGAAAAACCAAAAACCAAATACGAAAAACCAAAAACCAAAAACCAAAAAAATAAAACCAACAACCAAAAACCAAAAACCAAAAACCAAAAACCAAAAACCAAAAACCAAAAACCAAAAACCAAAAAACAAAAACCAAAAACCAAAAACCAAAAACCAAAAACCAAAAACCAAAAACCAAAACCCAAAAACAAAAAACCAAAAACCAAAAACCAAAAACCAAAAACCAAAAACCAAAAACCAAAAACCAAAAACCAAAAACCAAAAACCAAAAACCAAAAAACCAAAAACCAAAAACCAAAAACCAAAAACCAAAAACCAAAAACCAAAAAACAAAAACCAAAAACCAAAAACCAAAAACCAAAAACCGAAAAACCAAAAACCAAATACCAAAAACCAAAAACCAAAAAAATAAAACCGACATCCAAAAACCAAAAACCAAAAACCAAAAACCAAAAACCAAAAACCAAAAACCAAAAACCAAAAACCAAAAACCAAAAACCAAAAACCAAAAACCAAAAACCAAAAACCAAAAACCAAAAACCAAAAACCAAAAACCAAAAACCAAAAACCAAAACCCAAAAACAAAAAAACAAAAACCAAAAACCAAAAACCAAAAACCAAAAACCAAAAACCGAAAACCAAAAACCAAAAACCAAAAACCAAAAACCAAAAACCAAAAACCAAAAACCAAAAACAAAAACCAAAAACCAAAAACCAAAAACCAAAAACCAAAAACCAAAAACCAAAAACCAAAAACCAAAAACCAAAAACCAAAAACCAAAAACCAAACACCAAAAACCAAAAACCAAAAACCAAAAACCAAAAACCAGAAACCAAAAACCGAAAACCGAAAACCGAAATCCGAAAAACCAAAAACCAAATACCAAAAACCAAAAACCAAAAAAATAAAACCAACAACCAAAAACCAAAAACCAAAAACCAAAACCAAAAACCAAAAACCAAAATCCAAAAACCAAAAATCAAAAACCAAAAACCAAAACCAAAAACCAAAAACCAAAAACCAAAAACCAAAAGCAAAAACCAAAAACCGAAAAACAAAAACCAAAAACCAAAAACCAAAAACCAAAAACCAAAAACCAAAAACCAAAAACCAAAAACCAAAAACCAAAAACCAAAAACCGAAAACCAAAAACCAAAAACCAAAAACCAAAAACCAAAAATCAAAAACCAAAAACCAAAAACCAAAAACCAAAAACCAAAAACCAAAAACCAAAAACCAAAAACCAAAAACCAAAAACCAAAAACCAAAAACCAAAAACCAAAAACCAAAAACCAAAAACCAAAAACCAAAAACCAAAAACCAAAAACCAAAAGCCAACAACCAAAAACCAAAAACCAAAAACCAAGACCAAAATCAAAAACCAAAATCAAAAACCAAAAACCAAAAAACAAAAACCAAAAACCAAAAACCAAAAACCAAAAACCAAAAACCAAAAAAACCAAAAACCAAAAACCAAAAACCAAAAACCAAAAACCAAAAACCAAAAACCAAAAACCAAAAACCAAAAACCCAAAAACCAAAAACCAAAACCAAAAACCAAAAACCAAAAACCAAAAACCAAAAACCAAAAACCAAAAACCAAAAACCAAAACCCAAAAACCAAAAACCAAAAACCACAAAACCAAAAACCAAAAACCGAAAGCCGAAAACCGAAAACCGAAAAACCAAAAACCAAATACCAAAAACCAAAAACCAAAAAAATAAAACCAACAACCAAAAACCAAAAACCAAAAACCAAAAACCAAAAACCAAAAACCAAAAACCAAAAACCAAAAACCAAAAACCAAAAACCAAAAACCAAAAACCAAAAACCAAAAACCAAAAACCAAAATAAACCAAAAACCAAAAACCAAAAACCAAAAACCAAAGACGAAAACCAAAAACCAAAAACCAAAAACCAAAAACCAAAAACCAAA